>CM043009.1:5225019-5825019 GCA_023678885.1 Pogostemon cablin
GAGCGTCAGAGAAACCTCAATTGGTTCCCGGTGAGAACGTATGGGTCAATGTGGATATTCTGATGACCCACGATGTTTGTGGCCCTGGTGCTATTGGGATATTCAAGAAAGAGTTTGGGCAAAATGCAAAGGTATTTGATAAGTAACGTGTTTGAGGCTTTTATAAGATACTTCAGCTGATTTTTAGATTGGTTTTGTCAGGTTTAATTGATTCCACTCTTTGTTAGCATGTTAAATGTAAGTTTGTGGGTTACCCTGTTGTAAATTATGGCAGATAATCTTGATTGAGGCTGGGGAAAACCAAATTTGTGACGATAAACGCACGAAAGAAACCAGTGTGTTTGAAAGTCTTGAATAAGATCGATTGCGACTCAAATCAATGATGCACGAGGCTCTCTTTGTTTTTTTGTAGAAATTGTTGGCATATTTTGAAAATATGGTGTCACTTATTAGATCTTTTGTTTTTATCAAATTGACACTTTAGATGTTTAGTGGATACGGTATATGCCAGGTGATCACGTCGCATCTGGGAAATCTTGGTAATAAATTCATATGAAAGAAATCAGCTAAATGAGTTTGAAGTTTTGATTGAGACTTGATTTTCACTAGCTGAGTATCTGTAATTTATTATAAGTTTCAGCTATACTAAAGTTATTCATATTTCATAGTTCACTGCAGTCGTGATGATGTTTCATGTGTTAGATTTTTATGTATTTTAGCTTTAGGTCAGCTTTTCTGCGGATTCGTTATCTGTATGAGTAGGAGATTATGCAGATTGAGAAACTTAGTTATCTGAAATATAGTGGACTTGTGGCTATATTTTCCTTCTGTAGGTTAGCACTGATATATTTCATCAGTTTGAATATTGTAAATAAGTTGCTATTTTATATTTCACTTCCACCTTTTCAGTGAAGTGAAAACCACCTCCTATGTGTAAGAATCTTAAAAACATAAATATAGATCTGCATTCTAGTACAACTGTATAAAGTATGTTGTCTTAGTAGGAATAAACCCTGATAGATATCTTATTTAACTTGAACTGCTTTGCCGAGAGGTGAGCCTTTAATCATATTTTATTGATGCACCCATATCCCCTCTGTAGACTGATTAATCCGGGGGAGGTCAGAACCTACCGTCCACTAATGGGTCCCCCCATTTTAAGCTAGAGCTTTGCCTCTATATGGATGGACTGGTTCTAAGTTGTTGCTTGCACCCGAAGTCATCACCTCTAGATTAACCCCTGGATGTTGAGCCTTTGATCATATGTTATCTCCGTATTGATTAGACATGCCATTTTTTATTTGATGAATTTCTGATTCTGCTTTGATTGTATTATATTTGCCACTTGAGGTTATATTCATTGGTATGCTTCACTAATCAGTTGAACAATTAAAATTCTTACAATATATGATCTCATGTCTTCTGCATGATGGTTTCTTGTGATTTTTGAAACTAAAACATTTTATTGCAAATCTTTGATTGGCTTCTCTGAATTTGCACTGATATGTGGAAAATGAAAAGAAATTGTTGGGTTGAAATGTAAATAATTGTTTTTCTCTTTATATATTTTGATTTATTAATTCCTTCTTATGAGCATATTCATGAAGATTTGCATCTTGTTGAACCCTTTATTTTGCCTGCATTTATAGAGGTATTATATATGTTGATCTAAGTCGGTTAATTGTTCCCATTTGACATTGTAGGTCTGGGACCGTGAAAAAATTGTAATTATTCCAGATCATTATATCTTCACATCTGATGAACGGGCAAATCGAAATGTAGACATCATAAGGGATTTCTGTACTGAGCAAAACATTAAGTACTTCTATGACATCAAAGATCTTGGTAACTTCAGGGTATGGTTATACGTTGCTAAAAAGATTTATTTTGTTACATATATTTGTGTTATAATGTTTCATTTAGGAGAATGTATCTTGCAGGCCAATCCTGATTATAAAGGTGTGTGCCATATAGCTCTTGCTCAGGAAGGTCATTGCAGACCTGGAGAGGTATTAATTGATGAAATTCTTGTTTCTAATCTCATAATTGAGAAAAAAAGTTCCATATGTGAGGCTTTTTTGGAATAATAGTATCATCTGTTGACTGAAAGTGAGGAGAATTTTTCTCATTTTAAGAGCTTAAACTCTTCGTATGTAGTAGTCATTCTTGTAGGATATTTCTCATATCAAACTTTCCACAGTTTCTCTCTGAAATGATTATTGGATGTCTACTGCCTTTAGGTCTTGCTGGGTACTGATTCTCACACGTGTACGGCTGGAGCATTTGGTCAATTTGCTACTGGAATTGGTAATACTGATGCAGGATTTGTGTTGGGTGCTGGAAAGCTTTTGCTTAAGGTAGACTTGATGTTAAACTGTCGTATTTTGATTCTTTTTTCCCAAACCTCTTTTGTGAGTGGTTAACTGCCATATTTATGTATCTTGAGTACTATAAATTTCTCTTTTCTCTTCCAATAAAATATTCTTCACCGCATTGAACATGCAAAATTACCGAGGCAGCTAGAAACAAATGTGGGTAGTGAATCCCAGTTTGATTATTTTTATTTAATAATTACAACCAATTCTAAGCTCCACATTTCAAACAATCTTTAATAAGATTGATAATTGTCACTCTATGCTTTCATTTTATTAGTGAAATGTTAAATACCTGCTGTAGCTTTCTCCCTTTGACTTTCCTAAAAAAATTATAAGGTTCTTTGACATGTTTCTATGTCATATATCTATAAGATTATAGTATGTTTGGATTTTATGTGTACCCATTTGTTTATTTTTGTGTTATGTAAGCATTCAGTATCACTAGATGCTCAAGTTTTAGCATTCTAATGTTTTCTGGATATGGTGTGTTCGCTAACTATAGTTAAGCTATTCTTATCACTTATTTCTTCTTTGGCATACGTGACTAAACAAGGAGTGTGTCCGTGTGGCTCAACCTTCTGTTTTAGATGCATATGAGTCTTATGACTATTTCATCAATGCGTAGGTACCTCCAACCCTGAGATTTGTGATGGATGGTGAAATGCCTGATTACCTGCTTGCAAAAGATTTGATTTTGCAAGTAAGTTCCGTTGAGCTTAAGATTGTTCATTTATAATTAGTAGAAAATAACATACAGGCTTGTACTTTTGTGGACAAAAGGCTACAGTTTTTGTTCATTAAGTTATTTGCCTATTCTGTAGATTATTGGTGAAATTTCAGTGGCTGGTGCCACTTATAAAGCAATGGAATTTGTTGGTTCTACTGTTGAAAGTTTGACTGTAAGTAAATCTTGCCATTCGCTAGTTCGGTAGTTTTTCAGGGTTATAGTTCTGAACTGCTGTTGAGTTTCTTGTTGGTGCATCTTTTTGTTTATATGTTGCCAAAGATGGAAGAAAGAATGACATTGTGCAACATGGTTGTTGAAGCTGGAGGAAAGAATGGTGTTGTCCCTGCTGATAGCACCACATTTAAGTATCTTGAGGTTAGTTTGAAAAGAAATTGATTACCACATCTCTCCCTCAGAGAGATACACTGACACCAAAAAAAAAAAAAATGGACCACCCATCATTCACAATAAACATACTCTAACCAAATGGTCCAAATCAACTCTTAAGGTACATGTAAATTTGCACACTAGTTCAGCATATATCTGTTTTCCAGTTACCTTGAATTACAAACCCCTGATATCACTTTAGTCAGCAAGAATGATTCGTCTTTGTGTGTGTGTTTATTTTGACAACCCCTGATATCGTCCTTTTTTCTACTTCTCAGGACAAGACATCTCTGCCATATGAACCCGTTTATAGTGATGGGCAAGCAAGGTAGCCTATCATTGCATTTTTTTTTTCTTTTTATTATTATCAGCGTTTATTGTGCTAACTCCTAATAACTTGCTAGTTAATACTATTCTTATCAAATGAACCTCTTAATTCTCCCAAAGGTTTCTCTGTTATATGGTGAAACTATCATCCATTCACCTCTTATCATTAGTTTCTCATAATCTTGAGATTATCTTTTGACAGCTTTTTTCAAGAATACAGATTTGATATCTCAAAACTGGAGCCATTGGTTGCAAAAGTGAGTAAAACAAGCCCCATATCTGCTACTGAGTACAAGATACATGGTTTTTTTAATGTATTGCAATCTCTTCCTTAATTGATTTCGGTATCAGAGAAGCCTTCATTTAGCTGTGTGGGAGATTTGGAATGTTCTTTTATTTCCTTGAGTTTATGCATTTTGCTGATAATGTATGGTTCTTACATGACTCCAAAAAAAATTCTCAAAATCAGAATGGGCTTCAATTTGACTGTGGAAGTTTTGGAAAAAAGTTGTTTCTCTCCTTTCAAGTGTTTACTTGTTATTTTAAATGTGATTTCTGTTTCGGTAAATTTTCATGATGACTACCTTCTATCTAGTTAAAGTTTAGTATTGACATACACTTTATGTCTTCTCAGCCTCATTCACCGGATAACCGCGCCTTAGCCAGAGAATGCAGAGACGTGAAAATTGACAGAGTATATATTGGGTCTTGTACTGGTGGGAAAACTGAGGATTTCATGGCTGCTGCTAAAGTATTTCTTGCTGCGGTAAGTAGTGTGTGTGTGAATCTTGTTTTTTGCAGCAACAGAATCTGTATCCCGGTTATATGATTTCTTACCTTCAAAATCATAAATCGCTATGAGAACGATTAGCTTGCTCTTGCATACCGGTCACAAAATCCACTTAAAAGCTACAATTAAATAGGCTCGCTTACACACACATGCATTGTCATATCTAAATAGTCTAACACAAAGTAAAAGTATATTATCGTTTTCTCGAGATTTTCAATGAAAAAGTATGCTTATTATGAAAAAATGTTCTTGGGCTGATAAGTTACTTCACATGTACAGGGGAAAAAGGTCAAAGTCCCAACATTCCTTGTTCCAGCTACACAGAAGGTATGTGTCTATTAGGTGCTGCTAAGTGCATATTGCTTGATATTCAAAAAATTAAATATGAACATTTTGATAAATTTGGTGTGACGTATATATGTGCATTTTTTCCAGGTGTGGATGGATGTATATAGCCTTCCAGTACCTGGATCTGGTGGGAAAACATGCTCTCAAATCTTTGAGGAAGCTGGTTGTGATACTCCTACGAGCCCCAGCTGCGGTGCCTGTTTGGGAGGACCAAAAGACACGTATGCACGCATGAACGAACCTCAGGTAAGCTTTACGGTTTATGGTATACATAGAATTCTGTACTGTGCAATCCATAAGTAAAATCAAGCGACACTTCCTTTGGGTGGTTGGATGGGTGGGTGGGGGTCAGATCCATGACCTCTGCAACGAAGCTTCTATTATTGTCTTTCAAGGGACGAAGATCATTTGAAATTCCGTGACTGTCATTTCATATCTGTCTCCTATCCAACCCTCTTCATCACCATCCCTGACCCCAGCAATGCGTTTCTGTGCTGGAAATGATGGCTTTTACCAACATAGCCCTTGCAAGCATCGTATATGATTACTTGATTTATTAAGATTCATTGGAAATTATACCATGCTACAGATGATGCTCCTCATACTTTGAGTAAATATTGAATTTTGACGTAATGTATATGAAATGCAGGTCTGCGTCTCCACGACAAACAGAAACTTCCCGGGTCGTATGGGTCACAAAGAAGGCCAGATTTATCTAGCGTCTCCTTACACGGCTGCCGCGTCTGCCTTGACTGGTTATGTCACGGATCCACGAGAGTTTTTGCAGTGAGGCCATCGCGTATAACTTAGTGATTACTGCTCCAGTTTTCTTAAACCCTTGAACTCTGTTTGTCGTCCATCTTCGTTGAGATAAGATGTTGTTTGTCCTGTATCTTACGAAGCAACAACTCAAATCTTTGCTTTCTTAGTTGTAATAATAATATCGAGTGTCTGAATAATAAGAGTGCGCAACTTGTACTCCCTTTTCTTTTTATCTTTCTGAACAACCTTATAACAAGCGAACTATTCAGTCTAGCTTAGTAGTAACAAGATGTGCACACAAGGTGTTTGACAGAATTACTCAATAGTTTGGTTAATGGAGTTGCAACTTTCCGTTTGTTTATTCAAGTACATGGAAGCGACTTTTTATTTATGGTGTAAAGCACTTTACATTATTATTTTGGATCATCTAACTTTAAATTCAAATTAGATATGATTTTCTTCACTATAAGTTGAATACATCAAGACTCATAAGACGTTTAGGACACCACTTCATGTTGCCTTGAATAGGTCCAACCGCCTCTATCTTTAGTCATATGAATTGTTTGAATTATAGTATTACTTATTAGAAGCTCTATCTATTGACAACTCTTGTAGCGATATGGCAATTCTTGGAGGCTGCCTATCAATTGAAGATGCGAAGGCTCTATTTCAAATACTTATCTGGAGGATGGATTTTTCAAAATTTTTAATCTGTGTAATTTTTGAAATTCTGTTGTGCAAGTGTATATTATCCGACCATGTTAATTTTTTTTCCACACCCGTCTGCCAGAAAGGTATACATTTTGCTATTTTAGGTGTCCACACCAAAGATATGCATTTCCCTTTTTAAACACATGGACCCACACACATCACTAATACATGTAATATTGGGTCCCACATACCTCACTAATACAACTACTTATTACACATTAAATAATAATATTCCTTAATCCACATGTAAATAGCAAATGTATACCTATTGGGCGCACGGGGAGAGTACTATTTAAATTGAATTTATGAGAGTATGGTGATTGTCAGTCTTTAAAAATATTGTCATTTTTTATTTATATTTTATCTATATTATAATTTACAATGTTTATTTTAGTGACCACGAGTGACCCTCTAACATAGGGGAATGCACTGTACACGCACCATGGAAAAGGGTTGTGATTCGTGGTCAAATAAATATCACTCATAATTTCCTTTATCTCTTCCACTTATCATTAATATAGTAAAGGGATATAGAAATATCATATCAAAATAGCACGTTGAACTGAAAATTATGAATTAACCGAAAACCAACTCCCAGAAAACCAACATTATAATAATAATAATAAATATATAAATACACATATCCAATTACTCAATTATATCAAAATATTTCAGTTGTATACCAACATTATTATAATACTCATAATAAATAAAAATAAATTTACATATCCAATTACTTACTTATATCAAATCAAAATATTTCAGTTGACCATTAAGTAATTCATTTATAATCCCAATATTAAACTGATGAATATAGTATCCAATTTCACATGTTCGTTAACTTGATTAATAGACAAATAAATACAAAATCACATGTCCATTTAAAATAAATTTATTTTTCCTGCCTTCTTCATACGTTATCATTAGAGCAATTTTATTTTGACTCTTGGATCGATCGCTTGATTAGATAATTGGGTTTATAGTCCAATGTGAGATTCCTATATTGCTGTTCACGGAATCGGAATTTTTAATTGGTCTATGTAATGTTGGGTACAAATTATCTAGGAAAAAGTACGCATAATTACAATCCTAAAATAATTAAGTAATTTGGTCTAAAATTTTAAGAACTATAAATATATAAAATAAATAAATTGTTTTTACATGCGCTCCTAATAAATAAGGCAGGTATTGGTTGAAAATTTTTTATACTTTCTTAAGTAATAATTTATACTTTCTTAATTAATTATTACTTTTATAAAAATATTACTCCACTTTTTATTTGTACCATTAATTGGTTATGAAATATTAATTACACTACTTTTTATTAATCTAGAATTTTTTATTAAAAAATTAATACTTTTCATCTATGCTACGAAACTAATTTCGTAAAACGTACCATGCATGTAAATTGTCAATAAGTATATATGAACAATTGAATAATCATCACGAGAATAAATACCACTCCACATATCATTAGACACTAAAAAAACTGTTTTTTACTAATAGAATATTTTGTTGGTAAAAGCCTTAATTTAATTATTAAATTGGTTTACCAACGGATTAATAACGGAATCCGTTGGTAAAGTGGTGGTTGGTAAATTTTTAGCAATGAAAAATCAATTCCGTTGGTAAATAATTCCGTTGATAATCCGTGGCTAAAAATTCCGTAGGTAATTTATATAAAAATTTTCTTGATAATCTAATGGTAATTACCAATGGATTGAATTCCATTGGTAAAATAGAGAATAAATCTGTTGGCATTTCATTGATAATAGAAAAATATCATTTTGGTTGCTAATCCATTGGTAATTACCAACCGAATGAATTCCGTTGATAAATTCTATTGAAAAAAAATAATTTTTTAGTGAGAGTTGATCATATACAAGGATGAAGATGTACACGGCCAGCTCAATTCTGAACTTACACTACAAAAAAACTATTTTTTAGCAACGGAATACTCCGTTGATAAAAGCCTTAATTCCATTGTTAAATTGGTTTACCGACGGATTAACAATGGAATTCGTTGGTAAATTTCCTTTGGTAAAGTGGTGGTTGGTAAATTTTTAGCAACGAAAAATCAATTCCGTTGGTAAATAATTCGTATTCCGTTGCTAAAAATTCCGTTGCTAATTTATATAAGGATTCCCTTTGGTAATCCGTTGGTAATTACCAACGGATTGAATTCCGTTGCTAAAATAGATAATAAATCCGTTGGCATTCCATTGCTAATAGAAAAATGTCATTTTGGTTGCTAATCCATTGCTAATAGAAAATTGTCATTTTGGTTGCTAATCCATTGCTAATTACCAACAGATTGAATTCCGTTGGTAAATTCTGTTGCTAAAAAATACTTTTTTTTAGTATTAATTTGAAAATTATAATAAACACTAAAATAAAATATTAAATTTTAATAAAAAATATTAAAATTTGATAATCCACATTATTAAATAATTTCAAGATTGACATATTCTCCGCTACATATTAATATTGACATATATATTTTATTATTTTTATATAAAAATTTACTAAAATAATTATACTCCCTCCGTCCCACGTATTTTTACCCACTTTCCATTTTAGGGTATCCCACGTATTTTTACCCATTCCATTTTTGGCAAAAATACATAATATTTTATTACCTACTTTTTACAATCCCAACCACTTTAATTAATTTTTTACACTTTATTCATCATTCCCAATAACTTTATTCACTTTTTCTTTTTAAATTACTAATTTATCTCTACTTTCTCTTACATTATATATTAAAAAAATAAAACGTCTTAATCTCCGTGCCCGTATAAACGGGTAAAAATACCCCGGAAGGAGGGAGTACCTTTTTTAGAAAATGGGGCCAAATGACACTCCGTTATTAAGTGTACGTGAATGGAATGTAGAGATAAAAAAATTGTACATGTATATTTATTTATACGTAGTACTTCCATGTTCTATTGAAATGTCCCATTTTAAAATATTAAATATCCCATTTAAAGATTTTATTTTTCTTAATTGCATGGCTCATTACTCACTATTAATATAATTATTCACTATACATAAAATAAAATAATATGATACGTCTTAAATCAGTAGTGTATCGAAAAACACTCTTCGAGTGAGCGCAGACTTCTTAACAAAACAGTGAAGAAGAATATGAGAAAAGAGAAGAAGCTTGAGAGAGAGATAGCGAAGAAAATGATTAAGAAAGAGTGGGTAGCGAGAGATAGAAAAGAGAAGTGGAAAAAGAGCGATGCTGAGAATACAAGAGATACAGAGAATATCTTATTTTTCAATAACCCAAATATTAATCCCTAATCACATATTTAAAGGACTTCTAATTATAAATATGGAAACATGAATAAATAAAATAAGTAAAAGATCACATAAATAATTCTAATATTCTGAAATATTTGATCGTATCATTCCCTCCGGCTTGAGAAACCACCTTCTTCTCAAGGTGGATCATATCTGAACTGATATAGAACAGAACCTGGTGTTTCCAATTCTTGCGTCTTATCTTGGCCTCCATCATCAGATCCCATAAGCAGTAAGAATCGACTTCGACAACGATGATTCACTGACCACTTTTGGTCACAATTGAAGCAAAGGCCTTTTCACGCTTCACCTTAATCTCTTCGGCTGACAATCAGCGTACAGGTAGACTAGGGCCTCCCATTATTTGTTTTGGCCCAGGTGAGTTCCCCATCGTGACTGTACTCACATCTTGTTTGGTTACTTTAGCCATAGTATCAGAGTTGTGCTTAGCGGGGTTATCATCAATACTGACATTTTACCCTCTTTGAGAAGAGAATCGTGACCCGGAATGAGAGTCGTCGGCCCGGGCTTCGAACACTCTCGCAAGAGCAAATGTTTCCACCAAAGTTGTCGGTCGGGCAATAAACATCTCACACTGAATTACCGATTCCAAACCAGCCACAAACATTGAGATTAAAAGTGGTTCAGAAATACCTGACACCTTGTTCATTGATCTCTCAAACTCAGATTGATAATCGGCTACCGTATCCCTTTGGGTTAATTTTGATCGATAACTTTCCTTAGTAATTTTCAAATTAGAATGGGCCAAAGCGAAGTTTCACTTTCTCAAGAAAATCTGTCCAACCTGCAAAAAGATTATTAGTCTTCATATATTGGTACCCATCAGAGGCTTTTCCTTCGAAAGTAAAATCCGCGATGCGCAGACGTTGATCTTCTGGGATTTCATGAAAATTAAAATATTCATGTATGCGGAATACCCACCCATGTGGATCAATTCCATCAAATTTTGGCAGATCCAATTTCATGGTATTAAATTTAGGGGCTTCTCCAACCGTTTTCCCATGGGCCATATTAAGCGGCTCAATAGGCAATGAACCTAAAATCCTTGCAGACGAACTTGAGGCTCCTTAATTTGGCCTGGTTCGAATAACCGATCTGATTTCTTCTATCATGCTCAAAAACTTTTGTTGCGCTTGGTTATGGTTGATGGCTTGTCTGTCACATTGTTCTTGCAGTTGCTGAAAGGCTATTTCCCACGGCTGCTTTACTGATTGATCGTCCATGTTGAGATCTCTCAACGATGTTGAAATCTCTCAACGAGAGCACCAATGATATGCCCTAAATCAGTAGTGTATCGAAAAGCACTCTTTGAGTGAGCGCAAACTCCTTAACGAAACAGTGAAGAAGAATATGAGAAAGAGATTAAGCTTGAGAGAGAGATAGCGAAGAAAATGATTAAGAAAGAGGGGGTAGCGAGAGATAGGAGAGAGAAGAGGAAAAAGAGCGATGCTGAGAATAAAAGAGATACAGAGAATATCTTATTTTCTAATAACCCAAATATTAATCCCTAATTACATATTTAAAGGACTTTTAATTATAAATATGGAAACATGAATAAATAAAATAAGTAAAAGATCATATAAATAATTTTAATATTCTGAAATATTTGATTGTATCATAATAATACTCTTTAATTCAAGTGAAAAAGCAAATGATGACTTATGGATGGAAGAGAGTATAAAATTAAATAGGGAAAATGTCACATTTGGTTCCATAAGAATTCCTTCAGTTCAATTTTAGTCCCGTAAGAATTCACTGGTCTCATAGCTAGTGGTTTGGTTCCATAAAAAAATTATAACCATAATTTTTCAAAAATTTTCATTCCAAGTAACTTATATATTATAAACTACCAAATTTATATTATTTTCGTCTTTCAACATAGACATAATCCATTACGACAATTCCCCTCTATTTTCTCTCTCAATAAACATTGTATTAGTTTTCTTTGGGGATTATTTTTGCAAATTATGGAATTAAATCTACATGTTGCCATTTTGGTCTTGCTAAGGTTCAGAATATTTCGTTAACTATTAACAGATTTTGATGAAAAATTCCTATAGGACTAAATCTGTTAGTTTTTAAACCTTTTTGGTATTGAGCAATTCTTACTGGACCAAAAGTGTAATTTTCCCAATTAAACATGACATGATCACATCATCGATTATATATATATATATATATATATATATATATATATATATATATATAGATAAACTTCTAACAAGATAGTAATCTTGAAATAAAATTAATTTTGTAGGGCAGGTCATATTACAATTCAAGATGCATGATGGAATAATTCATTCAATTCTTGATCATGGTTAAACATTAATCCAATTGGAAAAATGATGCATACATACATCATGAGTTTATAATATAAGAATATAGGATATGATTCCAAACATCGGGCACACCTGGAAGACACCAGTGAATACAATCAGCATAGCTCTTTGGATCAGCTACCTCCTCTTGAGTGAGTGGCTGATAAAATTTCCTATAGATGGATGGATGTGCATCCTTTCTGTAATCAGATAGTTGTGTTATGTTAAGATATTCGACTTTTACGCCTCTCGTCTCTAGCTTTTGTATCACGGATTCTGCTACGACCATCATCTCACGACGAGTGAGGACTCCCCGGTATCCTTCCTTGAAAATGGGCTCCGTTTCATTGTTGCAGTGTTGCTCCACCAACCAACTATCACCACTGCAAAATCATGTCATGTCAAACTCAAACATATTGTTAAATGACCACTAGTTGACCAATTCATCTAAAAGCTTAAGATGATGATCATGTCAAAGTCAAGCATATTGTTAAGTGACCAGTTGACCACCTCATTAAAAGCTTAAGCTTTTAGGGAGGAGAATCATTTAATAATTAATCAAGTCACTCTAATATGAATGCAACTTTTGTAAGATCATCAAAGTCTTGCAAATGGAGTAATTAATTAACCTACTCCATGTGAGAAGGTGAGATGGACATGAAGAACAACTTAGTTCTTGTTCGGTTTATGTGGATTTCCAACCAATCTGACCACGTGTTCAAACTCATTTCGTAGTGACGTGGCGTCAGATCAATTCTTTTGTAGTTTGCATCAGAGTCGTTAAATGATCCCCATCTGATCATGCAAAATTATTATCATATTAATTTGAGTTAGTCTATTGTGAAACGGGTTTACGGTGTAAACCCTATGGTCTCCCTTTAATTTACACCCCTAGCAATACAGATGGTATAATATGATTGGAAGAGGGACAACATGATTTTCACATGTGATTGCTTATTAATTTGGATCATGAGAAATATATAATAGAATTCATATCATTTTAATCATTATGTTGTACTACAACTTACAAGAGAGTCATATTTGGATGGAGCCACCAAATGTAGGAATAGAAGATGAGAATATCTGCATCGATGCTTTTCAATGGCTGTAATTCTCACTATTCCATCGCTTATTGAGTGAGCACTTGGATCGTCGCAGTTAGACTTGACCAGCAATGGAGACCAGTAGACCTCAATTGTAGTGTTGTATTCCTTCATTAAGGTCGATCATTGATTAGAGCTATTTTCACCTAGATTTTAGTATCTTTTTATATATATTTTCGTATTATTTTATCCGTATTTTATATGTTATTTGGTTGTGTTTTGTATTTTTATTGAAATGTGTGTGAATGAGCTTAAACGTAAGATTTTCACTTTTTATTGGATGCTAAACATGATAAGGAAGATGTAGGAAAAAGCGGATCTCAATTCGGAGTTGAAACGAGGGAGAACGAGCCAAAACAGTGAAGAAATGCAGGAGCCAGCACACGAGCCGTGTAGCCAACACGGCCCTGTAAGAGTTAGCCGTGTGGCGACATCTAGTCACTCAACACGGGCAACTTCAGGTCGTGTCCAGTTGCACGAGTCGAGTCGGGAGCACGAGCCGTGTCGCCAACACGGCCCTGTAAGAAGGTGGTCGTGTGGCGACATCAGAAGAGTCAACACGACCACACCTGTGCCCGTGTTACAACACACGACTCGTGTTGCAGCACACGAGCCGTGTTACGTAACACGGCCCTGTAAGGCGAGGCCGTGCGGCAGCATCAGAAGACACAACACGGCCACCCCGTGGCCGTGTTACAGAGCACGACTCGTGTTGGGTATTTTCCTGCAGAAATTTCCAGATCCTTCTAGAAGCCTCCAAAGGGGTACTGTGTTATTGTTTTAGTTGTTCTTGATAAGGATTTTTTTTTTATTTTATTTTATTTACTATTGTTGTTTGTGGTCTCACTCTTGGCCTTTTCGTAGGTGTTTTATGATCACAAGATCAAAGGGAAATCAATCGATCATTCCTTTGAATTTGGAGATTGAAAGGACCACACGACAAAGGAAGCGAGAGAGGCGTAAAGCTAGAAAAGAAAAGATGGAGAATCAACGTGGAGAGAATGCTAATTATAACCCACCCCAAGATCCTTTACAAGATCAAAGAGGGGTACAAGAAGGAGTGCAAGAGAATCAAGCGGAGATAATGAGGAATTTCTTTGCTCAAAATCAAGAATATATGCAATTGCTTGCCAATCAAGAGGCTCAAAGGATACTCCAACAACAAGAGGCACAACCACATGTTCGTAGAAATGTCCAAGAGATGGTTAATATGTTCAATAACCAAGCAATGCAAGGAAATGTGCAAATACCTCAAGAGAGGCCAAGGCCTAGAGCAATCCGGGATTACTTCCAACCGAGAGCCGTACACAATATGGTTCCTCCGGTTCAAGCCAACAATTTAGAAATCAAGACCGGATTGATCAACATGGTCAAAGAAAATCAGTTTGGGGGAGGTTCTCTTGAGGATCCAAACATGCATCTAGCTAGCTTCTTGGAGGTTGCAAATACCATTAAGATGAATGGAGTATCGGAAGATGCTATTCGGATGAGGTTGTTCTCTTTCTCTTTAAGAGACAAGGCTAAGGCATGGTATAATGCAATTCCTTTGGGAAGTTGTAACACATAGGAAGATCTTGAGCAAAGGTTCCTAAACAAGTACTTTCCTCCTTCAAAGACACTCCAATTGAAGAGCCTTATCACTCAGTTTAAGCAAATTCCGGATGAAAGCTTTTATGAAGCATGGGAACGCTACAAGGAGATGCTAAGAAAGTGCCCTCAACATGACTTTCATGAGAATCAACAAGTGGCTTTCTTCTATCAAGGGTTGAGCCAACAACATCGGATGCATGTAGATGCCTCATCCGGAGGATCTATATTCGGAGTGGATGCGATGAAAGCTATGGAAATTTTTGAAGACATTGCGATGAATGCTTATCAATGGCCGTCCGAGAGGATATTGGGAGGTTATGCATACGGAAAGGTGGCTCAAGTGGAAAGTGTGCATAAAGTGAAGAGCGATGTGTTTCAAGGCCAAGGCATGAAAGAATTTAATGAAAGCATCAATGCTTTAACTAAGCAATTGAATTTGATCACTCAAGGAGTGAGTCAAGGGGGAAGCACAAGTGCCATTGTGAATGATGAGAGCCTTGTTATGCAAAATGTAGAGGATGTTGCCTATTTAGATGGGAGAAATTACCAAGGAAATTTTCAACGTCAAGGGAATTTTCAAGGTAACTATCCTTCCAACCAAGGTAATTATCAAGGAGGATATCAAGGGCAAGCTCGGGGAAGCAATTTCAATCAATCAAGTGGAAATTATCAAGCTCCAAGGAAGCATGAAAATCTTTCTTACTCTAATCCTCAAGCCACCGTGTCATTTCCTCCGGGATTCGATCCAAGTGTCAAACCATTGAATGGAGAAGGTAAGTCATCATTGGAAGAGACATTACTAGCATTCATGAAAGATACAAGGGCTTATATGGAAAAGAGAGATGCTAAGTTTGAAGCTAGAATGGATGAAAATGAAAAGAAATCCGACAATAGGATGAGAGCATTTGAGCATCAAATGGGGCAAATTGCTTCCTCCGTTGGATCTCAACACCAACAAGGAAAGTTCCCCTCTACCACGGTAACTAATCCTAAGGAGCAATGTTTGTATGTTACCGTGTGCAACATGGAAAGTAAGGTGGAGAAAGGGTTGGTGGAAACAACAAACATTGTTTCTAAGGTTGAAGAAGTAGTTGGTGATAAAGTGGTGTCAAAAATTGAGGAGGAGATTATCGTTAATGAAAAGTTATCTTTGGATGAAGAGAAGATAATTGATGAATTCTTGTTTTTGTTGGAGGATGAAAGTGCGTGTGATGAAGAGATGATGTTGAAACAAGATCATGACATTGTTGAAGTTGATGCTTCATTAAAAGTGGAAGATCCCGGTAAATTCGTTCTCACTTGTAAAATTGGAAATGGGGAACACTTTAATGCTATATGTGATCTTGGTTCAAGCATTAATGTAATGCCTTTGGAGATTTTTGAAAAACTTGGCATTGGGAGATTAAAGGAAACGGATGTGGAAATCGGAATAATGGATGGTTCAATGATAAAGCCCCATGGAGTTGTGGAGGATATGCTTGTGCAAATAGAGGATTTTGTATTTCCGGTGGATTTTATGATAGTTGAGAAGCAAGCGGATCCTTGGATTCCATTAATTTTTGGAAGGCCATTTTTGGCAACCGCAAAAGCAAAATTTGACATGGATAGGAAGGAACTCACACTCCGATCAAATGAAAGAGAATTGGTGTTATCAAGCAAGAATGAAAAAGGGGAAAATCTTCATGTGAAGCCACCCATTAAGCCTCCGGATATTCGAGATGAAGTGGTAAGTGCGATTTTAAAAGATGAAGAATTAACTAACTTTATGCTTGAAATTGCAGGAAATTTCTCTTCAAAAAGAAATACGCTTGGGGGAGATCCACATGTTGATTTGAAGATTGATAAAGGGCTTCCGGGATTTAAGAATGTGAGGAAAAGAGAAAACGAAGTGAGCTCAAGTGTTAAAGGAGCACGAAGTGTGGATAAAAAGGTTGCTAAAGAGATGTTTAAAGTGAAGATGCGGCCCGATGGGGTCTTGGATTTTTCCAACTATTAAGAGCTTAAATTTGTCCGGCTTGAAGACGTTAAACTTAGCGCTCGATGGGAGGCACCCCATCACTATCTTTATTGCTTTGTTTTTGTTGCTTGTTTGTTTTGGACTTGTAGGTTGATTGTGCTCATGGAGAAAAATGCTCATTGAAGAAAAGAGAAATGCTTCATGGATTCAAGTTGACATGTTCCACCATTTGTTGCAAACTTAATTCGTGACTCTTGTCTCGAGTTAAGTTTAGGGGGTGCTAGTGCGTGGTGGGCATAGCTTAAGTCGTGTGGATGCGGTTGCTTCTCAACAAGAAGATCACCAAAGGAAACTACAAGGGTAAATCTCACCACTTTTTGCAAACTTAAGTCTCAACTCTTGTTTTGATTTAAGTTTGGGGGGAGAGTGTGTGGTGTGACTCACCACTTGAGTATGATTCTTGTAAAATTGGACAAATTTTAAAATTTTCTCATGAGTTTGGGTTGATTTTGGCATGATTGGTGGTGTTGAAGTGCATGATAGTCCATATTTATAATGAAATTGTTGAAATAATGGTGTTTGTTGAGTGTTTGAGCATGAATGAGAGGTATTGGAAGCATGATGGAGCTTGGAGCTAACGCTTTCCTTACCAAATGCCTATCGAGGGAGTACTCTACACCTTATCATTTTATTACTTGAAATGAATTGATTTTGATTTTGATTGTTGTGACTAGCATGCTACTTCATGTGTTTTGTTTGTGGGAGGTTTACTTTCATAACTTAGGTTTTCCTTTTAAATAAGGGTTGGGATGAATGTGTGCTTAATTTTCTTATGGATGATGGTATTTTGTGTTTTTGCATGTTTTGTGTTTTTGTTGTGTCTTGTTTGTTGAGTCCTTATTTGTATGTTTTGTGTATCTTCATTCTTGTCTTGGGATGTTTGGTGGTTTGTTTAGGGATGTCGTGAGTCATTTTTGAATGTGAGTGATGATATGTTGTGGTGATAAGTGATGACAAATTATGATTAAGAATCTCTACACTTTCAAATTGTGACATGTTTTACTTAACTTGTTCAATTTTGAGATGAATGTGGTGTAATAAGTTCCTTAGGGTCCGAGCACAAGCTTGTGAGCATTTGAGCCTCAACCATGCATACATGGTATTTCTTCATGAGTGGATCAGTTGTGTTTGATAAGTTAGAACTTGCTCAATGACTATAGGAACGAGCCCGATTAGTGGAGATTGGTGAAATGATCTAAGGCCATACTTGTTATTATAGTCATTGTCATATATGTTCCCTACCATGAACATCATCCTTAGTTAACCACTTTGAGCCTATAAGCCTATTTCTTGTGAATTTAGCACATTTCAAGCCTTAATTACCCATTCAAGCTTATATATACCTTTGTGTGGGTGATTGAGGAGATGGTAGCTAGAAAGGATTGATTGATTAGCAAAAGAAGAAAAGGGAATGGTAAACAAGCAAAGAAAAGGATGAAAAGAGCAAAAGTAAAAAGGCACATGCAACCTCAAAGTAAGAAAGGAGCAAATCAACATCAAAATGCTCAAATAAACAAAATTCAAAGAAAGGAAACATGCATCAAAAGAAGCTCAATCTAAGGAAAGTTAATGAATAGTGCTTGAGATTGTAAAGATAAGAAAGGAAGAAAGAAAAGTGGAGAAGTTGAGGAAATTGACCATCTCTTTGATTACTTACACTTGTTGAGTCACTCTTATCCATATATTTCTTACCCTACCAAAGAGCCTATCATTACATCCTAATTAAAGACCTTTTTGATCATTAATTGAAACTTTGGTGGTTTGTGAATATAGTCCGCGAGCAAGCTTATAGCGAGTCGAGTCAATCGATTAATGAGTGTGATTTACCCTATTTCAAAAGAGTGTTGAGAGACATTAAGATCCATTGTGAGGCTTGGACTTAAAAGGAACTATATTACACTTTATTCTCTTTTGATTGAACTTGTTAATTTCTCATGTCATGATTTTAATGTTGTAGGATGACTTAGCATAGTTTGTTCTTATTATTGCTAACGATGTGTTATTGCTTATATTCGTTTAGTCTTTTCTAGGTGAAATTTTCTCCTTTTGATTTGTCATTTTCATTGCTCGGGGACGAGCAACACCTTAAGTTTGGGGGGTTGATTAGAGCTATTTTCACCTAGATTTTAGTATCTTTTTATATATATTTTCGTATTATTTTATCCGTATTTTATATGTTATTTGGTTGTGTTTTGTATTTTTATTGAAATGTGTGTGAATGAGCTTAAACGTAAGATTTTCACTTTTTATTGGATGCTAAACATGATAAGGAAGATGTAGGAAAAAGCGGATCTCAATTCGGAGTTGAAACGAGGGAGAACGAGCCAAAACAGTGAAGAAATGCAGGAGCCAGCACACGAGCCATGTAGCCAACACGGCCCTGTAAGAGTTAGCCGTGTGGCGACATCTAGTCACTCAACACGGGCAACTTCAGGTCGTGTCCAGTTGCACGAGTCGAGTCGGGAGCACGAGCCGTGTCGCCAACACGGCCCTGTAAGAAGGTGGCCGTGTGGCGACATCAGAAGAGCCAACACGACCACACCTGTGCCCGTGTTACAACACACGACTCGTGTTGCAGCACACGAGCCGTGTTACGTAACACGGCCCTGTAAGGCGAGGCCGTGCGGCAGCATCAGAAGACACAACACGGCCACCCCGTGGCCGTGTTACAGAGCACGACTCGTGTTGGGTATTTTCCTGCAGAAATTTCCAGATCCTTCTAGAAGCCTCCAAAGGGGTATAAATACCCCTTTATTCAACAATTGGCAGGAGAATCCGAAATCCTATCATCTACACACACATCACACACCATTTCTTCCATTTTCCACCATCATCTTCATCCATCTTCATCCACCCATCATATCTTCCATTTTTGGTGCTAAAGACTTCAAAATCAAGAGCTAGAGGTGGAGATCAAGAAGAATAGAAGATTCTCTTCAAGAAATTGATAGGGAAGAATCCATTCATTTTGTATTTCTTTAGATCTTAGACTATGGGTAATTGTAATGAATCATTTAATTGTTTTGTTACTTTTACTATGATAGGCTAATCCCTCTAGTGGGATTAGGAACATGAAGAGCATATTAGATTTATATTATCATGTGGATTAAATTGGTTTTTGATTTAATTGATGTTGATTTCTATTCATGGAGTTTAATTGTCTTGATGTTGTGATGGCATGGTTTGTTATTCATGAATGTTTATTGGTTTAATGGATTGTTGATCAATGGATTATTTGTGGTAATTAAATGCTATCATGATGTTCATGTATGTATTGCTTGGAGTGAGACGGAAACGACCCTCTATAGTATTAGGAAAGCATGAATAGACATTGAGTTTGGGTTTGACCGAAAGGATATTTGAATTCAATGAGGGGAACCAATCCATTCGTTGGCCTTAGTACACAAAAAGGGAGAGTTTAATCAAACTAGTACCTAGATGGAAGGGGTTAATGTTGGGCTTTGATCTTAAGTGCTTTTGGGAGTCTAAAATGGATCAACAACCTTTGTAACCCGAAAGGGAGCTTAGGATACAATCGTGATCACCCTTAGTCTACATCAATTGAGTTGAATTCCTTTTGCATGATAATATGAATTGAGTATGCTTGGATGTTTCTAATCCCATGTTTTTCATTACTTGAACTTTAGCACCCATTTTCTTTTCTTGTCATTTATTCTTATTCTCTATCTTATTTACTTGCTTCTTGTTTTAGTTGTTAATCATCTCAAAACCCCCGATCATCTTTACAAAAACGACATGAACATGAGCTCACGTATTTTGTTAGTCCGAACATAACTCCTTTATGGATTGATAATTTTTCTTGGGATATACTACTACAACGATCGAGTATTCTTGCTCGTGAGTGCTATAAAAATAGGCAAACAAGAAAATGGCGCCGTTGCCGGGGAGGTAACGGTCGCTAGTAGTTTGACGAAGGATTGTTTAGAGTGGTCTTAATAAGGACATATTTTTTTATTTTTGCATCTTATATTTGCTTTGGAAAATTTTGTTCTAATTTTTCTTTCTTTTATAGGTGCATACCTTGAGAAGGAAGAAGAAGGAGAGCAACCCCAAAAATATGAGCTACATGGATAATCTTCGAGATATGGTGAATAGAAGTGTTCATTCCGCTATGAACACACAAGGAAATTTTCAAGGATTTCAAATGCCAAATTGGGAGCCTAATTTGCACCCGGATTACGGAGTACAAGATATGCAATTCCAACAACAAGGTTATGAGAATTTTGGAGTTCCTCATCAAATGCATCATCAAGTATACCCTCAAGGTGTGGAAGATGTTTTTCAAGGAAATTTTTCTAGTCATCAAGAAGGAAATCAACCACATCTATGGGGAAATTTTCAAGACTCCAACACCTCTTATTCCACCCAAAGTGACCACATAGCAATGTTTGGAGAAAAGATGTTTGAAATGGTTATGGATCGCATAGAGAAGGAGAGTAAGTTTAATGAAATGTGGATGGATCGAATCGGAAATTGGTGTGACATGGTGACAAGTGCAATAGTAGCATTCGGTGCTAGATTGGATTCCATTGAGCACCAAGTTAGTCAAGTTGTATCCACCGTTGAGAACAACAAGCCTTCTTCCTCTATTAAAGATCGAAAAGAGGATAGTTTGGGGGTTGATGAGGTTATGAAGGAAAAGAGAGAAAGGGTGCCTAAGTGGGTGAAAGCTACAAAGTTGAAAGAAGAGTTGACGGAGGAATTCGATAAATTTGTCGAGTCTCTTGAAGAGATGGTTGAGAAAGTAAAACATCAAAATCGAGAAGAGATTCATGCCCTTATGGAAGAAAAGAAGTCTCCGGAAACTAAGATCATGGATTTCACTCCCCACAAGCCTAAACCTTCTCATTCTATTGAAATTTCAAATTCTCTTAAGAACTTTCATGATTTTATTGATAAAAATTTGTTTGGTGATTGTAGGAAAAAGGTTGCAAGAGGACAACAACACTTGTCAATGCCCGAATTCTTACCGGGGGATGTGGTTGAAGTTCAAAATGCATATAAAGCCCCATGGAAAAAGTGGAACAAGTGGAAAGGGCCATTCCTTGTGAAGAACGCCTTCGGAGAACAATTGCTTGAGCTATTTAACAAGAAGGGAACCGTTCTAGTGGTTGAACGGGAGAGCACAAGGCACTACTTCAAGAAGAAACCTATGATAGTGCCTAAGGACTATTCAAGACCACCATGAGCTAAAGACTATCGTCCGGCTTGAAGACGCTAAACGTAGCGCTAGATGGGAGGCAACCCATCATTATCTTTATTGCTTTATTTAATGCTTTCAATAAGGATTGTGGATTTGTTATTTCTTATATTTTTGGCATGTAGGTTGATTGTGCTTGTGAGGAATACGCGTATTGAAGACACGAAGAGTGCTTGATTTGAAGTGTGATAGTAAGTCACACCACTTTTTGCAAACTTACCTCGAAACTCTTGTTTCAATTTAAGTTTGGGGGGATATGGCGTGGTGTGAATTACTTTGCTCGAAGGCATATACTTTTCGTATTTTTTTGAGCTAATTTTGAATTTTTCTTGTGAGTATTGGTTGAATTTTGGTATGATTGGTTGTGTTGAAGTGCATGATAATCCATATTTTTAATGATATTGTTGAGCTAATATTTTTGATGAGTTGTTGAGCATGAATGAAGTGTAGTGGAAGCACGAATTGAGCCCGGAGATCAAGTCGAGATTCATTTTGCATTCAATCCGGAAGCCCGTGTCAACCATTTCCACTACCAAATGCCTTTCTAAGGGAGTTCGCTTTACATCTCATCTCTTCTATTTGCTTAGCATAAATTTATGTTGATTTGGAGTGATGTGATTAGCATGCTACTTCATGTGTTATGTTTTGGGATGTTTACTTCCGTAATTTAGGATTTCAATTTTCAATCAAAGATGGGGATACTTGTGAGCTTAATTGATCATGGATGATATAGAATGTGTGCTTTATTGTTAATGATGGTGATTTTTGTTTTTGCATGTAATGTGTTTTTGTTTTGTTTCTTGTTTGTTGAGTCTTTATTTTATGTTTTGTGTGTTTTCTTATTTTTGTCTTGGTATGTTTGGTGGTTTGTTTTGGGATGTTGTGAGTCATTTTTGAACATGAGTGGTGATATGTTGTGGTAGTAAGTGATGACAAGTTATGATTAAGAATCTCTACACTTTCGAATTGTGGCATGTTTTACTTAACTTGTTCAATTTTGAGATGAATGTGGTGTAATAAGTTCTTAAGGTCCAATGCATAAGCTTGTGAGAATTTGAGCCTCAACCGTGCATACATGGTTTTTCTTCATGAGTGGATTGGTTGTGTTTGATAAGCTAGAACTTGCTCAAGGACTATAGGAACGAGCCCGATTTGTGGAGATTAGTGAAATGATCTTAGGCCATCCTTGTTATTCATAGTCATTGCCATATATTTTCCTACCATGTACATCATCCCTAGTTAACCATTTTGAGCCTTTAAGCCTTTTTATTGTGAATATAGCACATTACAAGCCATGATTACCCACTTAAGCCTTACATATATACCATTTGTGTGGGTGATTGAGGAGATGGTAACTAGAAAGGTTTGATAAGGAAGAAAAAGAAAAAGGAAATGGTAAACAAGCAAGAAAAAGGATGAAAAAGAGCATAAAAAAAGAATGAACATGCAACCTCAAAACAAGAAAAATGAGTAAAGCAACAACAAGATGCTCAAGGAAATAAAAATTCAAAGAAAGGAAGCATGCATCATAAGAAGCTCAATCCAAAGGAATGTTGATGATTAGTGCTTGTGATTACCAAAGTTGAGAAAGGAAGAAAGAAAAGTGGAGAAGTTGGAGAAATTGGCCATCTCTTCGATTACTTACACTTGCTTAGTCACTATTATCCATATCTTCCATACCCTACCAAAGAGCCTATCATTACATCCTTAATGTAAGACCTTTTTGATCATTAATGGAAACCTTGGCGGTTTGTGAATATAGTCCACGAGCAAGCTTATAGCGAGTCGAGCCAATCGATTGATGAGTGTTGATTTACCTACTTTAAAGAGTGTTGAGTGAAATTTATAACCTATGTATGGCTTGGACTAAAAGGGACTATATTACACTTTATTCTCTTTTGATTGAACTTGTTAATTTCTCATGTTATGATTTTATTGATGTAGGATGCCTTAGCATAGTTTGTAATTCTTATTGCTATTGACGTGTTATTACTTATGCTCGTTTAGTTTTTTTTCTAGGTGAAAATCACTCTTCATGGTTTATCATTTTCATTGTGCGAGGACGCACAACACTTTAAGTTTGGGGGTGTGATGAGTGATATTTTCACCTAGATTTTAGTGTCTTTTTATATGTGTTTTCGTATATTTTTATCCGTATTTTATGTGTTATTTGGTTGTGTTTTGTGTTTTCATGGAAATGTGTGTGAATGAGCTTAAACCTACTATTTTCACTTTTTATTTGATGCTAAATAGGATAAGGAAGATGTAGGAAAAAGCGGATCTCAATTTGGAGTTGAAACGAGGGAGAACGAGCCAAAACAGTGAAGGAAACAGGGCAGCAGCAACACGACTGGCCGTGTCGGAGGCACGAGCCGTGTCGCAGTGCACGACTCGTGTAGCTAGCACGGGCCTGTCCAGAATGGCCGTACGGCAACATCTATTCATCCAACACGACCACCACTTGGCCGTGTTGCGGAGCTCGATTCGTGTTGCAGCACACGACCCGTGTAGCCAACACGGGCCTGTAAGCGATGGCCGTGCGGGAGCATCAGTTCACGCAACACGGGCACCTCATGGCCGTGTTGCGCCACACGACTCGTGTCGTGTCTAGAATCAGAAAAAAATCAGAATCCTTCTAGAAGGCCCAAAAGGGTATAAATACCCCTCCATTCATATTTTATAAAAAGATCCGAAATCCACTCTTCCACACACACCTCACACACCTTTTCCTCCATTTTTCACCTTCACCTTCATCCATTCTTCATCCTTTGGATCTACCTTCATCCAACCATCAAATCCACCATCCAAGTGATCAAGGAAGCAAGGGAGAGTGAGATCACAAGAAGAAGAAGGAGATCTCCATTGAAGCACTTCAAAGGGGGAATCTAATTCTAATTTTTGTGCATTTCTTTATAGATTGATCATGTTTTGTAAGGATCTTAATGTCTATGTTAATTTTCTTATGGATATGAGAGGCTAATCTCCTTTGTGAGATTAGCTCCATGATTGGTGTTGGATAATTTAGTTTTTTTATGCAAATTGATTTTAATCTTGAATGGGCTTTGTGTTATTTCTATCATTGATTGTTGATTGCTTGATGTATATGATGATTTGTGTGATTAATTGTCATGGGCATGTGATTAGATTGAGAAATCAATTATGTGTTTAGGATAGTTCATTGAATCATTTCATCATACACTTCATGTGCATTAATTTAGAATGAGATAGAGATATCCTTCTAGATTTAGAACCCTTTGATAGAACATTTGATTAGCTTAATCGAGAGGTTGGTTGATTAAATGAGGAGACCCAAACAATTAGTGAATTCATAGTACCTTAAAAGGGAATATTGCTTATGATTTAGTACCTAATTAGGAACTCATAAAGTAATTAGTACCTAGTGGGAGGTGTTTGCTATTGTCTCGATCCTATGTGCGTTGGGAGCCTTGTTGAGGGCCTACATCCTATCCATCTCGAGAGAGAGTTTAGGTGGAATTAGTGATCGCTTCTATACCTTGTCCATGAGAGATTAGAATTAATTGCATGATTACTTAATTATCTATGCCATGATTGTTGTTAATCTCATCCTTGCATCATTTGGAACCCTTTTATCTTTGCATTCATTTTATCTTTATTTCTTTCATTAGTGTAATTGCGTTTATTTGCATTATATCCTCTCTTCCGTCGTCCTTATAAAATCACGATAAACTTGAGATCGCTTAAACTCTAGTACCTTCCTCCCTGTGGTTCGATAATTTCTTTAATTGGTCATGTCCACTATAATATGGCTAATCAATCATATGGAGAATTAAATCAATTAAATGATCCAGTTTAATGAGCAGAGAATAGCTATAAGACAGGAAAAGAAGTTACAGTTGCTTTGAGGATCATCAAATTGCCCTTATAGATCACTTGTTTATCTGATGATTTGTTGAGACAAGATTCAAGCAGACAAACCATTGAGGCCCATTGATTTCTGCTCAAAGAATCTCCCACAAATACAACCCTTTTCCCCCTTATTTTCTCCAGCAATTCTCTCCCATTGAACCTGCATGAATCATGTACAAATCAATATTGTGCATGCATAAATGATCAAAACAAGTCTAATCCATCCATACCGAGTTAAATGCAATTTCAGTCCCACAGCTTTTGCAAAATTCTATTTTCGTCCCAAATTACTTAAATTTTGGTTCAGTACCTAGCTATCTCAAAATTTTAGATTTCGTCCCAAAACTAATTTTTCATCGCAAATCGTTCCATAACTTCTGAAAAGGCGATTTTGAAAAAATTTTAGGAGTTTATTTGTGACGATTTTGAAAAATTTTCAAGAGTTATGGGACGACGAAATCTAAAATTTTTAGATAGCTACGGAACTAAACCGAAAATTTTAGGTAATTTGGGACGAAAATCGAATTTGGCAAAAGATATGGGACTGAAAGTGTATTTAATTCATACTTATTTAATTGAAACTTAACCTTGGGAGATCACAGTGATGAGGCTGCCATCTCCAGTGCTGATATTTGATGTTCTTTCTACCATTTCTCTGACATGCAAATCCTTCGTGCAACAAAGAACATTGTTCCTCCGCGTACAGGGGATACGATACGTTGTCGTACACCCATCTGCCGGAAAACAAATTGCATGAATTCTGATTACTACTGCTACTACTATAATTTCCTTCTCCCACAGTGGTTTGCACTTCCTTCCTCGTCTCGATCTCTCTTCGTACAGATCCATTGTCTCGTACTGTTACAAGGAAAGGAACAACAACAAGAAGAGAGAGAGCTGAGAGAGCAATAAGGCAAAATGACAACTTCTTACTCATCATCATTTTCTGTTCATATCTTCAATCAATCACAATGCAATTACTTCATAATATATTGACTTCCTCAAGAATTAATATATGTGAATACAGTCCTTTGATTATGGTGCAAGTATTTGATAATATCACATGAACATATTAAATTCTAACACTTGTTAATTAATGTAGGTAAATTATATACTCCATCTTTTTAAAATTAATAAGGTTTACTTATCAGTGCGTCAACTTAATATATACTCAGCAATTTTTGCGCCTTATAATTGGACAATACACAAGAGACTGTCTACCTATTTAGCTTCTTAATTTGTGTTATGTGATTTAAAAGATTATGGCTTATAAGAAGACATCTTCAATCATATAAACTCCATTATTCATGACTAATTAAAATGACAACTAATATATAATATGAATTTGGAATACATTACTTGTGATTCTTTTTGTGGAACCATGGTTAAAAGAATGTTTGTAAGAAAAAAAGGATTTGATGCGAAATTGATACAACCAGCCCACTTATCCATGTATCCAGCCCACTAATCCAATTAATTTGGCCATGAAGAAGTGGAGGCCCAATGGTACAAGTTTGTAAGGAGATGTTAGAATTAAGTAGAGCTGCATCTCCACTCCCTTTCCATTCTCTATAAATCTCCACTGTTAAGGCTGAAGGATTGTGAATATAATTGTGAGGCTTTTCTGAAAATCTCTCTCCCCCTTTTCTTTTGGAGCTTACACTCGCTCGAAGAGTGATTTATCTTGTAGTCTTTCTATTTCATTAATTAATTTGAGTCATATCAGAAATTGGCATTGTTGCAGTGTTTTTGCACCTCCCAATCGATCACAACGCTATCATTTTTTTCTAAGTGACTGAAGAGAAATTGATAAAAAATATGCATTCAAGAGCAACTTAGTTTTGGTTGTGTTGGTGTGCTGTCGCCGGCACCTAAAAATAAAAATTTATAATTTTTCTAAACTAATCTGCTAGAATGTAGCAGGGTACATAAGGGTAGAACCGACCAAGAAGAATAATTGAATTTAAATTGAATAATTCATGTTTTTAAAAGTAACAAGGAGGATTCTATTGGACGCTAACGACTAATAAGCAATCATGAAATAAAAATAACAAAAATAATAAAATAAGTGACCATAATTAGAACAAAAGTGACCTAAAGAAATTCTATCTCAAAAATGCATTAGGATTACATATTAGGACTATTAGACTATGAAGAACACTCGTATACCCTAAATTTTGTGATTTCAAGAGAAATCTCCTCACTTTGTTCTTAATTTGCAATATTATAACAATTACGGATTATAACATGAAAAATAATTATTGAACAATCAATCGCCTATTAAGATGGCGAGTCTAAATAAACAATTTAAATATCAAGATTACCATCAAAGCCAATCACATAATAAATTTATAAAATAAGTTGGTAATTTCAATCCTAATCAAATATGCAAATTATTATACGAAGATTCACAATCTTCGGACTAGAAAATAAAATTACATAATTAAACTACAATTAAAAATAAAATAAAAGAACCGATGTTCTTGATGGTGGAGCTTCCTCTCGTCCCAAATGGCCAACGTGCATGATGAAGAATGATGAACCTCATGTGTGGAAGGAAGAATATGGTGAAGGAATTCTTAATAAATGATCCCCAATTAAATTCTTTGAACTTTTTTATCTGAAGAGCGTTCAAGTTCATCTAATCTCTACATTTGGTAAATTTTATTTTTCTCCTCAAATCCTTCCCTTATCGTAAAATGCTTGGTCAAATGTCTTTTATTTCACCAATAAAAACAATTTTAACAACCACACAATGAATTATAGAAGCTGTACAATTTATCTCGTTTTTTTGATAAGAAATAAAATAATCAAAATATAATATGTGACACAGAAATAAATAGTAACTAACATTAAATAATTCAAAACTCACAACAAAAGTAAATTTATCTTAAATATGAGTGTAATATTATTACTTATGGTGTGCATGTTAATGTTTAATTCCGACCAATATGACCATGTTTTCATACCCATTTCTAAACGACCAACTCTCACGTTGTTTGTTAATTAACATCACATGCACTTTATTAAATGGATATTGGGAGATTTAATAATTTTTTTTGACTAGTCCTAAACTTTAGTCCATGCATTAATATGATCAAGTGTACGTATGGAATTATAGGCCGCATTTGTAATTATATTTTGAAGGTGATCATTTATGATCAGGAAGTTAGAATGTTTTTTAAATGTTAATTAAAAAAACAATGGCACTGCTTTGATCACCTTCAAGGCTAAAGTAAGCTAGCTACTCAACTTAATTATATTAATTAATGGATTAATTACAAAAAAAATACCCACCTCTACTTTTTTTTTGCAATTTTGTCCCAACTTTTGAAATTTTGCAAAAAAGGACACAACCTTTGATACTAGTTGCAAATCGCACCCAAGGTCAGCTTTCCCCTGCCCGGTTGCTAACTAGGTGCTATGTCACCCTCCAACTCACTCTTAAACGGCGTCGTTTTGGTTGAAAACTATTGACCCAATTAAAGAACACCTGGAGCCCTCATTCTTAACTTTATTTGATAAATTAAAACTATAGATTACTTTCATCGCGATAAAAATTTTCATTTCCCTCATATCTTTCCAATAGATATGGTAGAAGGATGAAGTGGAATTGCAATGAATTTCAAGTGAAGCAATCGTAACCATACCGTGAAGAAAGCCTGAAGAGACCAACTGTCGACTATGGTAAGGATCTTTGATTGTCTTTCTATGATTCACACTCTTATTGAATAAATAATTTAGGGGGTTTTCTTTTAAAATTTCAATACCAAAGCTGAAATATATTTCAAAATCAAAGGAAAGTTCATACTTGGTATACTGATTCTGGGTTTGGATTTTATTTAGGGTTCAAATTATGTCAAATAATTTTGGGGTGTCGTATGGAATTATACTTTTCTGCTTTTCGGTTGAATTAGAACAACACTGAATACTACCAATATTATGCATACATTTTTTGAATTGAATAAGATGGAATGAGAGAGAAATAGACAGACTGTGTAAAATTAAGGATAACAAAAGGTGAATTCAAAAATTCAAATTTTTTTTACTTAAATATGTATCTTGGTTTAGGCTGGACAAGGATATAGTGTTTACTTGTGAGGGGAGACAGGAAATATATATATATATATCTGAGGGTATGTATAATTACTTTATTAATCTATTTTACTTATATCTGTATCTTGTATTAATTTTTTTTTCTATTTTTGCAAAGATGCTGAAAGAGAAGAGAGCTCATTTTATAGCTCCAATAGTTGTTGGTTCAAGTTCAACATCCTCTAGGAGAGGGAGAGGTAGAGGAAGATCTAGTGGATCAGGGTCAATAGAAGGAAGGGAAAGAAATAGAAGAGCATCTATTGGGGTTAGTATTGGAGGGAGTGCAACACTTCCGTAGGACATTGATACACGGGGAAATTATTTTTGTATTGATGCAGCAACAAGTTTTTTAACGTTGTTAGAGCTGCACTTTTACCTGTGATCATTGCAAACTTCGTTTTGTAAATATCACTTGTGATGTGACTACGTTCATGTGGTAAATATGGGATGCATCCTTTTTGTAAATGTCACTTGTAAAGTGAAGACATTTAGGTAGTAAATATGGAAAATACTGACAAGTTTCTTATTGAAATAGATTATGATGAATTGTGGAGCTTTGTGATATTATTTTAAATCTATTGCAGATCATCGTTATATGTTCCTGGCTATGACTGATCTAATTTATTTTTTTTGGAAATCCTTGTAATTAATTATGTGGGGCAATGTAATTCTGCCCCTATTTTTGCTGTGATTATTTCTGCTTCTCTACTTCCCAAGCAGATTCTTCGATATTAAGATTTTTGGTGCCGTAAATATGCCTGTCTTCCAAGGATCAGTTTTATCTTTTTCAGTGATCATCTCGTGTACCCTTATCTTGTTTATCTTTTTTTAAATTTCACTCCATGATTTGTTTATGAGTTTAGACTTGACAGAAATGTTTTTAAATCTTCTCAACAAGGTTCATCTGTTTTTTTTCCTGGAGCTTTCACTTGATTGATGTAGTAGTTTTAAGGCAAATATATTATGGTCAGTTCAGTTTCACAACGTATTACACATACTCAATAAGTAGTCCACAAGTTATTATAATTAAAAGTGACATCAACTTCAACATCTATTCCACATTCGAATGATGCTAAATCTACGAAATAAGGTTATAACTATAACCAAGATACAAAACATAATAGCAATTTCATGACATTCATAATTATTTGTCTTAGTGCAACATTAAATATGGACTATCTATATCTTTAAAATGACTAAATAGTAGAACAATCAAAGACGCAATTATGAAAGTAAGCCCCATGAACTTATTCTCCATGGTTTTCTTCTTAAGCTTGTTTTCAACTCTCTGTTTTCCCTCTCGATCTCAGTGATGTAATTCTTCACTCTGTCAAGCTCCATTCTTTTTTTCCAAACCTTCGGATAATACTTTCTCCAAAACAACCTTACACCTCAGTTGCTCCTTTAACTCTCCTTTCAGTCTTCAAGTTTACAAAACAACTTCTTTGAAATGACGGCATTTCTGGATTAATCCATTCAAAAAAATTGCAATCATCATCCTACAAAAAACAGAAGCATACATGGCTATACTATAGATAAGTAAAACTCAATAAGAATAAAGGCAATTGAATTTGTCCATACAGGTTCATGCTTCAACTCATCCAACATTTCTATACATATTTCATACATGTTCATACCAACTAATACATAATTATTGTTTAATTAGAAGCAATAAGGAAATTAAAATCATTGCCAGTGTTTTTCAAGAGAGAATTTAATTAATCGGTGCTAGCCATTCCTATTGGATTTGTCTTTACTGGAAGCATTGTCACTAAGATTTTCCTTGGCTGTTACGAGTAGCAAACCAATAAATCAAAATTTGTGCAGAGGCACAAGAACCACAGAAATAGTGATATCTAATCTAATGGGTGAATGAAGAGAGATGGTTTTGACACAAGAACTCAAAATTTGTGTAAGCCAATAACAATAATCTTTATTCCCGCTTATCATAAGTGTGACAAATTTCATAATTGAACTAAAAATTCTTGCACCAACGATACGATTAAAAAAAAAGCCACATTTCAAGATAAAATTTCATCACACCTTATAAATTGGACATCTCCAAAACCTTCTTGATGGGTCTGTCATTGATGTAAATCGGAGAGCTTCATATTGAGCACGTCTCTCATTTTGTTATTCGTGTACGAGTCAAACGAGGAGTTCGTGAAAGAGACATATTAAAGGCTTCAAAATTTGGAGAATTATCTTCAAAAAAGATTCTTCACCTGAATTTGAAAGAATTTGCAGAACAATCTTCACCTGAATTGAGAGAAGCACGCTGTGAGAGGAGTGGAAAGGAAAGGGAAATGTTGAGAAATAAATTAGGGCTACAGTGTGTTCTTTAATTTTGCTCAATAATTTCAACCAAAACGACATCGTTTATGGGTGAGTTGGAAGGTGACATGGCGCCTAGTCAGCAACCGGGCAGGGGAGAGCTGACCTTGGGTGCGATTTGCAATTAGTATCAAAGGTCGTGTCTTTTTTCGCAAAATTTCAAAGGTTGGGACAAAATTGCAAAAAGTGTAAAGGTGGATATTTTCTTTGCAATTAACCCTTAATTAATCAATCTTATACTTATTACAAAGATTTAATGGTACTTATGTAGAAATTTTAAAAACTGAAGGATTATAATGCAAAAATAGAACTTTATTGGGCATCATTGCTAGGATATATTTTCTCCGTCCGGTTCTAAGGTGTCAGTTTGTTTTTTCACATGGATTAAAGAGTATTATTATTATATGTAAAGTAGGTAGTTGTATTAGAGGGAAGTGGTGGACCATATTATGTATTTTTTTATTTATAAATAGGGAAAATGGATACCTTTAAAGTGAACGCCAAAAATAATAAAATTGACACATGAGTATATATAAAGGGCGGCGCTGTACATTATCATCCAACTTTGGATTAAAAGCATTCAAATCACAAACAAAATTTATGTAAAACTACTATAATACCCTCACACTTATATTTTAAACTCATTATTTCAAATTACTTTGCTCACCCAATCCCCATCTAAACACATATTTAACACAAACAACAATGAAGGTCGAAGACGAAAGAAGAAAAAAAATTTAAAGAAAAAAGAGAAATATACATATTATCACTACAACAAAAAACCCTTAATAGGACACTTGTAAGTGTCCCATTAAGGGGTATAATGAGACATTTTCAAGGTTTTAAATGAATAAGACACTTATCTTAAGTGTCCTTTTTCGTCGAGTCACAATAGGTAAAAGTGTCTTATTACATGATAATTAAAACATTTTAAAGTGTCCTTTTTGCTTGAGTCACAGTAGGTAAAAGTGTCTCATTACATGATAATTAAAACACTTTAAAGTGTCCTTTTTGTTCGAGTCACAATAGGTAAAAGTGTCTCATTACATGATAATTAAAACACTTTAAGGTGTCATTTTTTGCTTGAGTCACAATAATAAAAATGTCTCATTACATGATAATTAAAACACTTTGAAGTGTCCTAATATACTATAATTATATAGGACACTTTATAAGTGTACCTATTAATTAGCAAGTCAATTTTTATTTTTATTTTTTAAAAAAGGTGTTCTTTAAAAGAAATTATTAATTTAAAATATAATTTTAATTAAATATATGTCTTATACCTTAAAATTTAAATTAATAATTTGAATATTACTACTGATCTATCAATTAGCAGTAACCACCAAATTTACAGAAACTACAAGTATTGGCTCTTAAAACTTCTCACAAATAGCTAAAATGATACAATATATGACAAGGAGTTAAAGAAGATTAAACTTATTTTTATTACTAACTGAACCGACACAAAGAATAGTATTCTAACTTGAACTAATCAATCTTGATCATCAACATTAGCCACCTGTAACAAAATCACAAAAAAAAAAAAGAACATTCAAGTTACATTACTTATTGCATAGGTTTTTGAAAACACAATACTTGCAATCCATATATGCATTATTTAGCAAACATTCAATGCTAATAGCTAGTGCTATGAATATGAGAAATTACCAAGTTGCAGGGCCATGCAATGCAAGTCCCAATTGCGTCTCCAATTGTAGCTAAATTTGAATACGGCCTGATTAATTCTTCATCCCACTCAATAGGTACAACAATTTGAGCTTCACACCAACTTTTCCCAAGTCGTCTTCCCCCAACTTCTTGATTAGGATCTAAACTTCGGAGATAACCTTTGGCCACTATTTTATTAGCATCAAAAAAACTTTTCAAGAGCACAAAATTTTCAACCTAATATTTCAATGAATAAAACTGCATTAGATTGTTGAAAATGAATGTTTGATAGAGTAGAACAATATAATAACATAAGAGTAGAGAAAATACACCTGAAGCCCATTTCCAAAGTTGATTGAATTGGATGATTGACCAGGGGATAAAGGTTGAGGTGGGATGGACACATGGTTTGGATTTTGTTGCTGCTGCAGTTTTTCTTGCAATTCTGCAATCAGCTTGGAACTTTGATCCATTTTTTCCGCCATCCTAGCTATCATTTCTTGATGTTCTAAAACCATCCTATGACATGTACTACGACTTGGAATCTCACCCCATGCATCTGATGGGTTGACACCTAATCCAAGCATACGTATCCTACCATGTGGATCTTTGCCTATAACTTGGGCGAATGAGTCACTAGGTCCAATGGAGTCCCATGAACTAGGTGGTAATTGCACTGCTCTCATTCGAGTCTGTATAATCACAAGAAACAAGTAACTTCATGACTATAAGCCTATAATCAACATAACTAGTAATAAACTGTATTGGTTTCTTACAAGTGCTTCTTTTACTGCAGCACTTGAAGGATTTCCCTCAGCATCAGCATAACATGCATCAAATATCTCCTCGCGCGTTGGAGATCGAGCAAGTTTTTCTTTCTATTAAAATAATTACACAATCATTTACATTTTGATATGATTGGCTATAGAAAAAAACATATTATTCAGTATTTACCATTTCTTCCTCGACCTCAGCAAAGCTCAACTTCCCAGTTGTTTGTTGCATTACAGAACTCTTCCTATGATCTCTATTTTTTTCACTTGCTTCCTGAAAAGTGTTACATTATTATGAAATATATATGAATATATTAATAAATTCAATATTATTTACCTTCACATCTTTTCTACACCAATATGGTAATAAAATCTTCCATTGATCTTCATTTACTCGATCTGGTTTATCATATGCTTGATTCTCAATTGGAAGTGTTGTATCAAACCATTTTGCTTTGACTCTTCCCTTCCAATTTTTCCTTTTTTTTCCAATGGACATCAAGATCCAATGTTCTGCAGCTTGGGGAACTTGAAATCTCTCCTATAAAACACTCATATCAGTAACCTTTATCATTTAAACTTTTCTCAAGGAACTAGAATAATTCATATAAACTACAACAAATTAAAGATCTTATTACCTTAACCAACTTTATCATCTCAACTTTTCTCGCTTTTGGCACCTTGCGCCAATCATCAATGTCAAGTGGAACAAACTTGCTATTTCTTGCTAATGTACCTAAAAATCCAGTTAATTTCTTTTTAGTGGATCCAATAGGCTGGCCTCTCTTGTTGAAATGAACAAGAATGCGTTCTTCATTCGGATTTCTTGCCCAAATTTCAGGTAAGTAAGTTGGTCCTCGGTGCTTTGTTGTCACTGCACTCAAACATTAAAAGAATATGTTTAAATATAACCAAAATGTATATATATACAAATTTCAATATCCTAATCAACCTGGTTCATCAGTTTGTTGTTGACTGACTTTCAAGTTCTTTAGCTGCTCGTCTTCTCTCCTTAGGTTTTTTGTTGCATATCTAGTTCTATGTACCATCACTGGAAAAAGGCATAAATAGCCAGCCGAATGTTAGAAAACTTTATACTTTGAAAACAAATTTTAACCTTGCTTCTTTGATGCTTGTTGACTCATTTGTGGTTGTTTTTGTTGTCCATATTGCTGCAACAACGGATCTTCTATTGGAGGCTCATTTCTGGTAGAGTTTCGAGTTCTAGGTGTTATCACTACAAAATAAGAAAAAATAAAAGAGTCACAAGTAAGAAAACTTTTAAGTAGTAAAGACAAATATTACCTTGCTCTTTGGAAGGCTTTTTACCCATGTGCGATTGTTTTTGTTGTCCATATTGCTGCAGCGGCAGATCTTTCAATTGAGGCTCATTCCTCGTATGATATCGAGTTCTAGGTGTCATTACTGAAACAATAAAAGAAAGAAAATGGTACGTAGATAAAACATCCGAGAAAAGTTTAAGAATAAATACAATTTAACCTTTCTCCTTGAAAGCTTGTTTTCTAGCTTGCAACTTTTGTTCCTTAATTTGTTTGTCATCTTTTGCCATTTGATTTCTAGCATTTCGAGTTCTCTGTGTCATCACTAAAAAACAAGAAAAAAATCACAAGTGAGTGACAAGCCAGAAAACTCTTAAGTAACAGTAATAACAAGTATAACCTTGCTCTTTGGAAACTTGTAGTGAGCTTTGTTGTTCATTTGGTTGCAGCTGTTGCTGTTTTTCCTTGAGAACTTGTTCTTGAAATGTAAGAAGAAGATACATGAAGTTATAACCAAACACTGATTGAAGTAGTAGATGGAAAACATGAGTAATCATTGAAATTTTTTTAACCTGACTCTTTGAAAGCATGTTGACTTCGTTGTGGTTGCATCTGCTGCTCATATTTCCCTTTAGTTCCTCTCCGAATTCTAAGATATTTTACTGTAATATAACATATATCATCTAATTAAGGTAACCTTAAATGAATTTTCTGACATTCTAATCACATAGCACAATAAATATGAAAGCTAAGCTACCATGTTGCAGTTCATTTTGCCCCTGGACATTCTCTTCTATTTCATCTTCATCTTGTAATACTAGCTTTCTAGTCTTAGACAAAATCCCTTCATTGAGGGCAATCCTGTTACTTTCCGTACTTCTTCCCGTCTCTTGAACACTCTTGTCAACCATGTTCAACTCTGACTTCAAACAATAATTTCTAACAGCAGTAAACAAACAAAGAAAATTTGAATAGAGTCATATCTCCACATGTTTTGCTCAAGAGAACATGAATTTAATAAGCAATTATTAAGTAAGATATTCAGTGTTCTCAGCCAATATAACTTAAATAGTTAAATGTGTTCTTAATAATAGTGATAAAAATGCCTCATAATGTCACAAAGTAGTGAAATGTCTTTAAATATTATTACCACATCATTCAATATTTTGCAAATTAAGAAACCAAATACACAACATAAACATCTCATGGAAAGATACTCGCACTCACAAAATAAACAAAAATTAATAAGTTAACCAACCATTATAGAGCCATTGATCACCCAAAAAAGTTGTTAACAAGTCTAATTTCTAAAGCCATTGATACAGAACTGATGAACTAACGGTTCTCATCTGATTTTCATATGAATATACAGCCGCATAATTACCTTAAATCAAGTTCAGTACTAAAAGAAATTAATATAAGAGAGATTCAATAATAATGCTCCATCAGGAGGAGACGCACTCTCGAACATGCTCAAAACTTTAAGTGCTTAACTGAAATTTCTATAGAATGAGAAGAAAAGTCCATCTGAATAAGAGAGCGTTTGGCAAATCATACACCACGAGAAAACTCAATTAGATCAAACCTTAACAATTACTGTTTTACACACAGAAATTACACCAATCAAGCTTTCACGTGAGAGAGGAAGTATTTACCTCAGACAAAGAGATAGCTCCTTATATCAAACTCCGCCACTGAAGATTGACGCTAATGATAATGATCTAATACGCCAATGAATGTTGAACACCGATGATAAAGATCGAACTCTGGCAGTGAAGATCGATGATTGCTCCGAGAATCTAGGGCTCAAATATGCTGCCAGAATCTAGGGCTGAATATAAGAAATATGTAAAATAGGAAACCATAGATATTTTATAAGCAATCAACAGACTCTTTAAAAAAATTCTAGAGAAAATTAAAAAGAAAGAAGAGCGGAGAAAATTAGAAATATGTAAAATAGGAAACCATTAAAAACTCCTTTTTATTTAAACAGATATGTTCTTTAAGTTTATTTATATTTCAATATAATTATTCATAATTGTGTAGATATTATAGTATTAATATACATGCATAACATAAAATTGGAATAAAAATTACAACTGGAATTTCTAAAATGATTGAATCTTGTTATTTGAACTAAAATTACTAAAGAACGACATCCTGCTGCTAGAGAAATAATTAAAAAATAAATAAAAAGTAAAAAAGAAAAGAATAAAGCAAAAAAGCAAAGCTCAAATTAGTGTATTACTCCAGAGCTCCTTTGATTTAAAAAATGTTAATAAAATAACTTTAATTAAAAAAGATTAAAAACTTCACTTCTTTCTTTCAAGACTCACGCAACACATCACTAATCAAGAAATAATTAAAAAAATTACCAATCACTTTTAAAAAAAAATAGAGCTGCTCTGATTTTGATTTTTGAAAGTCTATCCTATAAATTCCCAGCTTCCTTCAAATTTAGTGACAGACCAAAACATCACTTCTTTCTCTCACACAACACATCACTAATCCAAAAATAATTAAAAAGAATTACCAATCAGCCTAAATTCACAAAGTTGTAACAATCTAACCAGCAGAGAATACATCCATTTCAAAATAGAAGATATGAGTAAAATAAACATATCAGCAGAGAATACACATCAGTATAAGCTTTAGGATATGTATGATGCAGAAGCTAATTTCAAAAGCAACTGAACACAGTAATTAATGGATATGATCCTCTCAACCAACAGTTAACTAAATTTGTAAAAAGTTAAAGGAGATTCCAAACGACCAGTAAAGAACATATGATCCACTAAGAGATAAACCAAAACCTGAAAAAATAACAGTGTTTAATCAAGTTTAAACAATATAGCCTGGAAAGCCTTCACGTATCCAATTCACATCCTCAATCACTTGATCCACTTGAACATCACAAACTTCACTTTGCAAGTGCATATCAACATTTTCAGCAGTATCAATTTCATACACATCTCTCGCTTTTGACGATATGGCAACATGCCATCCTTTCTCCGTAGGATCAGCAACATAAAATACTTGTCTTGCTTGAGAAGCAAGAATGAAAGGCTCATTGTGAGGCTTCAAATTGGACAGATTGACCATTGTAAACCCATGTTCATCATGTTTTATCCTGTTTCTTTGAGAAACCCAATCACAATCCATTAAAACAACTTTATGACCAAAGTTGTAATCTAATTCGATGATGTTCTTTAGTACTCCATAGTATGAAACTTCTCCTAAAATAGGATTTGGGTCCTTAGTACTTGAAAAACTAGATGTCAAAGCACTAACAATCACCCCAATGTTTTGTGTTTTTTTTCCTGATTCCAATTCTTTCGTGTGAAATCTGAATCCATTAACTAAAATTCTCTTATAACATACTCCAATGGAATTTGGACCCCTTGCTAGTAGTTTCAATTCATATGAAATAGGATCTTCATCAGGAAAGGATTGAGCCTATTAAATTAGAACAAAAATTAGTTTTAGTATTTCTCAATACACCTAACGTATAGTATAAGAAAATTAATTAGCTAATTAATATGTATCACTTACTTTTTCAACAAACCAGGATGCAAATTGCTCTACATGTATCCGTTCAATTTCATGCTTTGAAAGATGAGGGTATGCATTCTTTACAATCTCGTGGTGCTCACTAATAAATATACATAGATATAATATTACAAAAAATATTAAAAGAAACATATGATTGAGAACGAGAAATTACTTACTTGATGAATTGTTTGATTGGAAGACAATTAAAAAGCACATATTGATGAGCCTTTTTCAATGTATCATCATCCAATAATTTTGCATCCTTTATGCCAAGTGGGCGCCCTAAATTTGAAAATACATCCAATTTTGTGTTCCCCCCTCGAAAATTATCATCATTTCTATGAACACGATTGGATCTCGTTTCAATTTCTTCATCAAAATATAATGAACAAAAAGCAAGACATTCTTCTGCACAATATCCTTCTGCAATGGACCCTTCAGGTCGGCTTCTACTTCTCACATATGACTTTAATGTGCATAAAAACCTAAAATAAAAAGTATAAGGAAAAAGTATTTAACATAAATGGATAATTTGGATAAAGTTGATACCTTTCTATCGGATACATCCATCGATAATGCACTGGGCCACCAATTTTTGCTTCAGTTGCTAAATGCACAACCAAGTGCACCATAATGTCAAAGAAAGATGGTGGGAACACCTTTTCCAATTGGCAAAGTATCAAAGCAATATCTTTCTCCATTCGATACAAATCTTTCGGTTTAAGAAATTTAGAACACAATTCTCTAAAGTATTTGCTCAAATTGATCAAAGGAACACGCACAGACTTTGGCAATGTTTTCCTCAATGCTATTGGCAAGAGTTGTTGCATTAAAATATGATAGTCATGACTTTTAAAACCAGAAAGTTTGGGAGGCTTTATCTTCACGCACCGTGAAATATTTGAGGCATAACCATCAGGAACTTTCACCCTTTTCAAAGTCCTATAGAATCTCTCTTTCTCTCTCTTATCCATTAGAAAGCATGGATGAGGATAATACTTCTTACCTGAACCATCTCCAACCTCAACAGGATGAAGTTCTTGCCTAATGCCCATTTCTCTTAAATCACGTCAAGCCTTTGGATGATCTTTGCTCTTTCCTTCTATATTCATCAATGTCCCCACGATGCTCTCACATACATTCTTTGTAATATGCATGACATCAAGATTATGAGGCAGCAAGTTATCTTCCCAGTAAGGCAACTCATAGAATATGCCCTTCTTTTTGAAATTATAAGGCAAATCTGGATTTTCAGGTTCTAATTTACCAAATTTTATTTCGCAACCATTCAAATCAGCTAAAATGTCTGCTCCTTTAGGTCTGACAGGTTTATCTCTATGCTCTTGAGTCCCATCAAATGACTTAGAATCAAATCGGTCAGGATGGTCCTTTTCATGAAATCTGCGATGCCCCATGTAACAATATTTCCAACTATTTATCAACCACAATGATTCAGTATCCTTGTAACAAGGTGGACATGCAAGCGCTCCTTTAGTGCTCCAACCAGATAAGTTTGCATAACCTGGAAAATCACTAATAGTCCATAATAGTGCAGCTCTCATTGTAAAATTCTCCTTGCGTGATGCATCATAAGTGCTTAAACCCTGATTCCACAAATCCTTCAATTCTGCTATCAATGGTTGAAGATATACATCAATATCATTACCCGGGGCAGTTGGGCCAGGTATAAGCAATGACATCATCAAATAAGGCTTCTTCATGCACATCCATGGGGGCAAATTGTATGGAATTATAATTACTGGCCATGTACTGTGTGAAGTGCTCATATTTTTAAAAGGATTAAATCCATCCGACGCTAATGCTAGTCTAACATTTCTAGGATCTTTGGCAAAGTCTGAATGCTTATGGTCAAAATACTGCCAAGCTGGAGAATCTGATGGGTGTCCCATATCGTCACCTTTAGAACGATTATCAACATGCCATCTCATAAAAGATGCAGTTTTTGAAGACATGAATAATCGCTGTAACCTGTCCTTTAGCGGAAAGTGCCACAGCACTTTACGTGGGACCTTTCTTTTTTCACCAGTAGGATCACCATCTGACACTTCCCACCTAGTGAACTTACATGTCTCACATTGGGTTCTATGCTCATCTTTTCCCCAATACAATGTGCAATCATTTGGACATGCATCATATTTCTTATAACCAAGGCCCAATTCATCAATCGTTTTCTTTGCTTCATAGTGAGATTCAGGAAGTTCAACACCTTCTGGGAATGCCTCATTCAATAATTCTAACAACATGGTGAAAATTCTGTTTGGGATATTAGCCAAACATTTTAGATGATACAATCTAACCAAAAATGCCAACTTTGAGAATTTCTTACATCCAGGCCAAAGTTCTTGTTTGGAATCCTCGACTAATCTGTAAAATTTCATAGCGTTAGGGTTTGGCTCCTCATCTTCAATATCATCAGTGTCAACCATTTCAAAATTATCATTATGTGCTCCAAGAGCATCATTGACCATCTCAAGTGTATTATCATAAGAACTTGGCTCATTATTGCACGAAGTTTCAGCCCTATAATCTGAAGTTTCTCCATGAGCTATCCATTGAGTGTAGTCTTTGATGAAACCCATACATTTCAAATGAACTTCTACTTCTTCCCTTGGTAAGCATATGCCATTTTTACATTTCTTACAAGGACATAATATCATTCTTTTTGCATTAATACTTTCTTGAGAGCAAGCAAAATCAAGAAACATTTTTAACCCACTCATGTAGTCTTTACTGTTCCTAGGCAGCTTCATCCAACTCTTATCCATGAATGTGAAATGAATTACCTAATTGTAGTAAACCAGATAATATGCTTATTTTCAATAAAATCAAAGTAGAAAATAAAAATTCATAAGCTTTTTGTACATTCCATACATAGCACATGATTAGAAAATACCAACTCCTAACATGATCTGCACATATAACAGAGTAAGTCCAAGAACAAACACTTAGAAAAGCTGTATACTCAAACATCACATATTTATCAATATTTATTTATAGAGCTGTAAAAATATAGAACAATCAGGTCCACTGTAGCATGTGTTGCACTCGCATACAGTACACTAAACTCATGTCTCATAAAGAAGATAACCAAGTTGATGAGCTCCATTAAATTTCTAATTTAAGATTCTAATATCCTGCTGAAGCATGATGTTAGTCATCAAAACTGAATGCAGCTACAATTATTGATTCTACAAATCCAAGAAATTTCATAATTCTTACTTTCAAATTCCTGATAAATTCCAAGTGTTCATTTCCTCAATTTCTCTCTAATTTGTGAAATAATTGGAGAGTTGCCCCACCGGGCATGCAGAGAGATGATAAAATCTCCAGTTTCTAACCTTCAATTTGGCGGCGGAAGGGCCAAGAAACCATTCACCAGCGGCCGTAATTGCCACCGAAAACACGTCGAAGACGAGTGAAACCGCCACCGGCAGCAGAAAATACTATCATACAGTACCTACAGCTACTTTTTTGAGGTATTATGCGTATAATCATTGAGTTATCTCATAGAAATGACGATCACAGCAGAGGAGAAGTGCAGGTGAGGTAAAAGTATAAAACAATCAGGTCCACTGTAGCATGTGTTGAAACTTGAAATTTTCTAGATTACATCATATATTAGTTATTTCTAGGCATTTCTATTCCTATCTAGTACTTCTAGATTTTTAGAGAATAAGCATCAATATTTATCAAGTTGAAACAGAATTTAGCATTGCATTTCAATGTCAGATGGCAAAAGCTTTCTGAATACCAATGTCTACTAAGGAATCAATTATAAATCATTCAACGAAGACAAAGGGAAGAAGTGATTTAATATTAGCAGAAATAGACACATTAAATTGCAAAGTTAAACTAAAAAGAAGATTACAAATAATCTCAATTTCAGGGGTAAAACCAAAGAAAATACTCCACACATTCACACAAACCAATCATCAAACAAATTATAGGCCAACATCAATACCCTACAAAACCTAGCCAGATTCATAAACATCTCACACCTTAGAGGCAGCAATTAATGAGGTAATTTGGCAATTGAATGAAGAGATGTTTGCCGATACTGACTTGACAAATCTCCGGCTCAGCTCAATCAAGTTGCTAGATTCCACTTGTTCACTTTCAAAATATTTTATACCCACTTTCTCTTCCAAATGATCATAATTTCCAACACGCTTGATTTGTACGATTGTGACGACACTCCCTCCGCAAACCCTATTGCAAAACCACTTCTCTTATGTCTGCTTGCGATTGACAACCATGGGGTACGTACCCTTTCTAGTGCTACCCGCTCTCTGATCGTACCTATCGGCTTCCAGGTTAGGGCTTCACCAAGTTTTCACACTAGGGTTGCTGAGGATTTTTCTCTTGGATTGAAGAGCGTGAGTTTTTAATTGAATTGAATTTATTTATGACTTAATAGTACACTTAAAAGAGTTTTTAATTAGAGTCAACTTATACGGTATAAGACACTTTAAAATGAGCGTCCCATTAAATATATTATAGGACACTTGTATTGGAAGTGTATTAATAAAACAGTCCTAATAAGTAGTTTTTGTTGTAGTGTATATTCATAATTCATAATAAACTCATTTAATTATATATTCTAAAAAAAAATCATTCTCGTTAAGCCCATGCATGAAACCCTAGTAATAATTAAATAATACAGAAAATAATAGCTGCGATTTTTTTTTTTTTTGGTTGAGTAACTATGTTAGTCTCTTTGGTTTAAAAAAAAAAAAACGAATTAAATTAAAATAAAATAATTATAAAAAATAAAAATTGGTGTGTCGCACCGTTTGAAGACTCCCTGTTTCTATCTTTAAGATTCAACATGATGAGCAATATTGATCAACTGATACTAGACTGATTCGTTAATTGACTGAGCTTATAAAAATTTTATTACATGTCATTTAATTGTTAATTAACTACTTAATTAATCGACTTATTTGTAGATATTAAAAATTAATTTTCTTTTAATTAAATCCAATTAGATGGTTGTGAATTGAAATAAAAAATGAGATATAGCGAGAAGGGATTGTCGTGAAAATGGGAAGCAAAAGAATGATGAGAAATTGAATAAATAGAAAAGACAACATTAGCTTGTAGGAATAATAGTTATTGCCCTACAGTTGTCACACCTCACTCAATACTCAAGTGGAAACGTGTAAACAACAAAAGCATTACTCCATATACTTCTCTTTTAACGTTGTTTTACTATTACTATTATACACTCCTTGCTACATACTATGAAATACAGGAACTTCACCTCAGCCCACCAAGAGCCCGTTATATTTAATGTAAATAATTTATATTTTTAAGTTTAGTTCATTCTAAAATAATTTTAAGTCCACCTAAAAAAGCTTAAATATAAATATACATTCTCAATTTGTATATTCTATGAGCCCATTACAATAAATATTAAAATTTAATCCATTTTCTACTATTTTGCTATTTATTTAATAAACTTAGCCCAGCCATTTGCTATTTATTTAATAAACTTAGCTCAGCCCATTATGTATTTCTAGATCCGCCACCTATGAAAAGAAACAGAAGTGATATTTTTCCCTCTTTATTTTTACACTTTTTTATTTGTTTATTTTATAAATCTATTCAGAGTCTAAAATTAGAAATAAAACTTCTATTCAATAAATTTAAAAGTTATTTTAATTTTAAATTTATCACTCATACATAATACACATAATAATTATTTTATATTTTAGTATTTCTACCTAAAACTACTAAAATATTCTCAAAATCAACAAAGTTAATTAAAATTTTTGAAATAGTGTAGAACAGTAAAGGTGATCCATTCTATGAAAAGAACGATTAATCATGTCACAACAATATATAATACTTTGAAAATTTTATGTTAATCAATGTATTCACAATTAGTATATATAATGATTATATAAAGATAAATATTTAAGCACATTTTACACTTTATTAGTAAGTAGAATAGGAAAGTTGTTTTGGAGGATTATTTTTAATAATAAATAATAAAACATGTTAAATGTTTTAGACAGAGGTGGTATTTTTAAAAATAAAGTGAGAATGAGAGAAGTTGAGGAAAATTAGATGTCGACATTTTTACAATTTTAGTAATGTGAAACTTTCATAGATAGACACTATTACTAGTAATTACACACACTTTTTAAATTATATGTAATAGCTACAGAATTAATATAATTTTCTTCATATTACTTAATTTGATTTGATTAAGTATTAAACTATTATTAAACACTTCTACTCTCTACAAATTTAAATTTTTAAATGAAGTGGTTATTTAACACTCTTAGAGCATCTTCATAAGCAATTGTATAATTTAAAGAGTATTTTGTGTAAAATTGAGAGTATTTAAAATTTAGAGAGTCATATTTTTTATCCACTCCAACACTCTCTTTATATTTCGATTAATTTTTTATCCTCTCAATATTTATTTATTACTTTTTATTATATTATATTACCTCCTAATTTATTATATTATATAGATATGAATTAATTAATATTTTTAGTGGACATCTCAAGAAAAATAAGTGTTGGAAGTAATGAAATAGTTAATGCAATTAATTTTAAAGAGATGTTTTGACTATCTAAATTTGAAGAGTCAAATTCATTATGTAAAAAAATTTATTATTTTGAAGAGGCTCTTGGACATGAATTTTTATGTCTTGCTCCTTAAATTTTAACTATTCTTTATTTTGAAGAGCCTTTAGAGATGCTCTTGTATCTCTAAACTAAAAGAAGAAAACAAGAAACGAGAATAATACGGCTTCTGATCTCCCCTTTCCCAAACTAGGAGTATAATAATTATTGTTAAGTAATACTCCCTCCCTCCCACAATAACTTATATCATTCAATTTTATATATAGTACAAAAGAATAATGTAAGGTATGAGACGGAGGGAGTAATATTTACATAGATGTGATATACTAGTATGAACATTGTACACTTCTCGCGTTAGTTTTTGCAAGTAAATTAAGAAATATAATATTATGCAAACACTTTTTTGCATATAAATTAAGAAATATAATCTTATATATAATGTATAGTGAGTTGATGAATATTAAAATAGTTGTATTAGTATTATGTGTGATCAATGAAAAGATATTAATTGATTTGCGTGGATTCCATTTATAAAGAAAAATACACACTGTGGATTGAGACAAATCAAAATGACAAAAAGATCAAAATGACAAAAGGCGAAATAGTTGGAGGGAGTAGCATTTTGTATTTTTATTTTTTTAAATCTCTCTATATAAAAACAAAATACATGAATAAATACAGCTTTTCCTCATAAGATTGTAATATTCAAGACTGAACTAAAAAAAAAAAAACATATTCAATAATAATATTCTCCTTTAAAACGAACTGAAAGAATATAGAATAAAGTGGGTATTTAAGGAATCCTTAAACCATTCTCATATATACATAATGAGAATAATGTATACATATCCAATATTGCAAGCTGGTGTATGACAATTCATGACCTTAACACATTCTACTACATATCAAATTACGTAAAAAGCACCCCCTGAAAATCCAAAGATGTTAAAGAAAATTTTAAGAATAAAAAATAATAATAAAAAAAAGACATGATCATTTTGATTCAAACATGATTACTTTGTGGCCCTTTTGCTCTCCATTGCAAAAGGTAGGTAGGTAAGTTTGGAGGTGCAGCTTCTATATAAGTTTGCTCTTTTGCTTTTCATTCTTTTCTTGGATCTTTGGAGCTGTACAATTATACATGATCATTTGTAACAAGTTAGATCAATGTGTCACTAGTAATTCGTGTTGAATTTGACTCTATAAGAAACTCGACTATTAATGTATAGTGTGGTCGTTGCTCTGTACCTAGTCCGTTTGCATCGGATGTTCTCATGATTCGGAGTCGTTTCACAGTGCTTAGAAACATCCTATGTATGAAGAAATAAAGAACATGTTAGCATTATTATGTTTTATGAGACGGGCCTCATCAAATCCAATTATTATATAACAAAAAATTTATTGTGAGACGATCTCATAAAAAACAAACAATGTGGACTTACCCCCATGGAACGTCGCCTACGAGCATCCAATCCCCTTCTTTATCCTCGTAGGTTAGGACAAACTCAGACGAGCCATCTAGAAGCTTCGGAGGCTGCACCGGTTTTTCCTTCCCTCCACCTAATTAATTCAAACGAACATAAATACACCACAAAATCAGATCAAATCAAAGGTGGTGGATCAAGTGTAAAGAGATCATATATAAACATACGGATGGATAGAGGACTGAAGAACATCTCCTGCAACGCATTGGCGAGAGATTCATAGTTCTTGTGAGCATGCAAATCCACCTTCCTTCCAATTGGCAATCCATCCATGTTCACCTTCACAAATCCAGGGCAAACTCTTTCCTTAACACAAGATTCGACATTTATATTCTTGTCGTTGTTATTGTCGTTGTTGTTGTTTCCGTGGTTGTGTTTCTTCTTCGAGTTCTCGTTGGTTTCGTTCCCGCCAACAACCTTGTTATCCTCTCCCACGTTTGAATTCTTGGATTGATTAAACAGGGTGTTCATTCTATAAGCCCTTATTGGAGGCCATCCAACCACTTGACTGCTTTTTAACAAAATTTATTTGAACCCCATTAGTTACATGAATATTTTACATATGTAAATAAATAGTTTGTGTTTAAGGGAAGAAATTTGAGAAAATGTAATTCTAATGAAAGATGAAAAAAATGTGAAAAGATTAACTTTCTTTAGACATGAGTGATGGTGTTGTGAAATGATGGAGAAGGCAATTTGGAGGACATAATGATTTAAAAAGAGAAAAAAGGGCACAGTCTTGACATAATGCCAAATTATGATTTATTTGATGAAACAAAGAGCCATTATGAGCTTTCATATTGAAAGTAAAAGCACCAATTATACTTATGGTTTCTATTTTATAATGGGGTATTTGAAAAAAATGAAAAGACACTTTTAATTAACACTTTTTTTTTCTTTTTTATTTGTAATAATAAATATCTCCCCCAATATTTTTTATTTTTGAAAAAAATGTCAATTTATTAAAATTTTGAACATCATTATCCTTAATTTGCGATCTCATACTCGATTTTTCTTGTGATTTTTTCAAAGACACTTTTAATTAACACTTTTTTTTCTTTTTTATTTTTAATAATAAATATCTCCCTCAATATTTTTTATTTTTGAAAAAAATGTCAATTTATTAAAATTTTGAACATCATTATCCTTAATTTGCGATCTCATACTCGATTTTTCTTGTGACCTATACGCGACCAAGTGTCCGATTTTATACATTTTTTTAAACCAACATATGTGCAATTCTATATGCAAAATTAATTGCCCCCAGGGCATAGCTCAAGTGGTAGAGGGGAAGGTGGAAAGGCCTTCCAGCTGAACTTGGTTGCTGCAGGGTGGGGGTTCGAATCCTGCCTTTGGCATGAATTTGGCTCCTTGTAAGCACAAGTTTAACAGTGAGCCCTCCCTATAAGCCACTTGAGGCACATCCTGCGATTTACCTCCTCCACCAATCCTTAGGGCAGGGGCGGTGGGGGCCCCTAATGGTGGGGTACACCATTTTTTATATGCAAAATTAATTACTACATGATAATGAATATGAAAAAAAAATGTGTAATTTAAAAAAATACTCATGTTACTGTGATATTTTTCAAAATCAATTATTCATTGGTATTTTTATCATTTACGTTTTATAATTGCATATGAATGTAATACATATACATGGTTTAGCCTTTATACATTTTAAGTTCATTTTAATTTTAGTACACGATGACGATGTTAATTTACAAAGTCAATATAACAATAAAATAGCAGATCCAGTTATTAATTACAATATTTTTTAAAGAATATATTGGCTCAAAAAGGCTGGCATGCATTTTCAATTGCCATTATGAAAAAAAAAAAAAAAAAAAACCTGATTTTGTAATGCAAGGGAGAATAACTTTTTATCATACAAACTGTGAAGAAACTAAACAGAATAATTACTGCATCAAATCCAACTGCCTCAAATAGATTAATTAATTCACTATTACTCCATCAACTCTAAAAGTCAGAAAGCTAATGCAACAACTATATAAAATCACATTATTCATAAACAAATCCAACTAAATGTATGCAATTAATATATTTTTTAAACATCATAACAAAAAATTATACTAACAGAAACTAACAACACACAAGCAAAAAGGGATCAAGAACTGAGACATCCCAAACAGGAAAAACACACACACACAAGAAATGAAGAACTGAATAAAAACACATACACACAGTAAAACACACACACACACACACATATATATATATATATATATATGTATATATATATATAATACAAGAAATGAAGAATAGAATAAAAACCTGACAGCAGCAGCAGCAGAAGCAGATCCTTCATCAGAAGCAGATCTTTCCCTTTTTGTACCACAACAGAACCCATTCGGAAAATCCTTAGCTGTCAATATCCTTCCCCATGCAGAGCCCTTCTCCACCGCCGTAGCGCCGCCGCCGAGACTTAAGCCCAAACCCAGTTCGAGTTCGGATTCATTTTGCATGCCCATGTAGTCTTTAGAAGACTGGTCGCAAGTTCCGCTGCCGCCGCCGTGAAGCAAGCCGAGAGAGGGTTCCATGACATAAACAGAGGAGAGGAGAGGAGAGGAGAGGAGAGCAGAGAGAGTGAAGAGATGAGAGGAGAGAGAAGGCAGTGGTTGTTGAGAAGGAGAGAGAGAGAAGGAGAGAGAGAGAGTGGAGAAGGGTGTGTTGGGGATAATGTAAGGGGCGGGTGGCGAACAAGATGGTGGAGATAGTGATGATGGTGGGACCCACCTGTCTCTGCTAATGCCTCCACCAATATATTTGTACCCTCTCTCTTTTACTTGTACGCTTTTCGACCCTACCATCGCCCCCACCCTCTCTCTTTTCTTTCCTCTTTCTTTTTTTTTTTAATATTATTTTTATTATCAAATTATACTCCCTCCATCCCGCATTAATATTAACGTTTACTTTTTTCACGGAGATTAAGAGATATAATATTTTAATATGTAGTGAAGTGAGAAAAATAATATTTAATATAAAATGAGAAATTGTATTAGTATTGTGTGTGGACACTATATGAAATAATTAATTATTTTGTGTAGAACAACATGACCAAAAAAAGAAATGTGAACATTAACTTAGAACAACCAAAAATGACAAATATAAAATTTAACACGGAACGAATGGAGTATATTTGAGAAATAAGTAATCCTCCCACTCAATAATTACTTCACACATTTTTTTTATTCGTCTAAACATTTATGCACGGAAAAAATACATCTCAATAATATTATTTTTATATATACTATCCCAACAACATTTACATACTCACTCTGTCCCATCATAAGGGTGGCAAAACTTTTTGCCATATAAATTAAGAGAGTATAATATTTAATGTGTAGATGAGGAGAGAGAAATAATATTTTAATGTAAAGTAAGTATGTGTATTAGTGTGGTGTGTGGGTCCCATGAGGATATATTAATTGTTTTGTGTGAGTTCATTTTACTAAAAAGGAAAATGCATCTTTTGTTTTAGGACGGACAAAAATGGCAAAACGCACTCCTTGTAGTGGGACGGAGGAAGTACTTTTTTTAGGGGTAGTACTAATAGATACAACCTATAACCCTATATTACTAAAAGATACATACATAACAAAATATAATTATCAATTACATAATTACATAGTATTATTCTAATATTACCCTTTTAATTGACAAATAAGAAAAATTAGACAATAAGTTAAGTAGGATAATATCTCTCCTTAATTACTCTGCAAATAGTCAAAATCAATTATCTCTCCTTGATTTCAAATCTCTTTATCCACATAATGATAATGTTGATGCACATTTTTAAAAATATGAAAAAGAATTATAAGAAAATATTTAAATAATCGTTCACCTTATTTACGCTGCACATCGTCAAAATCAATTAGGCTTCATAAACCTAATTTAATTCCAAAATTCCAAGTCACATCATCGTTGCCGCAATTATTTATTCAAACCATAGTTTCATTACATTATTCATGGCTTGTGATGGAATTGTCCTTGTGCGCACACCAAACGTATAATATCATGGGTTTTGCAATTATAATTTACCCTCGCTCTCCGACTAACGATATTGTGCCTTATTGATGTATTATTTCAGTTCCTCATTTTAACATTTCAAACGTTGTAATTTGCCCACATGGTATACAAAATTAACTGACTATTTACCATGCATCGTTAGTGTTATGTCATTTGATGTTATGTGCGGCATAAAGGTATTATGTGCCGCGTAAGTTGCTGTAATGTGCAACAAAAAATATTACGTTCAGCATGAACTTTCATATGCAGCGTAAATGCTATAGAATTTTATATTATGTGAGATGTATAGTGATAATATGTGCAGCGAAAGTTGATATTATGTGCGGCATAAAAATATTACGTGCAGCATAAAATTTCATGTGCAGCTTTAATATTATGTCATTAGATGTTAGACAAGCGTATATTGATGTTATGTTCATTGAAAATTGTCATTTAATTTTATGTGCAGCAAATTCATTGAAAAGAATTAACTTTACAAAAATAGCATGATCCTTGCAAGTATTTATTTGAGGTTAGAATTGGTATAATGTGCTTATCTTTTATAGTTGATGGAAGTAATGTATTTTGTATGTATCTTTTAATAATTACACTTAAAAACATGTATCTTGTGGCAATTAATCCTTTTTTTATTAAATTAAATTATTTAAAATACTCATTTTTTACATTCTACCTCGTTTCATTGATACGTATCCATTTTCTATTTTGGTACGTCCCATTACAAAATATCAATTTCTTTTTTGGATTGATCTAACCAAAAAAAATACTCTCAGTCCTACTTATTTATTCACACTTTCCATTTTTGGGTGTTCCACGTATCTATTCATATTCCATTAATAGTAAAAATATACTATACATCTCTCCTATTTTTTACACTTTATTCATCAATCCCAACAACTTATTCACTTTTTTACATTTTATTCATTATTCTCAATAACTTTATTTACTTTTTCTTTTTAAATTACCAATTTTTTTCTACTTTTTCTTACATTATATATTAAAAAATAATATTTCTTAATCTTCATACCCGTATAAACGTGAACAAATACGTGGGAAGGGGGGAGTAATTATTATACTCAACCTTTTATATATAGAGTTCATACTCAACATTAATACAACTACCTATTATATAGTATAATATATTCTTCTTCAACTCACTGTGTAGTAAATTACTCTCATTTACTAAAAGGAAAAATACACCTCTTATGTTAGAACAGACGAAAATGACAAAATGCACGTCTTATTGTGGGAGGGAGGGAGTGTTATACTACATGATTTAAGAACAAAAACAAATAAATACTTTGGAAGGAGCATATCTCAATAACTTGATCGAGGTTGTAATTCATAATTACTACTCATGAAATTTATATTTTTGGTCCCAGGTGAATGGGTTCATTCTTAGAAAGATTTTATAAATTTAAATTGATCTATTTTTTTTTATTCTAAAATTAATGAACTAGATTAAAAAGAAAAAAGAAAAAAAAAAGTATAACTCTTCACAATTAAATTAAAATAAAAAAATTAACCAACTTTTTGACTTTTAGAGAAAATATAATATTTTTAAATAATTAAGAAATCATTAAAGGCAAATGGAGCTTATGGACAAAACAGGGGAATAATAGCATTTTGGCAAATATAATTAAAAAGTTATATATTATTTGTTTAAAAAAATTATTATTTATTTTTAAACTTTTACTATTTATGAGTATAAAATAAAAGAAAAGGAACAAAAATATTATAGAATTAAAAGTGTTCCGTGCACGAAATAACTATAGTTACTAAATACATTTCGCATCAGGAAAAAAAAGTTAAAAACCTTTTGATAGAAAAACACTTTATCCTATTCCTTTAAATGGTAAATAATTTCCATTTTTCTCCATCAATAAATTGTACTACTTCCTTATTCATCTCATCTTCACACTTACACTTTTACTTATATTAAAAAAAAGTTAGTATTTTTAACATAATTTTATGAATAATTTAGTTTTATGAGATAATAACAAGTAATTATAAAGTATATTATATGGAGTATGTATATATAAAGTATTGATGAAAATTTTAAATTTATATTATATTATAAAATATTATTTTTTGTTGTTCTTACGTTTTACAAAGTGTGGGGGAATTAAAAAATCGGATAAAAAGAAAATGTAAAGTTGAGTTGAGAACATGATGAGTAATATAACTTAAGAGTGAATCTGGTGTGAACTGTTCCCTTCTATTTTAAATTTGTAAGAAAATTATACTTTTAAATATTCTAAATCTTAAAAATAAAGATTAAATCCTTATGCATGGGTAATATACATAAACAAGATTTATATAATTAATTATGTAAACCTACATGCAAGTGTTTGTCGTAATTTTAATTTGATAATAACACCCAACACAATAACTTCACATAATATTTTAATTTCAAAATCGTAAATTACTCCTGTAAAAAAGTCAATAAATTAAAATTAGTCTAAAATTGCATCTTGATAACCCCAGAGAAAAAAAATTTAAAATTTATTATGCTATAATTTTGAAACCGTTCGTAATGAGTGAAGTTCTTGTGCTTCTGAGGACACCGTGCCCTTTTATAATTTAAATCTCTAGCAATACATATATTTAAATAGAATATAGAGGGGAAAGAGTGTGTTCCCATGAGGCACGGCGTGTCCGGTGCCGCAGGAGCTTTTTCCATTCGTAATATTAGAAGACAACAATATCATTTCACAAAATGATTTTCATCATGCCAATAAGAAGAGATAAGATTTATAGTGAGAAGTAACAAAATTATATATATATATATATATATATATATATCAGCCTTGATTAGCTTAGTGGAGTATATAATATATGGAGTTATTAAATTGCTTGTATAATTGTTGAAATAGGAGGCAAAAAATTGCTTCCCAAAAAGTCATTCTTTAATCAGTTTTATCATATCTTATCTCATTGATTAAATAAAATAAGTGCACAATAACTATACATATAATATTTACGAATAAAACAAAAAATAATACAAGAACACAATAACAACAAAAGTGTATGTCCCTTCACATATACACAAGTGGTATATATTGATGAATAAATTTATTGATTAATTAATTAATTAATTAACAGATGGAATTATAATCCAAATTAACTGACCCGACAACAATTGTTAAGCAGTTCATGCTTAAAAATGTTGTACTCAACTTTTTGTTCATGCACTCATGAGAGGGACAAGAATGAATCTTTCTCGAGGCCTACAAATATATGTTGTACATAATTTTTAATTATATACATACTGAGAAATTATTATTTTATTTCTTACATTAATCAAATTGTTGGAAATTTAGAGGACAGTCAATACCCCTCCACTGACTACTTTTTGGAGTGAGAATTATTCTTGTATTAATTACACTTAAGTAAAGTAATCAATGGGTATGATGATAAAGGAAGAGGTGTAATGATGTATGCCAGGAATAATCAATTAAAATAATGAATAATGTAGGAAATTTAAACTCCAATATTACATCCAACTAATGTAAGATCACCATAACAATTCTTATGTAAATAAGGATGTATATTATATTCTTTTCATCCCCCAGAAGACCCTCGCGATTACTATTCCACTATGTATTTCTTTTTACTAATTTTATTAATTTTATAACTTGTTGTATTTTTAGGTAATAAAACTTTAGGGTAATAAAAATGTTATGTGTATTAATTGACGGTGAAAATTTTAAAATTTAAGCAACTCTTATTTGTTTCCTTATTTTTGGGTGTTATGGTAGAATGCAAAGAGTTTTTTTTTATCGAATAAAGTTAGTTATTAGTATAGTTAATAGTTAGTTCACTAAGTATACATACACCTTTCTATCTCCAAAAGCTCTTTATTATTTCTTAGTATAGTTAATAGTTAGTTCACTAAGTATACATATACCTTTCTATCTCCAAAGGCTCTTTATTATTTCTTAGTTATTAGTATAGTTAATAGTTAGTTCACTAAGTATACATACACCTTTCTATCTCCAAAGGCTCTTTATTACTCCCTTCGTCCCATAACAAGGTACGCGTTTCACTATTCCTGACATCCGCTTAAAATGCATTAATTTTCTCTATTTAATAAAGAAAGTACACAATATGACTCACCACTTTCCTCTAATACAATTACCCAACTTATCTATAATAATAATACTCCTTAATTTGAGTTCACTATTCCTGACATCCGCTTAAAATGCATTAATTTTCTCTATTTAATAAAGAAAGTACACAATATGACTCACCACTTTCATCTAATACAATTACCCAACTTATCTATAATAATAATACTCCTTAATTTGCGTTCAAAAAGCAAATAAAGACCTTAGAACCGTCCACGTGTAAACAGCAAACGCGTACCTTGTTATGGGACGGAGGGAGTATTTCTTACCTATTCGTTCCCAAAGGGAATCGAACCTAGGTCGAATTTGGGTCACTCACCTTAGTGAGAAACCTAGTTGCCAAGTAGGCTAGTCCACCTGATTATTTGAAACATGTAAAAAGTTACATTACTTATTTTTTAGGAGTCTTAATTAGATTACTTTTAATTTAATCTTCACCATTAAATAAATTAATATAATTAATATTTTTTTATAAAATAACTACACACTGTTAGGGTGGTTTGATTGTTATACTCCCTCCGTCCCACTGATACGTGTGTGTTGGTTTTTTGCACGTAGATTAAGGGATATAATATTTTAAATGGTAGTGAGGTGAGAGAAATAATATTTTAAAGTAAAGGATGTAGGTATATTAATATAATGTGTAGGCCCATGAAGAGATAAATAATTAATTTGTATTGGTCTCTTTTACTAAAAAGGAAAATGCACACTTTGTATTATGACATATCAAAATGGTAAAACACTACGTTTCAGTGGGACGGAAGGAGTATTACAAAGAGATGCAAAGATATATATATATATATATAAGCTATACAGACTGCACAATTGGGAAAATTAAGTAATTAGAATCCCTTAATATTAGGAATTGATTTATCTATCAATTACTTTCCTTAATATGCCCCCGCAAAAGCGACGTTCTATCGGCCATGGAAATTTTGGAACGAAGTAGTTGAAAACGCGTCTTAGAAAGAGGTTTTGTTAACAAATAAGCCAGTTGATCTTGTGTGTTAATGTAGGAGACAGTCAGGAGACCTTTAAATGCTAGATCACGAACAAAGTGCAGATCAATAGCTATGTGTTTCATTCGTGAGTGTTGAACTGGATTTAAGGTCAAATGAGTAGCACCCATATTGTCACAAGAGACCCATGTTCGATTCCCCTTGGGAACGAATTAGGAGGGGAGTTATAAGGACTAACATTTATCTATAAAAAAATTATTGCCCCCAGGGCATATCTCAAGTGGTAGAGGGGAGGGTGGAAAAACCTTCCAACTGAGCTTGGTTGCTGCAGGTGGGGGTTCGAATCCTGCCTTTGGCATGAATTTGGCCCCTTGCAAGTACAAGTTAAACAGTGAGCCCTCTCTATAAGCCACTTGAGGCACATGTTGCGATTTACCTCCTCCACCAATCTCCAGGATAGGGGCGGTGGAGGCCCCTAATGGTGGGGTACACCATAATGGGGGACTTGAACATGGGATACTCAGATCAGGAAAAAGATGATGAACCCAACACACTACCCTACTTTAACTTATAAATATTGAAGTGCACCATTACACCAAGTGCATCCAAAATCACCACTTTTTAAATATATTTGTTTAAGATTTATGCGGTTTAAATATTATAAATAGTGATCATTCTTGTTTATTTGAGCTTTGTTGGGTGGGTGTTTTAATATAGGAATGTTATTTTGAGCTTTAGGTATATTAAATTAGATTTTTTATTTTGAAAACCCAATTTAATAAATCAGAAACAAGCTTGGTGCATATAAATAAGGGGAAAAAGAAAATAATAATAATAATAAAGAGATAAATTTAACTTTGTCTAAAGAAGAAGTAGAAATCATAGCAAACACTTTATCACGTACGTATAATTAATAAATTATTTGTTCTATACTACTTTTGAAATAGTAAGATTTTTTAATGATAGATTTTTGGATGAGATGATGCAGTGTCGATAATTTGTGGGATCGATTTAAATAAATTATATTGTTTTATTTTTTTAATTATTCAAATTCTTTTCGGCTGTGTTTGGATGGATGGATTTGAGGAAGGATTTATAAATTCATCCCTCAAATCCATCCATCATGTTTGGATGCTACTTGAAACCAACGGATTTATAAATCCAAGATTTTAAATCAATGGATTTCAAATAATGGATTTGATTTTAAAATTTTTAGTTATTTTTTTAAAGGATTTCAAATCCTTACTCAAACCGTGTCATTTGAAATCTTGTTGTGTAATTGATTATATTAATATATAAAAATAGTATAAAAAATTGATAAATTAATTTAAATAAATAAATAAATATATATATATATATATATATATATATATATATATATATATATATATATATATATATATATATATATATATATATTATTTTCCACCCCACCCCACCCCAAACCCCAAAAAAAAAAAATTTTAATAAAATTTTAAATTTTTAATATTTGAATAATAAAAATATTACCACTCAATCCTACCCCTTACACCCCCCCCCCCCCCCCCACCACCCCCAACCAATTTTTTTTTTTATAAAATTTTAAATTTTAATATTTGAATAATAAAAATATTAGCACCCCACCCCACCAACACTACCCTAGCCAATTTTTTTAATAAAATTTTAAATTTAAATATTTAAATAATAAAAATATTACCACCTAACCTACCCCTACCCACCCCCAACCCCTCTCTAAAAATTTTTTTTTTATAAAATTTTAGATTTTAATATTTAAATAATGAAATTATTACCACCCAAATATTTAAATTAAAATAGCGCTGAATGGATGTTTAAACTAATTAATTAAGCATAATGGTGATACTTAATTTGTGTGGTTACTGATTAATAAGATCTAAGTAAGATTAGGGTGCCACAACTTTAACATAAAAATAGACAATGTAGGTTAAAGTGTGTTTAGGGGTTGAGTCTTTTAATAAGCATATACTATAATGTATTTATATAAATATTTAATGATTAAATTAATATTAATTGTGCTGCTCCATGCTTTTATTTCCTTTATTGTTCTGTCCACTACACACAAGACAATCACCATCGCTCTGAACCTTGTTTTGGAAAGTGGGGACCTACTAACATATGCCTACCACTACCCAAATGCCAAATACTACCATATTAATTTTTTCTGTAACTAATTCATTTCATACTTTAATTTTTAGGAATATCAGCAAAAAAAAGTTATCTTTTAATTTATTTTTAAGGATACCTTAATATTTTTAGGTAATATATAAATTGTAAAATATATGCTGACAGTGTCGCTAACAGTATGGTTCATAGCGGAGCGTGAAGATGCATGAAGGATGACATGGCAAAGCAAACGACACATTAGTAACCGTGCAGGCCTCCTGCTGCCTGCTTTTCGGTGTTTCAAGTTGCAACTCGATATTTAAATTGAGCACTTCTTCGCAAATTTTATAAGTTTGCACTCATTCGCCATTAAAGTAAAGATTGAAGTTTTTTCAACAATTAATCTATTTAAATCAAATTGTATAATAAAGTTACTAGGTTTGTAGTTATTTTCTTTTATAGGGTGTGAAAATGAATTGAAAACGAACAAAAATATAAAGTATGAAGTTGAATTGAGAATGAAGAGTGTATAAGACAAACATTGTGTGAAATATCTCACACAATGAGTTCTATAAAACATAAAAAAAATGAATAGCACATTTAAAATGGATAACTAAAGATGGAAAACGACATTGACGGGGTAAAATTTATTGGTATAATTTATAAAATAATATAAAAAATAAATTAAAATTTAAAAATTTTGGATCTTTAAAGGATATAAAAGGGAAAAAAATCAATTCTTTTTTAAAGTTGAAAATAATGAAAAATAGAGATTTGAAAATAGTTTAAATATTTATCCAGATTTTTTTCCACCAATAAATGTAAAATAAAAAATATTTTAAAACCCTTTGCAATTGAAATAATGAATGAATGCAGTTAAAATTTTATATAATTACAAATCCATCAATTTCAATCACAATCTAAGTGACAAGTATTTTAATAAGGATGGGCCGTCTTACCGCTAAAAGCCCACACAAATACATATGAAGTGGGCTATTAAAATCTTAGTCCAACTCATGACTACTTATTATGATAGTAGTCTTTTTTTCTTTTTCTTTTTCTTTTTTTTTTAAGGGTAAGACATATTATGATAGCTAATAGTATAAGATTGAGAAACTAATAAATTAATTTAATCTAATAAGTAAAGGGGAATTGTTGAATCTTTTGGACTAGAAGAGTTATCGCCCGTTCAGGCGTTCTACCTTGATGGGATGATGTGATGATTTTTTTTTAAAAAAAAGATAAGGGGCTTGATTATCTGATTCAAAAATTAAAAAAAGAATTTAAATGAAAAAATTATAAAGTGAAGGGTTTACTTGATCCCATGAAATAAGATGGAGGGTCTATTCAACCCTTTGCTTATATTTATTTTATTATATTATTATAATTTTAAATTGAATATTTAACTTTGTAAAATAATTTGGTGATAATATACTTTTTTATGAATGACGATTTTATAAGATATAATTGAAAATATGTGAATTCTAATTTTTCGATTGAACCAATTTGATTATTAACTTCATTGATTCGATATCCAATCCTATTATGAAAAATAAAATATAATATCACATGAGTTTAATTAAAATAAAATTTAATATCACATGAGTTTAATAATAATTTAAGAGACAAACCTTAATGTTATAGAGTGAGGCTCTTGTGCACCCGGGCGCACGGAATGTGTTCCGTGTGCCTTTACAATTTTCATGCCCCTTTACAATTTAAACCCCTAGCAATACATAGGTTTAAATAGGATTGGAGGGGAGGGTTGTGTTCACATGGGGACACGGAGCATCTTTCCGTGTCCCCGGGCGCACAGGAGCTTTTGCCAATGTTATATCATAAAGATGGTGGCCTGTCCTATGAACCATAAATAAATAATTAGAAATATATGTCTCATGAGAATCCAATATAGGATACTCCCTCCGTTCCTCTAATATGTATTCATTTACTTTATTCACGTGGATTAAAGAGTATAATATTTTAATGTGTAATGAGGTGAGAGAAATAATATTTTTGTGTGTAGTGGTAGTTGTATTAGTGTTGAGTGTGTGTCCCTTGTGTGTCACATCAATTCAAAAAAAGAAATTGATACTTTGTATTGGGACGGACCAAAATGGCAAAATGATACGTATCAAGAGGACGGAGGGAGTATATAATAATTTCAATTTCAAGAATGACTTAGCCGGTTGGATTTCATGTACTATTTTGGTGCAATTATATCTCTTATGCTACATAATTATGTCACTAGAAGGACGAAAAAATATATCCCAAAAAAAAAAAAAATCCTAGAGCAACAATTGAATTTTCTTCTTTCTCATTCGCATTAATTATAAAACTAATGGCACAAAATATGATATCCAATTGCATTTGTTCAAACAAAAAATTTCAAGAAAACATAAGCTTCTACCAAGAGATCTATAACTTCATATATATAAAGCGTATGAAATAATAGATCAATCAAGAATTAGCGTACATCTTTACACTCAAAAATAAACAAAGATAAGTAAAAAAGAAAAAGAGTATGGTATACAAAACATAAATAAAAAGAATTAACTAATTGATTGACCGAAGAGTGACAACATGAACATGCCCAGAAAACACTCTTTCTCTCTCTCTCCAAATCCAAATCTTCCACCATTCTCTGTACTTCTTCAATCCTCTCTCACATTGCCGTATCAAATACCTAAATTATTATAAAGAGTAAAATTATAATACACATAAAAAAGTGAAAATATTTTTTTATAAAATCATGATACCTAATTGATGAAAAAATTGAATTATTTCATAATCAATTCATAAATTATAAGAAAAGTTATATCATCTTAAAGAAAAAGTAAAACGATCTCACACAAAAGTCGCTTGAAACATCAATATAACATGAATATGGATCCTCTTTATGAGAAAATCCAATTCTCTCACAGTCCATCCGAACAATGACGGAACTGGACTTTCCCGTATAGCAAATGAGATCACTTATTCTACACATATATTTCATCTCCTATTTCACTCGTTGGATACATGCCACGTGTTACAATCAATGCCTAAACTAACGCCACATGCCCCAAGGGTTTAATAATAAATGGTAGAGTATAGTTTTTTATGTTATGAAAACATGAAAAATGGAATAGGAAATTTAAGTCGCATGTGTATGGAGATACGTTCCACATTATTAACACACACAAACAAGCACACACAATATATATATATATATATATAATAGGGATAATATCAATTTTGGTCATCTAGGATATTCAAAATCCAACTTTAGTTCTAAGATTTGGTAAATTTTCAAAAGTGGTCCTCCAGTGTTCGCTTTTAGTCATTTTTGTCCACTTTTGCTTCTTTTTGTTTATTTTTAGTCCTTATTTGGCCTATTCTAGATGACCAAAAGTGAACCAAAAGGACCAAAAGCGGACATCGGATGATCACTTTTGAGAAATTACCAAACTTGAGGACTAAAGTTGGATTTGGCATTTCCTGAATGACCAAAATTGATATTTTACCATATATATATATATATATATATATAATAGATTAATATATTAATATAATGATTCGACTCAAATTATACCAACATTTTCTCAGAGAAATGATCTCCCCGGAGTAGTGGAGGGGCTATTGAACCGGCCGCCGCCGCCGCCCTTTCTTCCCGACGGCTTACCGCAGACGCACTGACACTCATATCCGAATATATTCCCAAAACATGAGAACAAGCCACTGTCGGCAGAACTGGTGGTGCTGTTCCGGCGAGTGCGGTAGCTGGATGACTTGTAGCTGCTAGTGGAGTAGCCGCCGCGGTCGTACAGCGGCGGCAGCTCCATTCGCCACCTCTCCAGCTTCGATCTCAGCCCTTCCACGCTCTCATCCATGCTCCACCCGTCCAGAACCGAGCTCTGGTTGTCGTCCAACGGATACCTCCTCTCCGCCATCACCGCCGCCGCCACCTCCGATGGCGACGGCCCCACCTCGGAATCCGACAAGATTGAGGTGCCTTTCTTGTACGGAGCTCCGATCACGTACTTCCCCTGTCCCTTGGGCGGTGCGAAGTCGTACCCATTGTACCGTGGAACCGGTTTTCCGATGGTTAGTTTCTCTTTCGACGGGCTGACGTTATTCACAACCTTTGCTTTCACAACGGTTTTCTCATTTACAACGTTTTTGTCATCCACAACGGTTTTTTTAGTGTTGTTGTTTGCTTCATCAAGGAGTGTTGTCTTTTGGATTATGTTGAAGTCGCTTGCTTCGATTCTGCGAAAGCCGGTCGACTCTTTGCTGACGATCGAGTCGCTGACTACCGAGCTGGATTTGCCGCCTTTCTTGCGCTTCGGCTTCTCTCTAAGCTCTGCACCACTAATCACTGAACTTGCTTTTCCGGCTTTCCTAACACCGTGATCAAGTGGAACCATGCATTCTGTAATGCTTAGAATCGAGCTTTCTTTAGGTTTTGGCTTTGACTTCACTATGATTATTGAGCTATTAGGGGAGAAATCCTCAAGCCCTACGAGTTCGCTACGCTCACTTCTTGATCTGCGCAAAATAGGCTTTATAGTCGATGTCTGATTGTTGTTGTTGTCGTTGTTGTTGTTAGTACTTTCCTTTTCGTGGAGTTTAATAGGTGGTGGGTGAGGATCGTCCATCAGATCACGAAATCCTACCGCGGACATGGCCGGTTGTGCATATAATGGCATGCTTCTCATAGAAGGATCAAGTACGGCCACACCGATGTTTAAGATGCCTTGTGGTCGCCCCGACGGCCTACGTACCTGAAATATCATGCATTGATTGAATAAACATGAAATATTAAGAGATGAAAATTATGATAAGACTTTGATTTTTACACACATTAGAAATCTAATCTGACATGTTTTGTAAGAAGAGTCATGTGGTCTACTTGCATGTGTTGTGTGTTTTCCCTATACATTAGATTAAAACTAGAATCATTTTAATTAAATGAAGGTGATTAATTATCAATCAATGATAATTTCCAATTTGGAATACATATGAACTCAATTTCTTGCTCTTTTTTTTTTATCACTTTGCCTACAAAGATCATTTCATATCGTGTAAGTACTTTACAACATGCACCTTTTTAAGAAAAATTGAAATTAAACATACCCCACTAATCTCATACTCCCTCCATCCCATTTCAATCTTTATATATTTTTATTTTTGGGCGTCTCATTTCAATCTTTACATTTTTTTTGGTATATGGTCCCACCTAAAACAATTAATATATCTCCATAGGACCCACATTCAACACTAATACAACTACTTACTTTACATTATTATATTATTTATCTTACCTCATTCCACATTAAAATTATACTCCTTAATTTCAGTGCAAAAAGCAAACTTAAAGTTTGAAGTGGGATGGAGGAATTATGTTTTAAGACAAAAAAAAAAAGCCTAATTGGCAATAATCATTTTCCCAAATTTGTTTTGAACTCTCAAAATTGTCGTCATATTATTGATCATTTTTTTAAATAATCCGATAGATACCATGGATTTTCTATTTGAAATAAAACAAATCAGATCCCTAATTCAAATAATCCACCATCAAAATAAAAATATTCAAGAAAAAACTTGCATTATCAATATCCATATCGATATGTACCTGGAGTGCAACAAAGCGCATCCCAATATAACCGTTATGCTGGGGGCGAGTACCAGGCGGCGGAATAAGATTTCCGACGAGCACACGAACGGTGCCGATGATGGTGTCGCGGAGCCAATGCTGGGCATAGATTTCAATCATGACGGCGGACGTCTCCCGGCGGAGGTACTCCTCCTCCACGCGGAACACGAACTTGTCGTTCCACGTGGGGTTGGTATAGCCGTCGGCGTCGACGCAGGAGGAGAGCTTCCGCCGCGGATTCATCCACGCCGTGGCGTAGGTTTTCATCTTCTTGGAAACGGGCTCCAGATCCTGGGCGGAGATGATGTTGATCTCCAGGAGCTGGTAGGTCTTCACCGGCGGCGCCATCTTCATGGGGGAGAGGATTGTCGGGGAGGTTGGTGCTCCCGCCGCCGCCCGGAGGAGGGACGACCACGGATTGGTGCGGCGGGGGAGAAAGCGAGCACGGCGGAGGAGGAGAGAGGGCGTCTACAGCGCAGGAGAGAGATTAGGGAAGGCTAATTTGGAAAGAAAGAGAGGCCATTTGTTTTACTTTTTACAAACTTATATTATTATGACAATTTTTGTGGTTGGGAGTTCCAATTTCCTTCCAATGGAAACACTCATTTTTACAACATATACATATTTTTTTTAGTAATTGCTAAAGATTGGGTTTTTATTTTTAATTATGATATGTGAGTTGTATTAATAATATTTAATGAGTGTCACTCGGAACACGAATTTAAAATCTCTACACTTATATTTTTACTAATAAATAAAAAAATAAACTATACTACTTAGTTTTAATTTATATACATATTTGAAGGTAACTCTTTGAGGGTTCGTTTTTGTTAACCCAATTCTCCAAAACACCTTTATTTTATAAAATAAAATTACTTCTTAATTAATTAACCCAAAGTATTAATTATCTCAACAAGAATACTCCCTCTATCCATTCTAATTTTATCCATGGAGTACTATTTTTAGTGTCTAGTCTTAATCCATTCATTTTTTTAAGACATATGAGATCTACACCCTCCACTAATACAAATAAAATATGGAATCCACACTAATAAAACTATTCACTACACATATAAAATAATAATATTTCTTAATTCACGTAAAAAAATAGATACATTAACAATGAGCGGAGGGACGGAGTATAAAAAATCACAACATATTACTAATATTAGGGATAATATTTTACAAAGAATTGTGTGAGATTGTTTTTCTACACAATTTTTTTAGAGACCCTGAAAAGTAATACTCCCTCCGTCCGCCCGAAAGATGGCATTTTGCTTTTGTGCACGTTGATTAAGGAGTATTATTATTTAATGTGTAGTGGGTAGTTGTATTAGTGGGAGTGTGGAGCCCATATTTTAGTTGTATTAGTGGGTGTGTGTGGGTCCCATGTGTGTAAAAAAGGAAATGACCCTCTTTGGAATGGACGACCAAAATGGAAAAAATACCCTCTTTCGGGCGGACGGAGGGAGTACTTCCTCCGTCTCATAGTTATGTTCACCGTTACTGTAGATATATGTTTAAGAAAAATTATTTTTGACCAATTTTATTGACTTTTGAGGGGGTGTTGTGGTATTTTTAGGGAATAGATAAATTATAAAGTATGTTTTGTGTGTTAGGTGAGAGTGATATTTTTGAAATTAATATAACTTTGGAGGTTGTTGGTTAATATGAAGTTTCATTTTTTGGGTGGCGAAAATAAGTAAGGAACAGACGAAAATTAAAAGTGTTAACATAAGTATGAGACAGATGGAGTAATATTTAAATAATGAATACTTTGTGACAAAATAATTACAGTAGCTTAATCTGCATTGACTTTATAACATATTATCTTATCATTTGTCACGTGAGATCTGTTTTTCTTTTGAGTGAGGCTCTTGTGCACCCGGGCGCACGGAACACATTCCGTGCGCCTTTACAATTTTCATGCCCCTTTACAATTTAAACCCTAGCAATACATAGATTTAAATAGGATTGGAGGGGAGGGTTGTGTTCACATGGGGACACGGAGCATCTTTCCGTGTCCCCGGGCGCACAGGAGCTTTTGCCTTTTCTTTTTTATTTTCCGCAGTTCAAAAAATTTACAACCAACCAACGAATTCCTGCTTAAATCCTTCCACCGTCCAACAATGGAAGATCGAATTTGCACCATTTAACTTCGTCTTCTTGAAATTAACCTCTTCCTCTCTACTTCCCATTTTCCGTTTGCTTCGATTCAGTTCAAATATGAGTGAATCTACAGAGCACATCGATCAAGCACAGGGGTTGCGTACTGAGCCATCTTTCTGTATATACAGTGCAGATGACGATAAGTTTGTGGAAGAAGCTGAAAATATGGACAAAATCAAAAACAGTCTGGAGAGATCTGCTACGATTGGGGACACAATAGAAGCCGAATTCAGTTTCGGGAAGAACGGGATGCGAAGTATAGAGGAAGATGAAGATGAAGACGGCGAAGAAGAAGATAGGGCATCCAATCGATTTGATAGTCCGAAAATTGAAGTTCGAGATGATTATATGAACTCTCCGGCGAAAGGTGGTGGTGGAGAAGAGGCTGGGACGACTAAATTGATGAATTATGCTCGATATTTGGAGGTTGGTTTTTGTGTTCTTCAATGATATTCTGAGGTTATATGAACTTTTTTTCCCTGTGTAGATGGGCACAATTATCACACCCATATAATGAGTGCAAATTAAAATTGATAGTGTTCTTAGTGCAATTCATCATGTGTAGTATCTGCTAAACCTTGTAATTATTCAATTCCTGCTTGCCTCTGTCATGCTTTACTCTGCTCTTAAATCTCTATTAGACCTAATTGTAAAATTGGGCTAATTGTCGTCATGATCATGTGTGTGTGTGTGTGTGTGTGTGTGTGTGTGTGTGTTTGAGTGTTTATGGATGTTATTGCTTCAAGAAAATAAACAATTGAAAAACACCCTGCAGAATAAAATTTGTTGGAAATTGAAAAACTATTTTGTGTTTACAGTTCACACACGAGTACTTTTCCCTTCAGAATTTTAATCTTGATGTATGAAATATGATAAAGTGCTTTATCGCAGTCGACTGGAGATCTTTCTGGTGCTGAGGAATACTACATCCGAGCTATACAGGCAGATCCTAAAGATGGTGAAATACTTTCTGAATATGCCAAGGTGGTGTGGCAGCTCCATGGTGACCAAGCTAAAGCGTCGCGTTATTTCGAGAAGGCATCGGAGGCTGCTCCTCAGGATAGGTGAGTCTGAAAGTAATGACAGCATCATTCATGGACTTCCCACATTTTGGTGTGTCTGTTTCAAGTACAATTTTACATAAAAAATTACCTGCCTAGTTTGATATTGAAAGTAGTATATTGGTGAAGTGAAATCAAACATGTATAAGAATTCATTAGTACTGGTCTAATAGTTGAACAGATTTGGTTCTTGTTTATTACAGCAATGTTCTTGCGGCATACGCGAGCTTCCTGTGGGATATAGATGAAGATGAGGAAGAACGCTCATCTGAAGCTCAGGTTAATTCCTATTATTTTATGGAGTATATAGTTGAGGTTAAAGAATACTTTTGGACCTGAAATTCACAATTTTGTATCATGAATGGCAGGGTGATGAGAATTATGTGAAGGTGGATCCATCTGCAATGGATTTTAAAGAAGAAATGAGGCCATCTAGTCCACCTTTACATCTCGCAATGGGGCTCGGAATCAACGATACTGGTTTTGGCATTTTCAATAGTGCTTTTGGCCCCGTAAAAACACATTCAAATGAAAGTAGTGACGTTGAAGAATACCATAGGAAAATGGTTGAAGAAAATCCTCATAACCCTTTATTTCTGAGAAATTATGCTATTTTTCTGCACCAGGTATAATCTGTTTTTTTTATCACATGTTGACTAAATTGTTATTCATTTAGATGAGCAGTACATTAGATTTTTCGATTTTCTACTATTTGCTTAGTTTGGAATACATTTCTGCTGTCAGTGTGTTTCTTTAGTACTGTGATACCTATTGCTGTCATGATAGTTGCTTGTTCAAGGTGTGCTCATATCGTCTGTCATTGGAACAAGAATGTAAAATACATAACGACTAGACATGTAATGAATAACTGTGATTGACATTCTAGTTAGAGATACAATTGTTTATTCTTTCTGTGATTACTCTGGCTGTACTAGTTACTCTAATTATGACAGGAGAAGGGAGATATGATGGGTGCCGAAGAATATTACTCCCGTGGAATACTAGAGGATCCCCACGATGCGCAGATGCTTTCTTCATATGCTGGTATATTGTGGCTGCTCTATCGTGACAAAGATAGAGCTGGTGCCTATTTTGAACGAGCAATCAAAGTAAATCCGGACGATAGGTAACAACCAATTCATACATCTATTTTTGTTTAGTGACTTGGTATAATCTCGAATGTGTGTGGATTTTACGTAGTTCTTAACAGTTGAGGTTTTCTACATTAGTGACTAAGCTGTATTTTTTCGTTTACTGGTTTCAGCGACGTGCTCGCTGCATATGCCAGGTTTCTATGGGAAGTAGAGGAAGAGGACAATGATGATATCATAAATGAAGTATAGAGCAGCAATGACTGATTTAACAAAAGTGAAGACAATTTAGAATGTGCTTCGTCGGAGGTAATGAGAATGAAATCGATCAATGTTGATTTTCATTCCTCATCTTGGTACCTTTGTTTCGAAAATTATTCAATTTGAGCTCTCTACAATAATTTCATTCTCAATACTGTTACACTTCTTAATAATGATACCATTAATAATTGCCATAGTTCACTTCTAAAGTTTATGGCAAGTCCTGCTAATTTTAAATTTTCTTACATCTAATTGGGATACCTATACATACATTTCCATGTTACCTCTAAATACATGGAAATTTTACCTCTACTCATCAGAATTTTTGGAATTTGGAAAATTGTGTTGTAAGAACTTCACTAGTTCAATTTGGCAGTAAGCAGCAAGAAAGAGTATAATAATGACAAAGGAATTGGAAAGTAATTGGTGCTGATCTCATGGTCTCGGATTCTCATACTAATGACAAAGGAATTGGTTTTTGTGTCTATATAATTAGGTACATGATGTTTATGTTTTTCATTTTGGGTTATCCAAGTTAAGGTTTACATTTATTTTTTGTTATGTTGGACCCACCCAAAATAATTAATTATTCCATATATGATCAACACATAACATTAATACAACTACCCACTTTAAATTAAATATTATTTCTCCCACGTCACTACATATTATAATATTATATCTCTTAATTTCCGTGCAAAAAGAAAACATATATATCTTAATCTCCGTGCAAAAAACAAGCGCTAACATTAACGCGGGACGGAATGAGTAATATTTTGTTTTAAAAGGTAAATATTTTTTTAATTAATAAGGGTACAATTTTTCATTGAAAATATCAGCTGAGATATTTATAGGATAAATGTTTGGTTAAAAAAATTAAGTTATGTTTAATTGTATAATATTTTGTTTTAAAAGGTTTATATTTTAATTAAAAAGAGTATTATTTTTACCTTAAAAATATTGATTGAAACATGAAAGAAAATTATTTTTTTTGACTAAAAATAGTACTCCCTCTATCCCTGCTAAGAGAGTTACACTTACTTTGTAATTTACAAGGGAAGTGTAACTCTTTTAGAGGAGGGTAATTTTTTTTGAAAAAATATTTAAGGTATAAGTTTTTATATACTCAAATTGATTTTCACTTTCCCATCAATATATCACTATGACACACCGGCCTTGAGTTAGATTTTTTTAATTTTATCAATGGTAGTTAAATTCTATGTAAAGTAGTCACTAATATAATATGCATGAATCCAAGCTATTCCATCAACCAACTAAACTTTTTTTCAAAAAATGGCATAATTGGTAATAAATCTGCTAATTTTCTAGTCAAATATGCATGCATAAGATCTTAGAAAGAATATAACAAATATGGAATTACCCATAATAATTTAATTGTATTATTATCAAATTAAATGAGTTTATCAATGCTATATATAAGTACTTACTCATTTCTGTTCCACAACAATATCACAACTTTGGAGTGAAACAATTAAGATCAGAGAAAACCTAATAATTACTATCATTTATATTTCAGATGGCAAAACTTGTTGCAGTCATTTTCCTTCTATCAGGTTCGTCATGATTTGAAATGTATTAATTTAATTATTATTAGAGAAAAGTATTTGGTTCACAACAACAATGGTTCATTTAAGAAAAAAAAACTCATAATTTTAAATTGGTCCCAAAAGTTGTATTTTTTTTTTTAATTCATAGAGGACCAAAATACATTTTTCCTATTCTTACAAGAATTTGAGTCTTTATTTCAGTAATTTTAACTCATTTACATCATCCATGTGCATTGTTTTGCAGTTGCAGTGTTAACAAATGGTGCAATGATAAAGAATGTTGAAAAGGTGGATGCAACATGCACTGAGGAACTAAGTCAAGAAGGCTGCATTCTTTATAATTGCAGAGCCGATTGCTACAAGAAACACAACGGGAATGGACGGGGCCAATGCATCGAGATAACGCTCAAGCCCGGCACCTATAAATGCCTTTGTATCTACGATTGTTGAGTTGTTTTTTCAATATTAATTCTCGTTCCTCATGCTTTGTACAAGATACTGGTAGTCAAAAAATTTCAATTGTTCCATTTTTCCAATAATTATATACATTCGATATTCCAATATGTTCGATCAACTTCATTCTGATTATGATCTAATATTACCCTACGCTTCGCTTGAAGTTTATGGGAAGTCATGCTAAATTTCAATTTTAATTTCTTACATCTTATCGGGATACATATATATATAAATAAGCATACCAGTGTGGAAGAAGACACATTGTTCCATCTAAGATAGACAATGCGCAATTGATATATTCAGCACAACGAAAACACCAAGAATATCAATGCTCCAAACTTTTCACTCAAATATATAGCAATAAGGCAAGAAATCACAAATCAAATAAATATGTAGAAATTATCTGAATCAACACTAATGATTTTAACATGGAAAACCCATTCAATATGAAGGTTAAAACCACTTGACCTTGTCCTAGATACTATCCATTAAGCAAGCAAGAGTATACTTACATAATTCAATCTCTCTATCACAAGTAAAGGAATATCGATCTCTCACACGTAGAGAAATATCAAAATATATCTAAATCACCATCAAGAGTTATGCTTTGAGTCTGGTGTGAATAGAGTTCAAATGTAAATTCTCCTATTTAAAAATTGGATTAATTGCAAAAAAAAAAATCACGAACTTTATTCCTATTGCAAATTAATCACAACCTTTGAGAAATTGCAAATAAATCCATACATTTATGCATTGTTGCAAAACACACCCAACGTGTGATATATTTCTCAAAGGTGGGATTAAAATTAGAATTATGTTTTAAGAAATTTGGTGTATTTTGCAATACTAATATTTAAAGGTGAGAAATTCTTTACGAATTCTCAAAGGTTGAAATTAATTTGCAATAGGAGTAAAATTTGTAATTTTTCTTGCAATTAACTCTTTAAAATTTGTAAGAACAATAATACCTTAAATACTCTAAATCCTAAAAATAAACATTACTCCCTCCATCCCCTTGAAAGGTATCCGTTGATTTTTTGCACGTGGATTAAGGAGTATAATAATTTAATGTATAGTAAGGTGAGAGAAATAATATTTTAATGTGTAGTGAGTAGTTGTATTTAGGGATGGGGAAAAATATCGAAAACTCGGTATACCGCGTTCACCGTATCGAAAAATACCGAAAAATGTCGAAGTTTCAACATACCGAAATTTTCGGTACGGTATGATTGCCGTACCGATAATTTCGATACGGTATCGGTATTGGATATTAAATTTTTGGTATATCGGTATACCGAAATTATTTTCGGTATTTCGATATCGGTATACCGATACCGATATACCAAAAATTTTATATTTATTTTTTAAAAATTTAATTACTATATTTAAGTATATATTGTATTATTAATATATTTAAATTATTTTTATTTTATTATGTATCACATTTATTCATATATATTTTTAAAATTTAAAATAAGCTCTAATAAAAATAAATAAAAATATAATACACTTCTAAATTAAAATATAGAAGTATAAAAATATAATAATAAAAAATTTGTTATTTAATATATAATTATGAATAAATTAAAAGGAACACCTTTGGTCAATACTTTTGGTAAGCCTTTCATAGTCTGCGCAGCGGATAAGTGTCAAAGTAGAATGTTTGAGATTAGAAAATTTAATTATTTTAAAATATTTTTATATTAATTTTATTATTTTGATTAAAATTAAATATTATTTTTCGGTATGATTTCGGTAAATCGGTATTTTCGGTATGTTGAATTTTCGGTATGAAACGGTATGTCAACATTTCGATATTAATTGGTATTTATCGAAAAATCGGTATGATGTAAATTTCGGTACGATATCGGTATCCGATTTAATTTACCGAAATTTCGGTATACCGAAAAATCGGTATACCGAAATTTCGGTATCGGTATCGGTATGAATTTTTCCATACCGAAATTTTCGGTACGGTATCGGTATTTTCGGTATACCGATATTACCCACCCCTAGTTGTATTAGTATTGAGTGTGGGGTCATGTGTAATGGTTGTAGGTCAAATCAATCTAAAAATGGAAATGGATACTTTGTAGTGGGACGGACTAAAATGGAAAAATGGATACGTATCACTACTAGAAAAATGAGGTATCATGACATTTATATATGTCATATAAGAATCATTAATAATGCATTTTACTTAATGTGACATTTTTATAAAATGTCTTTTAATCCAATGTATTAACAGACCACCCACTATTAATACACTTTTATATGTCATTACATAATAGTAATGGTTGTAGATCAAATCAATCCAAAAAAGAAAATTGATACTATGTAGTGGGACAGACCAAAATAGAAAAATGGATACGTATATATCAAGGGGATCGAGGGACTAAACCATAAGGTTTCACGTGACGAACTATATGAATCCAATTTCCATAAGTGCTTGTAAAATTTTATATTAAAATGTTATCACTTATCATCCCTTCTTATAAAACTCATTCTCCTATACAATTTCACACAAGTATTTTCTATCTTTATTACTCCATATTTTGTCTAAATTAAATTAATAATTATAAGGGATTAATTATATAAGATGATAATTTGAGAAGCGATTCGTGTCACTCCGAAGAAGAGAGACTTCAATAAGAATGATTCAGCGAGTGATACGAGTCGACTCGCGTAAAACTGCTAGATAAATGAGTAAATAATATTAAATTAAGATATTATTTTAATTAATTCTTTAACAAAATTAATTACCAAGTTTACTTAAATGAAAAAAATGAGTTGAATACAGACAACTGTTCTCGTAATGAAATAAATACTGCATGTTAAGATTTCTGCACATTTATTTTATAAATTCTTTAATAATTAATTAATTAATACCGAACCAATAAAAACTTACTTAAATAGATAGAGCCAACTATTCTATTAATGAAATTAATACTATTAAAATTATTACTTGGAAAAAATGTAAAGCATAATTAATACTTTTTTTTTTCGAATATATATCACACGTTTGAATTAGATTTTTTAATTTTATAAATGGTAATTTAATTTTATATATAGTAGTCCTATGTAATTTGAATAAAATTCACAAGATATCGCAGTAGTACAAGTATAATGTGCACAACTACTATATCGACCAAACAAAAAAAAATAATAATAATAATAAATGGCATAAATAGTAATAAATTTACTGTCAAATATATATAAAGGGTGGGTCTTAAAAAAATAAAATCTAATATAAGGAATATGGAATTACCCGTAATTATATAATTTATTGCATTTTTACCAAATTAAATGAGTTTATCCTGCTATAAAAGTAGCCATTTCTTTCCCACAACAATATCACAGCATTTGAGTGAAGCATATCAGCAAGAAAAAAGCTAAAATTCATATATATTTCAGATGGCAAAACTCATTGCAGTCATTTTCCTTCTTCTATCAGGTTCATCATAATTTGAAATTCATTAATTCTTATTGCAACAAAATTATAAATTCTTTTTAATTTCAATAAATTTTATTGAATGTTTGTGGAATTGGTTATATTATACACAATAAATTGAGAAATAAAGTTTGTTTTGCAGTTGCATTGTTAACAAATGGAGCAATAGTAAAGAATGGAGAAAAGGCTGGAAAATGCATTGTGGAACTAAGTCAAGACAATTGCTATCTTGTAGCTTGCCAACAGGAATGCTACACAAAACACCCAAATGCACAGGCAACGGCGAACTGCATCGAGTCAACGGCGAAGCCTGGCACGTATAAATGTGTCTGTGCCTACAATTGTTGATCGTTTGATTGAATTCTTTTTTCGATACGAGTTTTATGTATGATCAGATCATTCAAACATAAATGGAATAATTAATATCCATCATTCTTATGAGTTGTTGTTATTTGAAGAGAATGTATGAGAATTGACATAAATGTATGTTTCAAATAAATTTTGCATATTTAAAATATAATTTGCATATTTAAAACCCTAAAACCAAAACCCTAGCTTGACTTGTGTGAACCGTTGTACTTTAAGTTTAAATTTCACTTCTCAGATTGATGAACTAATAATAGACATGTACAAAATAATCGGAACCGGCAAAAACGGAACCGAAATCGGATATATTCCGATTCGGTTTCGGTTCCTCATTCCATGGAACCAAAATCGGCGGTTCCTCCAATTTTTTTTGTTCACAGTTTAAGGCTAAAATTTAAAAATAAAGTAAAGAAAAAAGAAAAACCAGAATCGGAGGTTCCAAAACCGAACCGAAACCGTTCTAGGATCGATTCGATTCTGGTTTCACATTTTCGGGAACCGGAATCAGCCGTTCCGAACCGGCGTGCATGTCTAACTAATACCATTTAAATGACAAACTCAAAATTACAAAATTTGAACATAAATAATAGTTGTCGTTTTATATAGAGTAATATTTCATGTTTTACATAGTATCCAATTTCACATAGTACTTTATTCTTTTTTTATTAGACATGAAAAATTTTATGAGACATCCCACCAGATGAGTGCTGTGAGATGAATAAAAGTGATAATGTTTTTTTAGAAAATGATACCAATTGATTTAAAAGTGATGACTATTCTATTGAATTATTTCATCAACAATTAATATGATAAATAAAAAGTGATAATTTATTTTTAATAAAAAGAAATAATTCATCCAAAAAAATTTTAACCGGTCTTACTATGAGACGATGATAGCTAGCTAGTTAGACGTTGTCACGCAACACTTGCACTTTTTATTAAAGAAAAATTTCATCTTATTATTCAGGAAAAAAATTATATTCAAAAGTTGATTAAGATTGTATGGAGCATATCTTTATTACTCCATTTTTCTAGATTAAATGATAATTAAGATTAATAATAAAGAATTAATTATATAGGATGATAATTTAGACGCCAACGAAAACTTCAATGAATATGATTCAGCCATGAGGGAGTAACATGTAAGTTTTAATCAGTTTTACGTGGATTCTTTGTGGTCAATTTTTTATAGCTAATTACAATAACACTTAAAATTAATATTAAATTCTAAATATAATTAATACTCCTATTAAATTTTATTGACAGAATAAATCATAAAATCACCAAAAAAACAAAAACAAAACAAAACAAAAATTATAGATGGAACGTACGATTTTAGAGAGTAATTTGCCAATTAATTACTTCTTTAACAAAATTTAATACGAGGTCCATGAGACCGTTTTTACGTTTTTTTTAATTAGAAATAACTTTTTATTAAATGTGTTATTTTCTTTCATTGAATATATTATTATTTGTTATTTCTACTACAAAATATTCATGAAATAATTCAATGTATCATTGTAACTTTTAATTAATTTAAGTATAATTTTTTATTAAAATGTTACCACTTCTTAACCACCTCACAAATTAGTCTTATTATATGAGTCGCTCTCACTAAGTATTTGAAAAGAAAAAAAAAATTAGATGGAAGAAAATGCGTTAAATAAATACGACTATTCTCGTAATATTGAAATTAATTATTAATATTGTTAAAATTTTGCATGGGGATTTGAAATTATGATAAATTTATAATTATATTTAATTCCTTAAAAGTTCAATACCATGCCAAATAAAAATTTACTTAAATAGAAGAAAATAAAGTTGATAGAATCAACTAGAATGAAATTATTACTGTTAATATTATTATTACTTAGAAAATTTTGTAAAGCATAATTAAATAAGATTTTTTTCTTCTCTAAATATCACTGTGACACATGCACGTTGAATTAAATTTTTTAACTTTATCAATGGTAATTCAATTTTATATATAGTAATTTGAATATATTCAGAAAATATAGCAGCCCTAGTATAATGTTCACAAATCTACCAACCGATATTTTTTTCAAACAAAAAAGACATATATGGTTATAAATTTGCTAATTATTTTCTAGTCAAATATGCATTAACGAATATGGAATAAAATCATGGAATTTCATTACCCATAATTAATTGATTGCAATATTTTTTGTCAAATTAAATGAATTTGTCATGCTATATAAGTGCCCATTTCTTTTGCAGAACAATATCACCTCCTGGAGTGAAGCAAGATAGCAAGAAAAACCAATCATTTATATTTATTTTCGGATGGCAAAACTTATTGCAGTCATTTTCCTTGTTCTATCAGGTACTATCATAATTTGAATCGCATTAATTCTTATTGCAAACTTATAATTTTTTTATTTCAAAAAACTTATCGTTGGATGAGTAAAAAAAACACTTTTTTACTAATTGATTGAATTTCCATTGCCCACAAGTATTAAGTTTTCTTTTAGCAATATAATGCTAACGGGAATTATTATATAAATTGTCAAGGGAATTATTGACAACTGTCGAAATTGAAATTTTGTTGCTAAAAATTTATCAACTCCTACTTTACCAACTAATTTCATTGTTAATCAGGTAAAAAAACCTTTTTAATTGTCTATATCCTAAAAGGAAAATATAACATTATCGAAAAATATCACACATCTCACTCATTTAATGCGTATAACATCTGGTGTCATGTGGCTGGTTATATTACATTGAGTTAAATTAAAAAACAAAGTTTGTTTTGCAGTTGCAGTGTTAACAAATGGTGCAAGAGATAAGTTTAATGGTGAAAAGCAAAAAAGATGCAGTGAGGAAGAAAGCCAAGGTTGCAATCTTAATAGTTGCAGAGAGACATGCTACAAGAAATACACTGCACAAAGAGGACAAGGCCAATGCATCGAGTCGAGTGTCACGCCCGGCACCTATGCCTGCTTTTGTTTCTACGACTGCGGTCGTTGAGTCGATTCGACTGAGTTCGATCGATTCAATCTTTTTTCGATATTAATTCCCCGATGGTAACACATGTGATGTAGGGTAGGGGATTTGAATATCAGATCATTGAAACACATATATGCAATAAAGTTTATAACTTTGTTTATTGATGTCCATCATTCTTATAATCTGTTGTTGATCATTCTTTTGCAAAATTTTAATACCTGGTCAAATGAATATTATCTTAATTCTTAAATGAAAGAAAATGAGATGGAGACAGTACTATTCTCGTAATGAGACTAGTGTGTTTGATTCACATTACTTAATTAATAATACTCTATGGTCTTAAAAATGTATCAAAAATAAGGGAGTCTTAATACTAGTTGCACTTAAGTTAGACTTAATTTTCTTATAAGCCTTAAAAAAAACCCAATCGATTACAACTGTTCAGAAAAATTAGAAAACGTTACATTTTAAGTTTTGCTCAAAAACAATTAAATCCAATTTAGTTGATCGGGACATAATTTGTCATTTTTCTTAGCGAAATTAAAATATAATGTCCAAAAAGAAATGATTTGCTAAAAAAAAAACATCATATGAAAAAAGTGTGATCTACACCATATGGTTACGCATGTTATCAATCAATTCAAATTTTCTACTCCACATTTCACATGATATTTCCTAGTGTAAGAAACTATAATTTTGTAAATGACTATTAAACCATTATAACACTTGACAGTAATCTAAAAAGAAATTTTGTCACATGTCATCTACTTAAAAAATATAAGAGTGAGACTCTTGTGCACCCGGGCGCACGGAACACATTCCGTGCGCCTTTACAATTTTCATGCCCCTTTACAATTTAAACCCCTAGCAATGCATATGTTTAAATAGGATTGGAGGGGAGGGTTGTGTTCACATGGGGACACGGAGCATCTTTCCGTGTCCCCGGGCGCACAGGAGCTTTTGCCAAAATATAATACCAGATAAACAGAGATTTGGATTGGGTGATCTCACACCATAATCAAGAGCCAATAAATAAATAAATAAATAAATTGAAGATTTAGAATGTTCATATTAAGAAACTGGATACATGGGTTAGCTCTCATCAATTTACCAAAATACCTGCTGATAAGATTTCCATAAAAAGGGAACATGTTTAACATCAAATTCTGTTTCTAATGTGTTTGTCTGTATGCATCAATTTTGTAACATAAGCAAATCCTTCATACCTTATTCATGCATTTTTATATATATAATAGTTAACTAATTTGTGTCCTTTTATTTCTTCCCTTGAGCTAAGCTAACTCTCATTGCTCTCCCTTCTATTTCCTGAAACATCAGAAAAACAACACATCAAACACAGTTGTCAGTTTGTCTACACAAAATGCATTGTTCGTGGAGTTCGTTTCATGGGAGGAAAGTAGACGTACCACTCCGTTTAGAGCTTCGAGTGCAGCTTCCATCTCAGCTCTCGTCTCATATGACACGAATCCGTAGCCACGAGACTTTCCCGTCTCACCATCATATAAAACTCTTGCTCCAACAATCTTCCCATATTCTTGAAATGCTTGTGTTAGAATCTCAGATGTGACGGTCCAGGATAGATTTCCGACAAAGAGTTTATGCTCGGTTTCTGGATATAGAGGGTCCTTTGGCTTAGGCTTGTCTGAGAAGTTTACTCGCAAGGTTCTACCACCATATTCCTGCAACAAAAAAGAGATCAGCGGTCATGGAAAACAACGTTGAAGTGATGCTCTAAATGTAACTTGTTGAGGTTTGTATGTGCGTTGTCTTTTTTGGTTTTGTTCAAATAAATTCTTACACTTCCATCAAGGTTCTGAATGACCGTGTTGCATTCTTCGACGCTGCTCATTGTCACGAATGCAAATCCTCTGCTCTTTCCCGTGTTCCTATCGTAAAGAACCTACATATTTGAACACATTGATTCTGTAAAATCACTGAAGAAACACAAGATAGATACATCCATTTATAACTCCAATTTCTCATTTAAATGATTGTAAGAAGGATTGATTAATACATGGATCTTTCATGAAACTCAAGAAATCACTATTACCATTACGAAAGCTCTGTTTCACAAGATACACCATGTGTCACACCGGGTTCAATGTGTCCTATCAAAGGGACGGTTCGACTTAACCGAACAACCTATCTAAATCCTTTTTACTTCCTTTACAAACCCCTTTGTAAATCTCTCATAGCATAATCTTTACAATGTTGGAACACAAATTGGAAAAAATATCAATGATTGAACTCAAATCATCCAAGGAACTATATGTAAGAGTATGACTCTTGTTCTTATAAAGTTTTAAATTTCAAGTGCAAATAAAAACACATATTATGTGGAACAAAACGGGAGAGTCTTAATGTAGGGCAACCTTAAATCAATGCATTAGATCATACACTTGCACATACGCACGGAAGAATCGATTGAATGATTTCCGTGACACTCACACTACCTCTGATCCTAAATTCCTTTTCAACTATAAATCATCTATGATCCTAACACTACCTCTGCTCTAATTTTCTTGATATGCTTTTCCCTTTCCTTCTCTATAAAATCAAAGGTCATCTCAAATCTTGATCCAATCAGGTATACTCCCATGGTGTAATTTTATCATAAAAACTTTATAAATCTAAGTATTTAGCTATAATGGATTACTTATTCACCGCAAAATCAATGTCAATACGTTTCTCAATCTTGAATCTTTTGTAGTGCACATTCATAGAACATGGCCAATATATTAAGACATCCCAAGTCAATTCCATGCGCATGTGTGGAACTGGAAGGACAAGTACATATAAGCGAGGGTCGATTCTTAACCTTCGATCTATGGTTTTGGATTAAGTTAAGGCTCCTAGCATATGTGCCCACTGTATCACATTAACCAAGTGAGTATAACTACTTCATAATTAATAACAAACTCTAACCTATTCATATGTAGATTGCATGTTTATTTCAGGGTAATAACTAAGATCCTAGCACACCATCCATATGCATAATGCTTCATTTCTAAATGCCAGCTAAGGGGGTAGGTTGACATGCCAAAATTCCACTTTGTTCAAGGGAAAATAAAACAGAGATCCATGTGAAGCTCATTTATTGCAGCTACTTAACAGAGTAACTATATTTTAGTCCATAAAACAACAAATAATAATAATGATAACCCCTTTTCAAAAAATGCATAACATTTACCTCTACTAATTCAGGACTAGCATATTCTTGAATAATACCAGCAAGCTGTGCACTATCACAATGATAGGGCAAATTCCCAAAATAAAGCTTGGTGTTTCCACCAGCAACAGCAGCAACCCCATCACTCTCCACCACCACCTCCTCCTCCTCCACCGGAGCAGTCACAGCCGCCTCTTCTTGTGCCACCGAACGCACAGCCCTCCACTTATTACACACACCAATTGTGGGGTTCAATTCATGAATCCCAATAGAGAGAGACAACAATGGAGGTTGCAATATTCTTGCACATGAAAGATGATCATTGCCCCAACTTTTCAAGATGGTGATGCAATTCAAACTCTGTTTGGAGGTGGAGAAAGATGTGGCCACTGCAGCCGCAGCTGTGGCTGCCATTTCTGGTTGATTCTGAAGTGTTGATGATTGGAAAGTGATCGATTTTCAAGAAAGAGTGAGAGAACTGAGGGTAGAGTTAAGGTGTGGGGGAATGCTGACGTGGCTAGATTGCGTCCAATGAGAATGGAAAGTGAAATATGGTGGATAAGGTCTGATACGACCCAAGAAAATAGAGCCCAACATTGCGGTCCAAATTGTTTATGAAAATAGCTAGCCCAGCCCATCTTGTAATTAGTATAAGAATTAGGAATTGCACAGGAATGGGGGATCATGAGAATAGTTATGGCTAGGCTTCGTGCTTCTATCCCCCCTATTTCTTCCCTCTGTTTTCCCCTTTCTTCTTGGAGTTGAACACTGACTCGAATCAGTGTACTGTATCCGCCCTATTTTATTTACGTTTTATAAATCTTCGTTGTTTATTAATTTGGGGGCGTATCATTGGTGCTCTCGTTGAGAGAAATTCATCCATGGAGAAATCAAATTTAGCTCTTGCCCTAATGAAGTTGCAGGAACAATTAAAGAAGGAATCTATATCCATACAACAGCAATGTGAGGAGCATACAAAGACATTACAACAATCAATACAACAATATGCGGGATCGATGAGTTCACTCTTGGATGAATTGAAGGAGCAGATTCAACGTAGGGATCGTTTGGGCGTCTCTTTGTGCGAAGAAGGGAGACTCTCGAATTTAACCCAAAATTCGACTATGTCAGAATTCCAGGTGGAGTTCGAGAAGAATGCAACAATTGCAGCGACCACTTTCCAATCGGTGGTCAGCGATGGTATTCAACAAGTGCCTACTCTGGATAGGATATTTCCTATCGACGAGAAGGTGGAGCTCGAGCCGATTAAAGCTCGGTACAGTAGCTGCCACGCTCGAATCTTGCGTGGATTTCCTGCCAGCATCGTTGATTTTCAGGTGGTAAGGATCTCCAACCCCTACATCGTTGGCCAGCATTTTACAAAATTTAAATTAAGATCTCCACCTAGGGATTTCAATGTGCCAATAGATAATGGGAGTAACATGTGGGTTGCTTGCGGTTCTTCTACTAATTGCCCACATAATAGTGAATGGGGGCTTCCTCTCAATTTGCTTGATGTTGATGCATTTTCAACAATTTCCCCTATTGTCTATTCAGAGAGTGTACGTGCTTCAATAGTTCAAACTACCACCGCCAAACGCTTCAGTGAAGGTAATCGATATGGTTATTCATTTTTATATGGAGATGGGAGTGATACTGCAGGTTTTAATGTATTTGATCTCCTTTACTTAGACTCAATTTTCGGCATCTCTCACATACTTAATTCCTCAATTGGATTGCTCAAGTGGTTGGGGAAGTGGTTCGATGGTTGGTTGCCCATGGAAAATAAAAATTGGAAAGAACACCTCGACACAAAAATCTACATTCCTATAGAGGTTCCTGATGAGGTGTTGGGAATAGAGTGGTTGCTACAATTGGGTAGAGTTTCACATGATAACTCTAAGAGGATTATGGAGCTTGAATGGCAAGGCATGTGGATTGAGTTGCAGGGTGAAGGCATGAAACAATCCAAAGTGACACTCCAATGTTTGAAAGATGAAATTTCTAGCAATGGGGATCATAGTTTGCTTGAGGTTCACTTTCGATCTCCAACGTATATTATATTGGGTCTTGAGGACAAGACCAATTTTAAGGGGAAGGAGTGATACGGCCCAAGAAAATAGAGCCCAACATTGCGACCCAAATTGTTTATGAAAATAGCTAGCCCAGCCCATCTTGTAATTAGTATAAGAATTAGGAATTGCGCAGGACTGGTTATGGCTAGGCTTCGTGCTTCTATCCCTCCTATTTCTTCCCTCTGTTTTCCCCTTTCTTCTTGGAGTTGAACACTGGCTCGAATCAGTGTACTGTATCCGCCCTATTTTATTTACATTTTATAAATCTTCGTTGTTTATTAATTTGGAGGCGTATCGTTGGTGCTCTCGTTGAGAGAAATTCATCCATGGAGAAATCAAATTTAGTTCTTGCCCTAATGAAGTTGCAGGAACAATTAAAGAAGGAATCTATATCCATACAACAACAATGTGAGGAGCATACAAAGACATTACAACAATCAATACAACAATATGCGGGATCGATGAGTTCACTCTTGGATGAATTGAAGGAGCAGATTCAACGTAGGGATCGTTTGGGCATCTCTTTGTGCGAAGAAGGGAGACTCTCGAATTTAACCCAAAATTCGACTATGTCAGAATTCCAGGTGGAGTTCGAGAAGAATGCAACAATTGCAGCGACCACTTTCCAATCGGTGGTCAGCGATGGTATTCAACAAGTGCCTACTCTGGATAGGGTGTTTCCTGTCGACGAGAAGGTGGAGCTCGAGCCGATTAAAGCTCGGGACAGTAGCTGCCACGCTCGAATCTTGCGTGGATTTCCTGCCAGCATCGTTGATTTTCAGGTGATAAGGATCTCCAACCCCTACATCGTTGGCCAGCATTTTACGAAATTTAAATTAAGATCTCCACCTAGGGATTTCAATGTGCCAATAGATAATGGGAGTAACATGTGGGTTGCTTGCTGATTGTCGTTATTTTCACCTAGATTTTAGTGCTTTTTTATGTGTATTTGTCGTATTGTTTTATCCGTATTTTCGTGTATTTTGGTGGTGTTATGTGTTTTCATAGGAATGTGTGAGAATGATCTTAAATATACATATAACAGGTGAAAATGGAGTAAAAATGAAGACGGAAGATCAAACGAGGAAGAAGAAACAAAGGTGCAAGGACACGGCCGGTCGTGCTGGCAACACGGCTCGTGTTGCAGCAAACGGCCCGTGTACCAGACACGGGCCTATCCAGAATGGTCGTGCGGCGATATCTATTTATCCAACACGACCACCATTTGGTCGTGTTGAGGAGCACGACCCGTGTACCAGACACGGGCCTGTAAGCGGAGGCCGTGCGGCGACGTCTAGACATTCAACACGGCCACCCTTTGGCCGTGCGACGCAGAACGACTCGTGTGCCACTTGCCCTGACACGACACGACCCGTGCTACGTAGCACGACTCGTGTCGGCACCAAAACAGGATATTTTTTATAATTATTCTAGAAGGTCTCCATGGGGTATAAATACCAATCCATTCAACATTTTGAAGAGAGATCGGATTTGCTACTGTTCCCACACACATCACACACCATTCCTTTGATTTTACACCATCTTCTCCATCCCATTCATCCATTTCTAGATCTACATCATCTTTCCATATTTTCTTCAATCCAAATCAAGTGAAGAAGCAAGGAAGCTTGGGTGATCACCAAAGGAAGAAGGGAGATTCAATTGGATCCATTTCCAAGGGAGTTTTCATTCCAATTTTGTGTTAATCCTTTAGTTTATCATGATTTGTAAGAATTATAATGTCTATGTTATGGATCTTATGAAGATTGTAGGCTAATCTCCCTTGTGAGATTAGCAACATGAAGGTTGTTGATTAATTTGTGGATCTATGTAATTAAATTCATATGTTGATGGGGATATTTGATTTTCTATCATTGGTGCTTATATATCTTGAGATCTATGATGTTTTGTGTGTTTGATTGTTCTAATTATATGATTAGATTGAGAAATCAATTATGTGTTTAGGATAGTCAAGTGAATCATTTCATCAAACACCTCATGTGCATTATAAATGGTAAAGAGATTGAGAAGTCCTTTATTATTTAGAACCCTTTGATGGAACATGTGATTAGTTAGATTGAGAAGTCAATTGATTATATGAAGGGATTCTTTAATTGAACTTAGTACCTAGTTGGAATAGTTTAATTGAGAACCAACCTTTGAGCTATTTTGAGATTGTGCAAATGATCTACATCATATTCATTTCGAGAGTAAGTTTAGGTGGTGTATGTGTTGGCCCTTAGTCTTAACCCTTGATACATATGAGTTTAATGCATGAATCCATAAGTTACCACTTCAATAGTGTTGTTAATCTCACTTCTACTCAATTTGGAAAATCACTCATTCATCATTTTTATCTTGTCATTTGATTATTGTTTGTCTACTTTAATTTGTTTGCATTTGATTACTTGTTAACCAAACCATCCATTTATGATTCGTTTCTATAAAATTGTGATAAACGTGATATCGCTTAAGTGCTAGCATCGACCTCCCTGTGGTTCGATAAATTCTTGAATTGGTCAACCCGACTACAAGTTATGGCTAATCAAATGGCGCCGTTGCCGGGGAGGTAACGGTTGCTAGTAGCTTAAAGAAGGAACGTTTAGAGCGATCTTACTAGAGACATTTTTTTCTTGTATTTATTATTTGTATTTGTTTTGAAAATATTGTTCTAACTTCTTTTATTTTGAAGGTGTATGCAAACAAGATCAAAAGGGGAACAAGTTGAACCTCTTGACTTAGAAATTGAACACACTTTCCGAAAAAGAAGAAAGGAGAACAATACCAAAAAGAGTGATCTAATGGAAAACAATCAAGATGAACGAGGCAATGTTAGGAATGATGGAGGCGGAATGCAAAACTTGCAAGATCAAGCTAATGCCAATCTTCCTCAACAAAATTATCAACAATTTGGGGAGTTTAACAATCAAGCGTATATTCAACAAATGGTGCAACAAGCTATGATTCAACAAGGTTTTCAACAAGGTTATGCTCCTCCACAACAAGCGTATGTACCTCCACCCCCGGTTCAACATGGAGTTCAAAATGATCAAAGGGTGATCCGGGATTTCTTCATGCCGAGGGCACTTCCACAAATGATGGGACCACCAATTCATGCCAACAACTTTGAGTTTAAAATGGGCTTGATTTCATTGGTGAGAGAGCAACAATTTGGTGGAGCTCCGAATAAAGATCCCAATGCTCATCTAGCTCAATTCGTTGATATTGCTAACACTGTAAAGATGAATGGGGTGAGCGAGGATTGCATCAAAATGAGGTTATTTCCATTTTCTTTGAGAGATAGAGCAAGAACATGGCTCTCCACTCTTACTCCCGGAATGTGCAACACATGGGACGAACTTGCACAAATATTTTTGAACAAGTATTTCCCACCGTCCAAGACACTTCAAATGAAGAGCTTGATTACTCAATTCAAGCAATTGCCCCAAGAAAGCTTTTATGAAGTGTGGGAAAGGTTCAAGGAAATGCTACGCAAGTGTCCACAACATGGTTTTTCGGAGAATCAACAAGTGAGATTTTTCTATCAAGGACTTGTGAATGGGCAAAGAGTGCTTGTTGATGCTTCGGCAGGTGGATCCGTACTAGGAGTAACTCCGGAAAGGGCTATTCGAATTTTTGATGAAATTGCTACAAATGTTTATCAATGGCCATCGGAGAGAGTTAGTGGAAGCTATGGGTTCGAAAGTTATGATAAAGGGCAACAGTTTAGTGTGAAGAGTGTGACTGTGGAGCCACAAACACCAAGCATGGATATGATCGTTGCGGAGGTGATGAAGCAAATGAGCTTGAACAAAGGAGTAACCAATCAAGAAGTTAATATGATTGATAGTAGAATGGATCAAAGTGTGCTTCCTCAAATTGGTGTTAGTGGGGAACAATGGGCCACAACAATGCCACGAGTGGAGGACGTTCAATATATGCAAGGAAGAAATTACCAAGGTAATTATCAAAACAATTACCAAGGTAATTTCAACCAAAATCAAGGAAGTTATCCACAAAGGCAAGGAGGATTCAATGCTCAAAGTAGTGGAAGTTCGCATCCGCAACAACAACCAAGGCAAGGAGGTTTCACTAGCCAAGGAAGTGGAAGTTCTTATCCACAACAACCAAGGAGGCAAGATAATTTTTCTTATGCAAACCCAAATAATGCGGTTGCTTATCCTCCGGGGTATCATCCGGGAGCTAAAGCGCCAAATAATGAAGGGAAGGCGACTACCGACGAACTTCTTGAAAAATTGATTGCTTCCAACAAAAATCAAGAGGAAGTAATTGAAAGAAAATTCAAGGCTTTTGAGGAAGTAAATGAAAGACGATTAAAAGCCATTGAAGAAAATAGTGATAGAAGACTCAAAGCCTTGGAGTATTCATTTGGTCAAATGGCGAGCTCAATGAATGCTAATGAGAAAGGGAAATTTCCTTCCACTACCATTGTAAATCCAAAGGAACAATGCAAGGCAATTACCTTGAGGAGTGGAACAAATTATGATGGACCATCTATGCCATTGGAAGATGATAAGGTGGAAAAGAAGGAGATGGAGAAAACCTTGGTTGAAGAAGAATTCGATGTTGAAAGTGAAGTTGAGGATAAAATGAATGAGGAACCGGAATTGATTGATAACAAGGTTGTTGAAAAGAAATGGGAAAGAACCAAGGCAATGAAAAAGAAGGAGGAGGAAATTGAAGTGGAAAGGGATAGTTGGGGAATTCCAAAAACACAAGTACCTATTCCTTTTCCACATCGATTTTTGAAGAAAGGTTTGGATGAAAAGTTTGCAAAGTTTTTGGAAATTTTCAAGAAAATCCACATTAATATACCCTTTGCGGATGCTTTGAAACAAATGCCTCACTATGCGAAGTTTTTGAAGGACATCATGTCAAGGAAGAGGAGCTTGATAGAGAATAAGACTGTCAACTTGACGGAGGAGTGTAGTGCAATAATTCAAAGGAAGTTGCCTCCAAAGCTCAAAGATCCGGGGAGTTTTGTTATTACATGTGAAATGGGCAAGAGTGAGGTTCATAAAGCTCTTTGCGATCTTGGGGCAAGTATTAACTTGATGCCTATGTCCATTTTCAAGAAACTTGGTATAGGGGAAGTGAAACCTACATCCGTTACATTGCAACTAGCGGATAGGTCTTTAACCTACCCTAGAGGAATAGTGGAGGATGTGTTAGTCAAGGTTGGAAAGTTTATATTCCCGGTTGATTTTGTAGTGCTTGATATGGACGAGGATGCAAATGTTCCATTGATATTGGGGCATCCATTTTTAGCAACGGGAAGAGCTTTAATTGATGTACAAAAAGGGGAGTTGAAGTTGAGAGTAAATGAGGAAGATGTGGTTTTCTCTTTGAAGAGTGCTATGAGATATCCAAATGAGAAAGAAGAATGTAGAAGGATCGACATGATTGATGAAGTTGTTGAAGAGAACCTACCATTCATCTTAGCTAAAGATCCTCTTGAAATGAGCATAAGCCATTCTCTTACTTTATCTTTAAACTCCAATAATTCTTTTCATTGTTTAGAAGATGAAGATATTAATGATTGTTTACATGAATTGAATGCTTGTAGGGAAATGCAAGAGGATGAAGCAAAGTTGGCATACTATGGAAAGAGGGAATATCTTCCATTAGTGATGGAGATTGAAGAGTCAAAGGTTGATAAAGGAAAGGAAGAATTGAAGCCTCTACCCGATCACCTTAGGTATGCATATTTGGGGGACGAGAAGATATTTCCGGTAATTGTATCATCATCCCTTTCTCCTTTAGAACTTGATAAATTGTTGAGAGTACTTAGAGATCATAAGAGTGCTATAGGATGGAGTTTGGATGATTTGAAGGGAATTAGTCCCACAATTTGCATGCATCACATAAGGTTGATTGATGAGAACAAATCATGTATACAACCTCAAAGGCGTTTGAATCCTATTATGCAAGAAGTTGTTAGCAAAGAAGTTTTAAAGTGGTTGGATGCTAAAATTGTTTATGCCATTAGTGATAGTCCTCATGTAAGTCCTTTGCATGTTGTGGCTAAGAAAGGAGGGTTAACCATTGTTAAAACGGAATTTGATGAAGAACTTGCAACAAGGGTGAAAACGGGGTGGAGAGTTTGTTGTGATTATAGAAAACTTAATGACAATACTCATAAGGATCATTTCCCTTTGCCTTTTATTGATCAAATGCTTGATAGGTTGGCGGGATACAAGTATTATTGTTTTCTAGATGGTTACTCGGGGTATAACCAAATCATGATAGCCCCCGAGGATCAAGAGAAAACAACTTTTACTTATCCGTATGGCACATTCGCTTTCTATAAATTGCCTTTTGGGTTATGCAATGCACCCGCCACCTTTCAACGTTGTATGGTGGCTATTTTTGGAGGATTGATTGAAAATGTGATGGAAGTTTTTATGGATGATTTCTCCGTGTTTGGATCTTCATTTGATATATGCTTAACTAATTTGTCCATGGTCTTGCAGTGATGTCAAGATACGAACCTCGTCTTGAATTGGGAAAAATGTCACTTTATGGTTCAAGAGGGTATCGTACTTGGTCATCATATCTCCAAATAAGGTTTGAGAGTTGATAGAGCAAAGGTTGTAGCCATTGAACATCTTCCCCCTCCTAAAAATGAAAAAGGGGTTAGATCGTTTCTTGGTCACGCCGGATTCTATCGACGTTTTATAAAGAATTTTTCTAATATAGCCAAACCTTTGTGTAAATTGCTTGAGAAAGATACTCCATTTGAATTTAATGATGAATGTCTTGATGCTTTTAGGGTGTTAAAGGAAGCTTTGATTTCTTCACCAATCCTTGTCTCTCCCGATTGGAGCAAGCCCTTTGAACTCCATTGTGATGCAAGTGATAATGCCTTGGGAGTAGTGCTTGGACAAGTGCGAGAGAAGAAATTTCGAGCTATCTATTATGCTTCAAAGACATTCAATGCCAATCAAAAGAATTACACCACAACGGAAAATGAGTTTCTTTTCGTAGTCTATGCTTTTGAAAAATTTCGTCCGTATTTAGTTGGCACGAAAACCATTGTCTACACGGATCATGCTGCCATTAGGTATTTGATGAGAAAAAAGATGTTAAACCAAGACTAATTCGTTGGGTTCTTTTGTTGCAGGAGTTTGATGTGGAGATACGTGATAAGAAGGAAGTCGAAAATGTCATAGCCGACCACTTGTCACGATTGGAGAATGTTGATGAAAAAGGAACCATGGAGCTCATAAATGATATGTTCCCGGATGAAGAGATACTTCAAGTGGATTTTCATCAGATGTACACTTTGTGTGAGACCGGAAGACCGTGGTACGCGGATTTGGTAAACTACCTAGCGTGTGGTATCAAGCCGGACCATCTCACCGAATCAAAAAGGAAAAAGTTCTACCATGATGTTAAAGAATACTTGTGGGATGATCCTTTGTTGTTTAAGAATTGTCCGGATGGTATCATACGGAGGTGTATTCTGGAGGAAGAAAAAGTAAGTGTCATGGAGATGTGCCATAGTTTACCATGTGGAGGACACTTTGGGTTTCAAAAGACGGGAGCTAAGATCTTACAGTCGGGATTGTTTTGGCCAACATTGTTCAAGGATTGCAAAGAATACGTCAAGGAGTGTGATAGATGCCAAAGAATTGGGAGTATTGGACAAAGAGATGAGATGCCTATGAAGAACATCTTTGAAGTTGAAGTGTTTGACGTTTGGGGGATGGACTTCATGGGACCATTTCCGTCTTCCAATGGTTTTCTTTACATTTTGCTTGCGGTAGACTATGTGTCTAAATGGGTAGAAGCAATTCCTACAAGAACGAATGATGCTCTAGTTGTCAAAGCTTTCTTGAAGAAGAACATTTTTGCAAGGTTTGGAGTACCAAAGGCGATCATTAGCGATCAAGGGACTCATTTCATCAACAAGATCATTGAAAAGCTTTTGATAGGCTATGGAGTGAAGCACAATGTGTCAACACCTTATCATCCGCAAACAAATGGTTTGGCGGAAGTATCAAATAGGCAAGTGAAGCTTGTACTTGAGAAGACAGTCAAGGGGAATAGGAAGGATTGGTCTTCTAAGCTAGATGATGCGCTTTGGGCTTATCGAACGGCGTACAAGACCGCTCTTGGTTTTTCTCCGTATAAACTTGTCTATGGGAAAGCATGTCATCTTCCGGTTGAAATAGAACACAAGGCTTTATGGGCATTGAGGAAGTTGAATCTTGAGGAGAAAGAATCGGGAAAGAAAAGATGTCTTCAATTGATTGAGCTTGAAGAATTTCGTGAGGAAGCATATTCAAACTCCCAAATTGTCAAGGAGAAGCTTAAAAGATGGCATGATGAAAGAATCAAAGCAAAGGAGTTTATACCGGGGGATAGAGTGCTTTTATTCAATTCTAGATTGAAACTGTTTCCTGGAAAGCTTCGTTCAAAATGGAACGGTCCATATGAGGTGATTGAAGTTAGAGAAAATGGATCTTTAATGCTTGAAGGATCGGATGGGAATTCTTTTATTGTCAATGGTCATAGGGTTAAGCATTACCATTCTCCCTCTCAAAGGGAGTTGGTATATGTTGACACCTTCTCTTCTTGAGATCCGTATCCTTTTAGTAGTTTAGGTTTGTAAATATTTCTTCTCTTGTTTTGCTTTATTTTGGTCTTGTAGGTGGATTGTGCTTATGAGGAGAAGATTTCTTGAACATTCAAAGTGTGCGTCATTGATGTGAACGGTATATCGTACCAATTTTTGCAAACTTTCTTTGAAACTCTTGTTTCAATTCAGGTTTGGGGGGATATGATGTGGTACGATATGTTATATTCTATGTTGACATGCATTCGTGTGTTTTTGAACCAAATTTGAAATTTTCTCATAAGTTCGGTTTAGTTTTGGTTCGTTTTGGTGGTGTTGAAGTCGATAATTCTTTTGTTTTTGATATTAAGGCTGAACTAATGATGTTTATGAGTGTGAGCATGAATAGGGAGTTTTGGAAGCATGGAAACAAGGAAAGACAAGAGTTGAAGATGAAAAGTGGAAAATTCAGGGGAGCAGTGACACGCCTCGTGTAGCCGACACGGCCCTGTAAGCTTTGGCCGTGCAGCGACATCAGTTTGCCCAACACGAGCAGATTTTGGTCGTGTTGCGTGACACGGGTCGTGTCCAAGCGCGAGACTCGAGTCGTGTAGCCGACACGGCCCTATACGCTTTAGCCGTGCGGGAGCGTCAGAACACGCAACACGAGCACCTTATGGCCGTGTTGCGTGACACGACTCGTGTCGAGTCCAAAGTAGCATTTTAAAAGGCAGAATTCTGGACACGGCTCGAAGGCTAAAACACACTCCCAATCGTGATAAACCAGTCGAAACTCCACAAATCATTTTCCAAACATCAAAGAGTGGTAAGATTGTGAGTGTAAAAGGTGAATTTCAAAGCTTAAACAACAATCCCCTTCATTTTGTTCAAGAGAATTCAAGGTATGTATTCTTGTGCCCTAATTTTCAATTCGAGGTATAAATGTCGAAATTTATGTATGGGTTTTGAATGATGGAATGTATGAAGCATGTCTAGGATAGTGAAACATGAATTTGCATATTTAATTATTGGATTGATTGAAATTTAGAAAGAATTAGGGTTCATGAAGGAAGAATTTGGGGATAATTGTTCTAGGATGATTAATTTAGGGCATGTGATTGTTAAATTGATCAATAATGTTTCTATGATGATTGTATTGATATGAATTAGTTTAGATATTGAGGATTTGAGCATGAAAGCATAATTAAGACTTGTTGAAATTGAAGTGTGAAATATGTGCATGCCAAGTGCTTGATGAAATGCCTAAATGAAATTCAAATTGGAATTCAAAGTTTTTGCATGAAGCATTATTGAATTGAATTGTGCCCATTGAAAAAGTGAAATGATATGAAAGAATAAGAGGATTAGGATGTTGAAAGTGAGTGATTGAATGAAATTTTTGAAGTAACTTTGTGCTAAGTTGATTGGATCTAAATGTTAGTTTTTGGAACACATTGTTTATTGTGCTTGAATATGTGCTAGAATTAACACTTAGTTGAATAACTAGTGATAATTCTAATTAATATGAAACATTGTGCTTTGAGTTAAATTGAAACTAATTTGAATTATGTTGGAAATTGTAGATGGCTGAAAGAAGAGTGAGGAAACGCAATGAGGACTTCATTTTCATTGAATCAGATATGGAACTGTCCAACCTTGATGCCAAACTGCTAATGAAAGACCAACACCCTGAGAATTTCGGAGTAGAGTTCATGGAATGGGAGAAGTACGCATTGAGATGGGAGTACATAATCCCAAAGATTAGGGCAACTCGATTCCAAGATCAAGCAATCATGGAAGGCCTTGGAATAGAAGGTGATCTGAGGACTCTATTCCGTCGAGTGGAAATGGAGGAGTTTTTCGATAAGAGACCTCCCACTTATCTCCATCTTACAGCTGAGTTCATGAGCACCTTGGAGGTTCACAGAGATAGGAACAAGTTTCCTATTGCTATCACATTTCAGTTGAATAATGAGATGTGGGAGAAGATACATGTGAATGAGCTGAATAGATTTTTTGGGTGCCCGATCATGAGAGGTCATCAGAACTTCCTACCACAAGGGGGTTTCAATCAACAGACGTGGTGGAGAAAATTGGTTGAGGATGGGACTGAGCCTCCAGAGTACATTCCAAGTTCGTCTAAAGGGACAGCTATAAGGAACCCAGTCATGAGGTACCTTGAGAAGATAGTATCAAATACTATTCTGGGTCGGTTCGAGAGTGGAGCTGTTGGTGAGAAGCAGTTGTACATCATGTACAGTATGTTCAAGGAGTTCACAGTGAACATTGCAGCTCACTTCATTCAGCATGTTGAGAGAGTGGCTAAGAGAGAGAACACTCGAGGAATTATGATTGGAGGAATGGTGACAATGATTGCTCAAGGGCTAGGCATCGACCTTAGAGGAATGCAACACTCGATGATTAGTGAAGGGCTCACTTATAATCAACTCATAAGGATGGAGTTCCTATCATTCATAGGAAATATGTATTGCTTGAAGCAAGATAAGGGAGCTCCATTTCCTCTACCTGCTCCTGAGCTCACCACACTGCAAGGACGAAGAAAGCATCAGAATCTAGCAATGGCGAGTCCTAACCACTCAGCAGTCGTGAGAGCTTTCTACAGAGAGAATAGTGATGGAGTGGAAGCAGTGCTCCAGCAGATGAGAGTAGATGAAAATCCTGAGCTAAGGAATCTGAGAGCTGAGCCGGTGAACATGGATGTAGGGGAGGAAGAGCAACATCATCAGGTGGAATTTGAAGAGCATGCACCAGAGCCTCCAGCATTTGAGTAAGAAGAAGAAGAAGAAGAGGAAGGAGATGGACCAAGAGAGGGGAATGCTAGATGGAATCTTCTGGAGAACGAACTCAGGGAGATCAGGCAGACGCAGCAGGAGCTTGGAGATGAGATGAGAGAGTTCCGGGAGGAGCAGCAGAGGCAAGGTGCGATGATAAGGGAGATCCATGAGGGGCAGCGTCGTAGGGAGTACTATGAAGAGAATACACGATCACGCTCGAACAACATGGAGGAGATGATCACAAGATGTTCAATTTCCAATTCCCTACCACACCTCGTGCTTATACTCCTTGGGGATCATGGCATAATCAACCCCCTCCGCCTCCGGATAACTAAGGGAGTACTTTTGGTGCTCGACACTTCATTAGTTCATCTTCTTTAGTGATTTAATTTGTGTTGGATTTGAGACTTCGTATTGTTTTGTTTTGGGATGTTTAATTTCGTACTTTTCTTTCAATTAAGGATTGAGATGATTTTTTATGTGTATTGATCATGGATGGGGTGATTTTTATTTGTGACTTTTCTTTTAGTTTTGTCTTTGTGTTTTTTACTTTTGTCGTTTTGTTATCTCTTTGGTTTATTTGTGTTTATGTGTTGTTTTTATTTTTTCGTGTTTAGGTTTGATTTGGTGGTTTGTTTGGGAGGTTGTGAGTCGTTTTGAATATGAGTGATGATGCATTATGGTGATAAGTGAGGTCGAATTATGATTAAGGAACTCTACACTTTCGAATTGTGATATGTTTTATTTAACTAATTCAATTAAAAGATGAATAAGTTGTAATAAGTCCTTGTAAGTCGAGCATAAACTTGTGAGAATTTGAGCCTCGACCATGTATACATGGTATCTTTTCATGAGTGGATCGGTTGAGTTTTGATAAACTAAATACTTGCTCAAAGACTTTAGGAATGAATCCGATTAATGGAGATCGATGAAATGATTTAAGGCCATCCTTGTCATGTATAGCCATTGCCAAATATTTCCTTACCTTTAAAATCATCCCTAGTCAACCACTTTGAGCCTATAAGCCTATTTATTGTGAAGATAGCCCATTACAAGCTTTAATTACCCACATGAGCCTAAAATATACACCTTTTGTGTGAGTAATAAAGAAGATGGTGGCTAGAAAGGTGTGATGAGATAACAAAAGAGAAAGAGGAAATGATAATTAAGTAAGAAAAAGGATGAAAAGAGCATAAGAAAGAATGGACATGCAACTTCAAAACAAGAAAATGAGCAAAATGACAATAATATGCTCAAGTACTTAAGAGTCAAAGAAAAGAGGCATGAATCTATAAGAAGCTCAAGAAATCCAAGAAAGTAATGATTAGTGCTTATGATCAATAAAGAAAAGAAAGGAGGAAAAAGAATGTGAAGGGATGGAAGAAAGTAGCTACCTCTTCGATTACTTACACTCGCTTAGTCACTCTTATCTAAATTATTCATACCCTACCAAAGAACCTATCATTACATCCTTTATTAAAGACCTTTTTGATCATTGATTAAAATTTTGGTGGTTTGTGAATAGAGTCTACGAGCAAGTGTATGGTGATTCGAACCAATTGATTGAGGAGTGTTGATTTGCCTTATTTAAAGAGTGTCGAGTGACATTGATAAACTTATGTGAGGTTTAGACTAAAAGGACTATATTGCTCTTTATTCTCTTTTGATTGAACTTGTTAATTTCTCTTATCATAAATCTAATGTTGTAGGTTAGCTTAGCATAATTTGAAATTCTTGTTGCTAATGATGTGTTATTACGTGTGTTCGTTTAGTTTTTTTTAGGTGAAAACTTCTCCCTCGGTCTATCATTTTCATTGTTCGGGGACGAACAATACTTTAAGTTTGGGGTGTGATTGTTGTTATTTTCACCTAGATTTTAGTGCCTTTTTATGTGTATTTGTCGTATTGTTTTATCAGTATTTTCGTGTATTTTGGTGGTGTTATGTGTTTTCATAGGAATGTGTGAGAATGATCTTAAATATACATATAATAGGTGAAAATGGAGTAAAAATGAAGACGGAAGATCAAACGAGGAAGAAGAAACAAAGGTGCAAGGACACGGCCGGCCGTGCTGGCAACACGGCTCGTGTTGCAGCAAACGGCCCGTGTACCAGACACGGGCCTGTCCAGAATGGTCGTGTGGCGACATCTATTTATGCAACACGACCACCATTTGGTCGTGTTGAGGAGCACGACCCGTGTTGAGGAGCACGACCCGTGTACTAGACACGGGCCTGTAAGCGGAGGCCGTGCGGCGACGTCTAGACATTCAACATGGCCACCCTTTGGCCGTGCGACGCAGAACGACTCGTGTGCCGCTTGCCCTGACACGACACGACCCGTGCTACGTAGCACGACTCGTGTCGGCACCAGAACAGGATATTTTTTATAATTCTTCTAGAAGGTCTCCATGGGGTATAAATACCAATCCATTCAACATTTTGAAGAGAGATCGGATTTGCTACTGTTCCCACACACATCACACACCATTCATTTGATTTTACACCATCTTCTCCATCCCATTCATCCATTTCTAGATCTACATCATCTTTCCATATTTTCTTCAATCCAAATCAAGTGAAGAAGCAAGGAAGCTTGGGTGATCACCAAAGGAAGAAGGGAGATTCAATTGGATCCATTTCCAAGGGAGTTTTCATTCCAATTTTGTGTTAATCATTTAGTTTATCATGATTTGTAAGAATTATAATGTCTATGTTATGGATCTTATGAAGATTGTAGGCTAATCTCCCTTGTGAGATTAGCAACATGAAGGTTGTTGGTTAATTTGTGGATCTATGTAATTAAATTCATATGTTGATGGGGATATTTGATTTTCTATCATTGGTGCTTATATATCTTGAGATCTATGATGTTTTGTGTGTTTGATTGTTCTAATTATATGATTAGATTGAGAAATCAATTATGTGTTTAGGATAGTCAAGTGAATCATTTCATCAAACACCTCATGTGCATTATAAATGGTAAAGAGATTGAGAAGTCCTTTATTATTTAGAACCCTTTGATGGAACATGTGATTAGTTAGATTGAGAAGTCAATTGATTATATGAATGGATTCTTTAATTGAACTTAGTACCTAGTTGGAATAGTTTAATTGAGAACCAACCTTTGAGCTATTTTGAGATTGTGCAAATGATCTACATCCTATTCATTTCGAGAGGAAGTTTAGGTGGTATATATGTTGGCCCTTAGTCTTAACCCTTGATACATATGAGTTTAATGCATGAATCCATAAGTTACCACTTCAATAGTGTTGTTAATCTCACTTCTACTCAATTTGGAAAACCACTCATTCATCATTTTTATCTTGTCATTTGATTATTGTTTGTCTACTTTAATTTGTTTGCATTTGATTACTTGTTAACCAAACCATCCATCTATGATTCGTTTCTATAAAATCGTGATAAACGTGATATCGCTTAAGTGCTAGCATCGACCTCCCTGTGGTTCGATAAATTCTTGAATTGGTCAACCCGACTACAAGTTATGGCTAATCACTTGCGGTTCTTCTACTAATTGCCCACAGAATAGTGAATGGGGGCTTCCTCTCAATTTGCTTGATGTTGATGCATTTTCAACAATTTCCCCTATTGTCTATTCAGAGAGTGTACGTGCTTCAATATTCAAACTACCACCGCCAAACGCTTCGGTGAAGGTAATCGATATGGTTATTCATTTCTATATGGAGATGGGAGTGATACTGCAGGTTTTAATGTATTTGATCTCCTTTACTTTGACTCAATTTTCGGCATCTCTCACATACTTAATTCCTCAATTGGATTGCTCAAGTGGTTGGGGAAGTGGTTCGATGGTTGGTTGCCCATGGAAAATAAAAATTGGAAAGAACACCTCGACACAAAAATCTACATTCCTATAGAGGTTCCTGATGAGGTGTTGGGAATAGAGTGGTTGCTACAATTGGGTAGAGTTTCACATGATAACTCTAAGAGGATTATGGAGCTTGAATGGCAAGGCATGTGGATTGAGTTGCAGGGTGAAGGCATGAAACAATCCAAAGTGACACTCCAATGTTTGAAAGATGAAATTTCTAGCAATGGGGATCATAGTTTGCTTGAGGTTCACTTTCGATCTCCAACTTATATTATATTGGGTCTTGAGGACAAGACCAATTTTAAGGGGGAATGAGTGATACGGCCCAAGAAAATAGAGCCCAACATTGCGGCCCAAATTGTTTATGAAAATAGCTAGCCCAGCCCATCTTGTAATTAGTATAAGAATTAGGAATTGCGCAGAACTGGTTATGGCTAGACTTCGTGCTTCTATCCCCCCTATTTCTTCCCTCTGTTTTCCCCTTTCTTCTTGGAGTTGAACACTGACTCGAATCAGTGTACTGTATCCGCCCTATTTTATTTACATTTTATAAATCTTCGTTGTTTATTAATTTGGGGGCGTATCAAGGTGTCACTCTTTATGGTTCCAAGTGTAACTCACTGTATGTTTGGTTAAAGAATGAAAATGAGATTTTAGGGTTTGAAAATTTAATGAGTAGTAATATATATTTATTTTGAGTTTTTGATATGATAGATTTTAATTTTATGTCAAATCAATGTTTAAGAAGTTTTTAATTTATATTAAAAAAGAGAGGAGAGATAAAAAGAGAGTGAATATTAAATGAGGAGAGAGAATATATGTTGAGAATTATAGAGTTTGTAGGTGTATATTGAGGTGATTTTGTGTGGATTTTGAAGTTCATTTCCGGTTTTAAGAACCGAAAACAAACATCATCTAAGTTTTTCGGTTAACTTTACTACATTGAACTACTGGTGGACTCTAAAAAAAAAATCTTTTCCACTTTTCTTATTTGTTTGTCTTCAAACCCTTCGTATCTAAAACTTTACTACTTTTTATTATCTAAAAATAATAAAATACTCCATCCGTCTCTTGGTAAGAGTCTCATTTGCTTTTGGGCACGTGGATTAAGGAGTATTATTATTTAATGTGTAGTGAGTAATTGTATTAGTGGGTATGTGTGTCCCATGTTTTAATTGTATTAGTAGGTGTGAGTGAGTCCCATGTGTCCAAAAAAGGAAATAAGATCCTTTGAGTAGGACAACCAAAATGATAAAATGTGACTCTTACCTAGGGATGGAGGGAGTATCTTTCATAATCAACAAAGTTGATAAAAAAATTAAATTTTTTAAACAACGTGCAATAGTAAATATGAAACTGTCACGACCCACCTTACACAACTTATAATTCAAATACTATTTAACATAAATATCATCATTATAAAAATCTGCACTCAAATTTTTTTTTCCACATAAAATATTTATGACCAAAATCATCATACCAGTTCAACATACGTAACTGATTTCTGACACTACTTCAAACTACCCAAACATGTGATAATACTTATTATATTACATAACCAAAACATCAGCGGAAACAAAATAAACCCACGGCCTAGCCCAACAGGTCGTCATCTATGTACATCCGCTCAAAACCTTGAAGGAGCTCCACAGCTTGCACAGTCACATCACAAACTCAATCATCAATAGACTCACCTACAATGCATAAACTAGTGAGATAAAAATTTCAGTAAGTAGAAATCATGCATGTTAGTGCATGAAAATGCATTTAGATCTCTATCGCCTACTTTTTAATCTTTCTAGTTGATCTCTTTTATTTTGAAAACGGTTCACGTTGCGGGATCTCCACGACACACTTATGATATGCACCCCAAATGAGCTCAATGGGGATGATTTTTTCGAACCCCGAAAATAGTGCTGAGAATGATTTTTCCGAACTCTAGCAAAGTGGTGGGGACGATTTTTCCAAATCCCTAATAAAAATATCGGGAACGATTTTTCCGAACCCTGACAGAGATGCATATATAGTGGCCGCACACACCATTAGTATCTTATTAATTTTGAGGAAAACACTTTTCATGTTCATGCATGGTATGCGCTCAGAACAATTAAATGTACATCATAAACCATTTACAATATCAATATCAATATTTTATAACAATAAAACAACAACTTAATTTCAATTTACACAAGTTCACTTCTGAAACCACAACTTCACCCCAATCACATAGATCCATTTATAAAACAACCACTTCACCCTGGGATCACACGGATCCTTTTTTAGAATATCAATCTCGTCTTGGATCACACAAATCCTCATAAACAACATCTTCTCACATCATATAGATATATTTTCAATAGTTTCCAATCACATAGATCCATATAGGACAATAATATTATTTCTAATCACATAGATCCATAACTTGTATCACAAAATTACCACAAATAATTTACAACTAATATTGTTGAATATGAACCCTATTTTCCCCAAATCACATAAATCCCCAACTTATATCACAAATTAATCTCCAATTAATTCATAACGTAATTAAACTAATCAAAAATAACACATAACATAATTATCACATATTAATCACAAATAATACACAAACAACATATTTATGCATTGTAGTTGGACTTCTACTTACTTGAACTCCGACAATAGTAACACTATAGACCCCTGAAGATCCGTAATTAATTCCTTTCGTCCAGTTCCGGCACACTCTCCTTTCTCCCTCCTTTTCTTTTCGTGCAGATTGATCTAGGGTGTGAGGTGATGAATTCCTCAACACCCCATATATATAGCAAAAGGGTAGAGGAGGTGGCCGACAACCTCAATCAAAAAAAAATTTTTTTATTGAAAGTGACGGCTGCAAAGCCATATATTTTTAAAGTTGGCTGCAGTAGCCATGCATGAAAAATAAATTTGGCTGCTAATCATGCAGCAACTTTTGACTCTCCTTTTCATTTTTTTATATATTATATTATTATAATGAAAATACGTGTGATACTTAATAATTAAGAAAAGTGTATTTATACACATAAAATAATTTACTCATATATCCAAATTAATACACGTAAATATTTATGCACACATATATTCACATATTGTCACCATTATTATCACAGATGTCTCAAATAAAATGTAAACTTAAAATTGAGAAACAATTGTCACATAATTATAAATGCACATAATACAAATTAAATTATATTGGCACACTAGTAGTGAGAAGCTTGGGTATTACAGAAATATTTTACGGGACGAAGTGAGCATAACTATTAGCAAAAGTATTATTTTATTTTCTTAAAAATAACGTTGAAATATAAAAAGTACTCTCTCTGTCTCGGAGATATTGACACATTATTTTTGGGCATGGAGATTAAGGAGTATAATAATTTAATGTAAAGTGAAATGAGAGAAATAATATTTAATGTGTAGTGGGTAGTTGTATTAGTGGGTGTGTGGGCCCCATGTTTTAATTGTATTAGTGGGTGTGAGTAGGTCCCATGTGTCTAAAAAAGGAAATGAGATCCTTTGAGTGGGACAACCAAAATGGTAAAATGGGACTCTTACCTAGGAACGGAGGGAGTATCTTTCAGAATCAATAAAGTTGATAAAAAAATTAAATTTTATAAATAACGTGCAATAGTAAATATGAAACATTTTACGAGACGAAGTGAGCATAACTATTAGCAAAAGTATTATTTTATGTTCTTAAAAATAACGTTGAAATATAAAAAGTACTCTCTCCGTCCCGGAGATATTGACACATTATTTTTGGGCACGGAGATTAAGGAGTATAATAATTTAATGTAAAAAGTGAAGTGAGAGAAATAATATTTAATGTGTAGTGGATAGTTGTATTAGTAGTGAGTGTGATGTGTGCGTGAATCCATATAAATAAATAAATTATTTTTATGTGGGTCCCATGTTCCTTAAAAAAAATATGTCAATTTCTGTTGGGACAACCCAAAAAGAAAAGTGTGTCAATATCTTTGGGACGGGGGAGTATTAATATTTGATTTAATAAATTAAATTTTTTCTTCTACGAATTAAAAGTATATAAGCTTTTATATTCAACAGTAATACTCCCTTCGTCCCATGTATTTTTAGGCCATCACCAGCAGCGCGGCATTTTAGCGTGAAAATGTGTTATGCGTTGGAAATCGATCTCCAGCAGTAGCGCTATTGTGGACTGCATTTTGCGGCGAACCATAAAATCTCATCAAAATGCGGTGGGTATGCCATCCGCATGCCCATTATTTTATTATTTTTTTGTTCCTTTTTAATTAATTAGTTTATGTGTTTTAATGATTTAATGTGTTCCTTTTTAATTAATTATTTAATGTGTTTTAATGATTTAATTAATTAGTTAATATGTTCCTTTTTAATTATTTTTAATGATAAAAGATGAATTAGTTTATGTGTTTTAATAATTTAATGTATTTATTTATGTATTATATTTATTCTATTTTAATAAATTTATGGAATTTTTATTTGGGTAATTTTATTTTATGTACTATGTATATATTTTTTTAAATAATTTTTTAAACAATTAAATTAAATATGAGATTTTAACATAAAATTAAAATTACATTACACAATACATAATTAAAATTATATTACACAATATATAAAATTACAGATGAACAGGATCTTGATGCTCCAATTGAAGTAGAAAGAGAAATATCACCTTCAAATGTTGAATTTGCGGACAACGATCCTGCTCGATTTCAAGATTTTCTTTCTCGATTTACACAAATCAGAGAAATGAAGCCCATTATGACCTTCGAAATGCGTTAATTGATCATCTATGGATGGAGTATTCCAACTCAAAAGACTAGTTATTTAAGTTATTGAATATTGTAATTTAATTTTTAAGTGTTTTATTAATTAATGAATATCTTTTAAATATTTAAGATAGATTTATTTTGTTTAAATTAAAGATAAATATATCAAAATTAAATGTATAATAATTTTTAATTATGTTGAAAATAGATTAAATAAAGATTAAATGAATTTTTTATTATTTAGTGGAAAAAGTAGTGCAAACTGCTGGAGATGAATTACTGTTTTCATACCATTTTTGTGCTGAATGTGCTGCAAAATGGTGCAAACTGCTGGAGATGGCCTTAACCACTTTTAATTTTAAGGGATCCTAAGTATTTTTACTTATTCTATAAATAGTAAAAATACACTTTACATCTTACCTAATTTTTATATTTTATTCATCAATTCCAACAATTTTATTTACTTTAATTTTTTTACACTTTTTTTAGTTTTCTCATGTCTGTACAAATTGGTAAAAAAATACCGGAATGGAGGGAGTGTTTAAAAGATTAAAATTTTAAGGGGGCGTTTGGTTTATCGTAAGGAATCGGAATGAGAATTATAGTGATATTAGTAGGATTGATAATGAGTTCGTATTTTATAGTTGTGTTGTTTGGTTGATAGTTGGGAATTACTATCATAACCATTAATATTGTTTGGTATGATTATACTTTATCTAGGAATTGATAATATTTTATTTATTTTTCTAATTTTATTATAATTCAAAGAAAAAATTATATTAATAATTTTAATTTTAATAATATCATTAAAAAATATTAATAATTGGATTGGGCTTTTTTGGTGTCGGAATGAAATGTGGAATTAAAGTTATAGTTCTCAATTTTCTAAGGAATGATGGATTCCCATATTTTAGGTAATGAGATTTACCATTGCACTATCATAGCCATCAACAAAACCAACTTTTTGAATCCCTTTCCCATTCCAGTCTTCCACACCTATTAACCAAACAGCCCCTAAGTAATAAAATTGGATTTTGGTACACCAGATCAAAACCAAGACTTTTCTATACAAAAAAAAAGTCCTCAAATTAAAAAAAATAAAAACAACAAGTAATCAAACGAGCGGAGTGATTCTTTCACTGCAAAACCCTGAAGACCTTCATCACTACTACTGATCGTATATCTGAGGAGAAATCCAGCGGCAATGTCTTCCTCGCTCTCACACGGTACTACCTCCAATTTTCTCCTCCCATTTGAATTATTCGCTTTCTCTTTTTGTGGCTCAATAGTTAGGGGTTTTGATTTGCAGGAATGCGCGAAGGAACAAGCAGATTCCGTCCAGATTCATTTCTTCAACCACGGAAACTATTAAACAAGACCCCTTGGCGGGAGTACATGAGATCAGATCGGATGAATTTATTGAAGAAGGAGCAGATGATTTGAAGAGCAGAATTCTTAGGGTCAGGCTCCCAAAGAGAAGTGTCTCAAATGTTTTGCGGAAATGGGTCGACGAAGGGCGCTTAATTACCCTTTCTGACCTCCGAGGAATCTCCAGAGACCTCCGTAGATTGCACCGATACAAGCACGCACTAGGTCCGATGGTTTGCCCTTTCTTGTTTTCATTTCTACCTCTTCAGGATTGATCATAAGTTGATATGCTTGAAACAATTATTTGTTCTACTTTTCTTCTTGTTGAGAATGTTGTTAATAATTTGAACCATTATGCAATTCGTTGTGCTGGGTTTGAGAAAGGCATCAATTTTTTCAAGAAACTTAGGTGAACTATACCTTGCATCATGAGTCAAAAAATGGGGTGCTAAAGTTTAAATCTGATGCAAAAATCATATGATTTTGAATGATTCAACGTTTTTCTTGGCTTTCTGAAGTATTAACCGCTTCTTCTATGAGGTCTTTCATTTCAGCCCATGAAGTGAGCTTCCTCAAGTGTTCATGTGAATCCTTGAGGATGTTTGGGCTGGATTTAATATAGAGTTTCTCTGTGGGACCGTGGGTATCAGGCATGGAAGTTTTTAAAGTGTTTGCATCTCGGTTTTAGCTAGAAATTGGAGCATTTGCTGCTATGTTTCTTCAAGTTAAAATAAAACTTTTATTTGTTATTATAAGATGACGGCAACTCTATTTTTGTTTGCCACACGAAACCTTTAGGTATAGCTGTAGCCTTGTCAATGTGTGGTGTTATCTTCTCCCATCTTGCATAATTTGACCATCTCTATTTACTACTAGGCTGTTTACTAATCTTTTTGAATGTTCATCAAATATTAGGATCCTACCCTACAGGGTGTGGAACAATTCATGTATTCCTAAACTCCAAGATTAAGGAATTACTCAGAAAAAAGTGAGAGAATCCCAAACTAATGCCTGATGAGAGTGCTCTCTAAATTATAAGAGAGTATTTTTGAGCAAAAGAATTTTCATTACCAATCTTTCTGCTGAACTTCACTGTGGAGTTAACTGTCATTATAATGGTATCCTCTAATTAGGCTATTTTGACTGCGAAATAGCACAAGCCTTAAACTGAAATCTTAGATATTCCATTTCTCATTAGACATCTTGTAGTAGAATCCAATATCTTTTTGGATCAAAGCTTCTGAGGAAGTTGAGTTTGGAGTAAGATTGGGGATGGATGTTGAGTTTGATGTTGAATTGAAGGCTGAAACTTATCATATTATCCTTGGGATTATTGGAGAGATTACAGTCAATGTACCAGGCATTTTCATTTTCTTTCAGATTTCAGGCATGGCACTATTAGATTATCATAAGAATCATTAGGTGAATGAATAATGATTATGCTAGTCATCCTGTTTTGATGTAGTAGTTATGCAATTCCCAACTCCAGGATCAGACTAGCATTCTCGGGGGATATCCCATGCATATGAAATATTCATTGGATCTACCATGATTCTGAAGAAGATCAACTGTCATAATTTTTTCTTCCTGCTTTCTAATGGAACTAAAGGTCAAAAGAATATATTACTTCATTGCAAAATAAACATGATCACAGCTACCTTGGTTTTCTCTGAGGTGTGTATCTGTGGGCATCTTGTTTGATAATTTATGTTTACAGGATTGAAATGGCATTAAGAGTCTCTTTGGAAGTTTATTATTTGTATGCAGTTTCTAATCCCTCTAAATTGTGTTTAAAAAAAAAAGTCCTGGATTGACTATTTACCACATTATTATATAATGAGTTATGCTGAGATTGTATATTTGTTTTGTTCCTGATTACTTCTGTATTTCCATTTCTGCCTTTTTTTCAAGGGCTAGTTTAGATCAATAAAGTAGATTATGGATCTCTGGAACTTTTTTACATTCCATTTTTCGTCTAATGCTATGAACATGTTTTGTGCACCTAATTAACTTGCAGATTTCAGAGTGGATGGTTAGTCATGATGAGTATCAGTTATCAGACTCTGATTATGCAGTCCGCATTGATCTGATGACCCAAGTTTTTGGCATTGATGCTGCCGAGCGCTACTTTGAGGGGCTGCCTTCCACAGCCAAAACTAAGGAAGCATATACTGCTCTCCTTCACTGTTACGCTGCGTCAAAGCTGATCGCAAAGGCGGAGGATCTTTATGAAAGAATCAAGGGAACAAATCTTTCGTTGGATGCCATCACATACAATGAACTAATGACTTTGTGTATGTCAGTTGGGCAGCTGGAAAAGGTTTCCTTAATCGTTGAAGACATGAAACGCCAGAGTGTTGCACCAGATCTTTTTACGTATAATCTATGGATAAGTTCATATGCTGCAGCGCTTAACATTGATGAGGTAAGGCGAATTCTTGATGAGATGACTGGTGATTCTGGATGTGATGAAAGTTGGGTTAGATATCTGAATCTTGCCAAAATTTACATTACTGCTACTCAGCTAGTGAATTCCAATTGTCTCCCTTATGGAAAGTGATAAAAGTACTACACAGAGAGAACTGATATCTTACGACTTCCTTATGATACTACATGGGGGCTTGGGGGAACAAGGATAAACTCGACCAAATCTGGAAATCATTGAGGACTACCGGGCAAAAGATGACTGGACGAGGCTATGTCTGCATACTTTCTTCATATCTTATGCTCGGGCATTTGAAAGAGGTCGGTGAAATAATTGATCAGTGGAGGCAATCTACTACTTCAGAGTTTGATGTCTCCATGTGTAATAGACTTTTGTCGGCATTCAATGATGTTGGGATGACAGACAAGGCGACTAGTTTCAGTATGGTACTTAGCGAAAAGGGTTGTGACCCGACAAGTGAACTCGGTTGAGCATGTTGCCGTTTACTCGTCTGTCGCTGTAATTCTCGGAGTATTTTTTTAGAAGAAAAAGGAGAGTAGTGATTTCAAACACAAGGAATATCACACTCTGATCAAGAAATTGCTGGACTTATCTGCATTACAAAAACTTTGTTTATGTTGAAGTTGAAGAGCTGGTTAATTCCATGTGCTTTCTGCAAGTCTGAAATGCACAAAATAGATACTCCTAAAGGCGTAGCTTATTGAACATGTTTTCTGAAGTCACAAAAGTATGCCAATAAAACATTTTCTGACAGCCCTTATTAATTACACAGGTGATAGAAGTGAAAGTGGAGAAATTTCTTGAGTGAACTGACAGCCCTGAGACAAAAAATCGATTTCTGCAATTTTGGTGGGAAAAACCCACTTGAAGAGCATTCACAGAGCAAAATTTAGTCTGCCTTGGTAAGTGTTGTTAAAATAAAATTTTAAAAAATAAAAAATTGTTCAAGAACTCGGCTTGATTCGTTTATGCTGTATTTGAGCTCAAGCTGAAACTGGTATAAAACTTGTTAAGCTTATTTGTACAATTGAGTTCGATATTAAGGCTTGAGATTAGATTGATTTTGCCAATGATAATAATAATGAGGTCCGGCTATTCCCACCTGAATCCTCTATATACACTCCAAATGCTAAATGCGTTCTATAAAAATGCATTTTTTTTTTAAAAAAATTCTCACTAAGTGCATTCATTTCAAAATAGATAATAATAACCTTCTTCCAAATCCTCTATATATATACACCCTAATGCTAAATGCATTCTATAAAAATTCAATTCTTTTTTTCTTCCTACTAAGTGCATTTATTTCAAAATAGATAATAATAACCTTCTCTAAATTTTTTTGTAAGGGTGTTCGGTGCTTTTGTATGGTACCACACACAAAATACTTGCAAATTTACAAAGTAAAATGTTTGACACTGAACATAAAAATCAAACAAAAACTTTCAGTATAGTGTTCAATAGACAAACAAATGAATTTTATTCAACTCCAAACTTTTTTAAATATAAAAGGGTAAATTTAATTTTTTTAAAGATTACTTAGTCTCAATATTTTGAAGTGTGAACAAAAATTTTGAGGTGTTAATGGTCGTAAACTAATTATAATAGCATAAAAAATATGTTGATTTTTAATTTATGAATTTGAGCTTGACAAGTTTTGTTCGTTCGGCAAAACGAGTCGAATTTGAGCTTGAATTTGAATACGTGATTTGTAAATTTAATCGTTTAATATTATGAACTCGTTATATAGCTCAAATTTGCCTAAAAATATTTTTGAATCGAGCTAAAACTATAAATAGTCAGGTTCACTTGGTTAAAATAAAAGGCATAGCCTAGAACTATGAAAAGTCAGCAATTTGATTAATTTCAAATTTTCAACGAATTATTACTATTTTCTCCGTTGAAACCACTAATGGAGAATGCCGTTTCACCTCAGTCAAGCAGTAGCACTCACCAAATCTCTTTCTCTAAAATCCCATTCCAGTTATCGCTCAATCACCACGCTACTCGACTTGAAACCAGTCAACTCAAAGATCTCAAGCTTCATGAGGAATGGCCTTGTCGAAGACGCCCAACAGCTGTTCGACAAAATGCCTCACAAGAACACAGTCACGTATAACGCTATGATCAGAGGATATTTTCAAAATGGCTTCTACGAAGAAGCTGTGTGTTTGTACAATAAAATGCCAGTTCGTGACACTTTCTCATATAATACAATGATATCCGGATTAATGCGTTATGGGAACGTTAAAGGGGCCGAAGATGTATTTGAGAACATGGAGTGTAGAGATATTGTGTCTTGGAATTCATTGATTTCCGGGTATGTTGATTATGATTTGATGGGTGATGCGATGAGGGTGTTTGATGAAATGCCTGCAAAAGATGTTGTTTCTTGGAATTTGGTTATGGGAGGATTAGTTAAGGTCAGGGAGTTTGACAAAGCTGAGAAATTGTTCAGAGAAATGATCACTCGGGATACTGCATCCTGGACTATTATGGTGAAGGCATTTCTTGATGGTGGAAAGATTGTTGAAGCTAGGAATATCTTTGATGATATGCCAGTGAAGGATATTCAAGCATGGAATACAATCATTAATGGTTATGTGCAATATAAATTTGTTGAAATTGCAGAAGGTTTGTTTCACAAGATGCCTGAAAAGGATGGGAGTTCATGGAGTATAATGATCGACGGATTCTTGAGTAGTATTGGAAGGATAAATGATGCCTTGAGGCTTTACAAAGAGACGCCTCAGAAGTTCGAAAAGACATGGAATTCGATCATTTTGTGTTTTGTAAAGAACAATTTGGTGAGAGAAGCTCATGCAGTTTTAGAAAAAACACCTTTCAGTGGCATTGTATCGTGGACAAATGTAATTATTGGGTACTTTGATGTGGGAGAGGTCGAGAATGCCATGAAAGTTTTCGACTTGATCCCTGATCTTGATACAACTATGTGGAATGTAGCCATATTTGGACTAGGGGAGAATGATCAATTTGAGAATGGTATAAAGTTGTTTATCAAAATGAAAGAAGAAAGTTGGTCTACTGATGAAGCTACATTTACAAGCCTTCTTACAATATGTTCGAATTTGCCATCACTAAATCTTGGCCAACAAATTCATGCAGAATCAATGAAGGTGGGAATTCATTGCTTTACTTCTGTTGGTAATGCACTTATTACCATGTATTTCAGATGCGGTAACATGGACTCTGCATTACTCGAGTTTAACTCCATGACTGGCCGCAATATCATCTCTTGGAACTCAATTATATGCGGATTAGCTCACCATGGGCACGGAGAAAAAGCTATAGAAATGTTTGAAAAGATGAGGATATCAAGTGTGAACCCTAATCAGGTCACTTTCGTCAGTATCCTTTCCGCTTGTAGCCATGCAGGACTTTTGACACATGGAAAACGCTACTATAACGTTATGAAAAATGACTACTTGCTTCAGCTGACACACGAGCATTACACCTGTATGGTTGATCTATTGGGAAGATACGGACTGATTGATGAAGCAATGGATCTTTTGAACGAAATGAATAGAGATGGACTAGAAATACACGCGAGTATTTGGGGGGCTCTGCTTGGAGCTTGTAGAATGCACAAGAACATGTTGGTGGCTGAGATTGCTGGAGAGAAGATCTTGGAGTTACAGCCCTCAAACTCAGGGGTGTATATGATTCTTGCTGAGATGTATTTGGCTAATGGGAAGAAGGAGAAAGCTTATAGTATGTGGAACCGAATGAGAGGGAATGGAGTGAAGAAGCAGCCGGGATGTAGCTGGATCGAGTCGAGCATTGGTGGAAAGGCCTTTCTAGCGGGAGATGTAACGCATCCGGAGTTCAAAAGCATATCATGTACGTTGAACTTGATTTATCTGGAGATGGACATACAATGTACCTACGAAAATGTTGCTTCAGATGATATTCAAGGGATGAGTGCAGGATGTGTGATGTAGGATTTTATTACAGGAAACCAAAGATGTTTCTCAAAAATAAGATATAAAAGAAAAGGTTAACACTTTTATAAATGTGTTTACTTTTTCACTTTATTAACTCATATAAACAATTTTATACACATTTTCTTATTAAATTATATATACTCTAAAAAGTATCCTTTTGTTTTAATTTTATTTTATACACATGAAAATTTATTTGTGCAAGCACAGAAATAGTTATGTGCATAACATTTTGGGTCATAATTAAGGAATGCACGACTAATCACAAAGATTTGTGTGAGACTCCAAATGTAGTAAATGTAGTGAGCTTTATTAAATGAATAAAAAATTATAACCTTTAAATCAAATGTGGCAACGGTGTTGAGAATTGTTGATACATGTTTTCGTCGTGAAGACTTAAACAAGATCAAACATGAGATAATCTATGAAAGGCGAAGAAGAAAGAAATATTTTGTAAAATTAGCCTTAGTGTCTTTGTATTTTTCATTCATGTATAAAGTCAGTAAAAAACATACATTTTATTTGTATTTTCTCCTATTTATATTTTTTTATTTTCTTCTTCCTCCTTCTATAAGCATAGATGCCCTTTTATTTTCCAGCCACTAATTAATTGTCATGTGTCATATTCTAGAATCATCCTATAATAAATTTGATGCTCTCATGACTTCTCTTTTCTTATTGGTTTGGGAGGAATCACATAAAACTGATCTTCCGAACCACTTTGAGGCTTATATACCATTCCTTATAACTGCCCTCAGTTTTATTATCCCCGGAATTAAAGGGTATAATTCCGGGGTTTATCCCTGCCCTCCATTACGAATATACCTCCAAGTCAAGAAATATCAATTTTGGTCCTATATCTTTTACGAAATCCAATTTTAGTCCTATAACTTTTAGTATTTTCAATTTTAGTCATTTTAGTTTCAATTTTGGTCCTGTAACTTTTAAATTTCAATTTTAGTCCTATAAGTTTCAAATTTAGTCATGTATCTTTTTGAATTTTCAAAATTAGTCATATTATAAATTATATCATATTTTAAAAGATACATGACTAATTTTGATAATTTAAAAAGATACATGATTAAATTTAAAACTTATAGGACTAAAATTAAAATTTAAAAGTTATAGGACCAAAATTGAAATTAAAAAGACTATAATTGAAAATAATAAAAGTTATAGGACTAAAATTGAATTTTGAAAAAGATATATGACCAAAATTGATATTTTCCCCCTCAAGTCTATCCCGGGTTTACTTGCAATAACTCCAGGGTATAACTATATGGTAGTATAATGGGCTTCTCGATTTCTTGCACAAGTTTCCTTCATTGGGCCTTCCTTATTGGACTTCCCTCTAGTTGTCTTATGGGTCGAGTATTTTATCTAATAACAAGAATTATTTAGGAATAATATTTAAAAACAAAAATAATGAAGTAATATTTAAAAAAAATTAATTATGAAAATATAAAATAATCGATCTTATAAAAAAAATTGATTTTAATTAAAGTTACATTAACCATATAAATCATGCGAATTCGCACTTGCCTGCACAAGACCACCTTGGACTCGTACGTATTCTTTATCCTTCTATCTACCGGAAAGTTTAAATCAAACGCCGTAACGGGTTGACCCGTATCCGAGTTTGTTGTGAAAGTGATGAACCGAACGATACACTGATAGTACGTAGGCGAGATTTGATGTTCAGTGTTTAGCTAGGTTAATGGTAGAACTGCAAAATCAAGCATCCAAGATATATTTTTACTCACAAAATTGATTGGAAGTTGCAATTGTGGTTTGATTTTTACATATTGGAAGTCGCCAATATTGATTGAGACATCGACCTGCATTATACATATTGGAAAAAGAAAATGCAGAAGAGCAGCTTCACTCTGGTTCAGACCGTTTCCACCGCCGCCGTCTTCTCTGCCGTCTCCTTCTGGTATCTATTACTCTTGCATATTTTCCATTCTTTCTTATTTATTCGATGGTGTAAGTTGCTTTTAATCTATGGCAGGTATGGATTTATGTTCGGGAGAGAGTCAGCACGGAAGGAGCTTGGCGACTTGATTGAAACCCTACGCCAATCCGGTTCTGCTCCCCCTCCTCCGTCTCCCCCGGAGCATTCCTAACATGGTATTTAATCCGTCCTAAATGATACTGGTGTGATTGAATTTCATTTTTCTGAATTAGTTTTATTTTTATAATATTATCATTTCAAGTGTTTGATATGTTCTTCTCTTTTTGGGAAATAAGCAAATGCAAATGTTAAAGCTATGTTTGACACCATCATGAAATTAGAAAATTGAATATTGCTCGAGTTTCTTTCTTGGAGTGGAGTCTAACAATGGTACAATCTGTTCTAAATGCACTGCCATATCTTTCCTTATTTTCAGTATCAGAAGGAATTGAAAACGTCATGGGGAAGGATATTAGATATTCTCTGTAAGATGGTTTATATGATGATTGCTACTCATATTTTAGTTTCGCGAAATATGGCCTCTTGAATGAACTGGATGAGCATAGAGTCAAGTTTATTGGGAAATGCTGGTTTAGGCATTTCCAAAAGTTGGGAAATGTTGTTTTAGGCATTTCCATATTTAAGGATAACATGGTGGTCTAGTGTTATTAAAAGCATGTATGGAATGCAGAAAATCAATTTGGACACATGTTGAGTGGGATGATCCAAATTCGGAAGTCCATTGAAATTAGAATATATGCAGAGTTTAACCATATCTCTATCCTTTAGTGAGGGATGGAGTCATAGGAGTAGTAAGATCAGGTTTGGTGGCTGTTGGCCTGGAGAGAATCCATTTGGCGCTTTGAGTTCTTCTTTATGTGGCATCCTCTTTGCATCATAAATCTATTACCCCTTTCATTATATCTAACACTGCATAGTCATCTGTTTCTATGAACTTTCAATACATCAGAAATCTCAAAGATTATGAATAGCAATAGCTGGCTCCCTACTGGATCAATTTTAGAAAGAATTGTACTTTTGACGTATTGATTCCTATGATTTGAAAGGGATAGAAGACTGCTGATTATTTTATGTAAATCTTGTTCTGAATGGATCAAACAAATGAAACTTGATTAAAATAGTTTCAGACAATAAACTTATATCTGATTTACACATTTTTAAAGCTTGTATGAGGTTTACGAAGTAATCTGGTCTCATCGTGGACTGTTGGCAGGATCGTCTTGTCTTATTTGGAGTTTTTGACTTTCAGATCCTACGAATTTATTCAAATAATCTGTTCTATGTGCATTGGCAGGTATTAAGGATGCGCCTTATCAAGTAAACTATATGGGGTACCTTGATTTGCTTTTGATGTCTGTTAGATTCTGCTGCTGAAGGTACTCAAGACTTGATCTAAAGCTTCCGCTGTAATCCATCTTGGAAGCATGCTTTTTTGTTATTGCCCTTCAAGAGTTGGCTAAGAAATATTCAAATGCTTTCGATTTGACCATGCTGAATTCCGTGGTGCTAGAAACACTCATGCTTTTTGTCTAATGTTGGATCAATGGTCACCCCAAATACCTGAAACTGCTCATCTAGCTTTCTTGGAGACATTACCACTTATTTTTTTCTTCTTCATTTATACTCCTGTAATCCCGAATTGCCCAGTCTGATGAGATTTTTTATTTTATTTTAAAATTCTCCAAAATTTTGGTGATGAGGATGAAAATTTTCTTTTTTTGCTTTACACTCTTCTCATTTTTTACTTGGTCATCTTTAAGAATTATCCATAGCCTTAAGATCTACTTGGGTCTGGTTCGTTCCCTCTCTAGTCTCATTTTAAGATTAGAGATCTCAATGAAAAGTTTATATGATGTATTGCAATATACTAATCTTTAACTTCTACAACTCTATTTTCATCCTCAAACCATCATAATAAAAAATATTCTGAAGAAAAAGAAACATACAACATGCTACATAACATGACTCTGATTTCTATTAAGGATATTGGAAAAATGAACTTTTTTTCCGTGTTGTTAAGTGTACAGGTCCTAAAGGAGTAGGTTGAAGTTATAGATTAGATATACGTTAATCAAACACTTAAACACCTTTATTATACATGAAAAAACAACTTTTCTTAAACTTTGCGCACAAAAATACGTGCAATACTTCGTGGGGCGGAGCGAGTTTGTTTTATGAAAATATTTGTTTATGATATAATACAGGCAATGTGAGGCTCATTTGATTCCTTATTGAATTTGGGGAAATAACGCGTGATTAAGGTAAAAAGTTATTAACGTTCCTATTTGAAATGCAACGTTTTCTACATTGATAAAAACACGAAATAGTGAGAAGAATGATGCGAGGAGGAAAGAGGGAAAAATAATTTTAATTTGTTTGTTTAAATGATACGGAATAAACAGTTTGATGGTTTTTGCATTTGTTTCCACAAGCACTCTCTCTTTGCTGTAAATTCTTTTGACAAGCCAAAATAGGTGTTAATTCTCGTAGTTAATCTCAAGCTTAAGTTTTTAACTTTTTTAATGAAACTTACTTCAATTTTAAGTAAAAATGTGACACCACAACTCGCTAAAGTTATTTTGACACTGATATGAAGTTAAAGCTTAACTCTGTCAGTTCTCACACAAAACTCCACCATTGCTAGATTGAGTTGAAAATATCATTAAATTTATTTTGGAAAGTAGTGTTCATTTGCATGCATATTAATATAAATATAGGCATCTGTTTTATAGTATGGCATCAAATACCTCAGGGAGCTCTGTTACTCATGATACAATTTCTGATGCTAGGTTTATTTGATGTTTAATGTTGCCATTAATTGTGAAGTTTTCAGCTAGTGCATCTTTCTTATACAATGTGGTATCTGTATTTTTTCTTATGACATATAGATACTTTTTACTATTCAATCAACAGTTGCACAGCATTAAGATACGACTAAATGGAAAACTTAACAACATAAGTATATTTTAACAAAAGCCTGTAGACATCAGAGAATGTTATTTCTTTATATTTCAACAAATAGGAAAGAAAAGATATATGCAGAAAATGAATACCATTAATTCCTTGTACAAGATTATTAGTTAGCCTTTGAATGCCTCTGACTCCTCTTGGATACCCAGGTAGCTCCCTTGAACTCTAATTTTTCACAAGAATTGCAAATCGCCTCATCTAGTTCTTCTCCTTTTGTCTGCTACCAAGATAGTGATGCTACCTTCAGATTTTGAATTTGGCTGCAGCAATATGAACTGGCAAATTTGTGTAATATGTGTTTGTGTTTTTAACTTTCCTTTTGTGTATACAATGTTCCCACTTGGTGGAGTAGAGCACTTAATTTAGCTTCAGATATATACATATGTATCATTACTATACAAGGACAGCTTCCTTCATCTTCTTAGGATTATTTTGCTTGAGAAATCCCACATACAGGTCTGTCCCGATCCTGTCACTGTCTGGAAGCCTCCGGTTTTGACCTCCTTCGGACATACTTTTCACAAATTCAACCAAATTTCTCCAGTTATCTGCTTCAAATAGCCGCTTGTTCAATCTTAAGTAGGTAAACGCAGTGAGTGCATTTCCTGAATCTGATGTACTTGTTGCCAGTATTTGAGTGTATGCTCCTCCATCATACCTCTCCAGTGCATTTTCTCCAGCAAGTTGAGCTGTAGCAGTTTTAGTTGCCATCTTTACTTGCCTAACTAGACCTTCGGGGGAGCAGTTAGCCGCACTTGGCTGTTCCCCATCTCTCATTTCCATACAAGTAAAGTTGAATACAGCACCATATTTAGCCATCATTCTTGCTATGGGTAGGTAACCATCTCGATGCCTAGTATTGTAGTATCCAGCTGTAAGTTCTGGTGCATGCGATCTTGTTTTGTAATGCCAATGTATTCCGGCCACTTTCCCGGATAGTTTGGCACCAGTTCCTTGAAATGTTGTTTGTGCTGCTTTGAGAATTTTTTCTCCATGGTCGAGTAGCTTACCTGAGTACCACTCTAAGAAAAACTGCCCGTATTCACTCTGCCATGTGCCATCCTTCCGGAAAAACCCAGTTTCTTCTGGGAATTGATTGTATTGTCCAGCATCATGAGGCCCTCGTTGGCCCCATTCATCCTTTCCAATTGACTCTGCTGCTGCAGCCAGTGAAGCTCTCATATACTGTTTTGCATATATGTACAATTTAGTGAACAATTACTGCATTGACAAGAAGAATATATTCTATTTATGCTATGGAAATTTATTACCCACCTTATCGTAGCACTGGAATTCCCCTATTCCCGGAAATCTCCAGGTTCCATTGCTTTCTGGGTAGGATGGATATCTCAGCTCTCCACATGGTCCCATTCCCACTTGGATCTCCTGCATTACAGTAAACAGATTTTGATTTTATGAAGGTGAAAGCTATTGTCTCCTGATTGTGTAATTTCTTAACATGAGCATGCTATTATGATTATATATTTCAATTTATATTTCTCACAATTCTATAATACTCCACAATTTGTGTTATTTAGATATTTTTTGTTAACTTAAAAACCTGGATAATAGCATTATAGTTCAGTTGTCCAGGCATTTTTCTCTTCTTTATTTCCAGCTTGTGCTATTCGTCTTGCACAATCTTTCTCTTAGTAAATGTTAATTTCTTTGTTAGTGCAATCTTAAGTTCCTTTACTCTATATCTCCACTTACAAATTTTATGATCTTGATATCTAAAATGAGACTATTTTAAACCTTCCTGTATTTAATCCCCATAATATCATGCCTTTATTCCCTTCAATATCATACTGTTGTGTGTATTGAATCTCAACTTCCTTAAAATCATTTTGTTATTCAGTTATTGGTAAAAAAGTTGGAATCTTTAGAGAAATCAACAGAAAAAATCATTTCTTCCTCTTTTATTGTCTCGTCTCTTACTTAAGATAGCTCTCCTTGCCTTTTTTGATATCTTTTCTCTTATTTTAGTTGGGTTTCTTCTTCATATGGTATCATCCGAATGCCAGTTTTCTATGATAAATACTTATTTTGGAAACAGACATTAAAATAAGTAGTTACAGGAATAAGAAGCTTTACCACTATAACTTCTCCAAGGTACTCCTTGAATCTTTCCCTAAAACTCCTCATGTAGTCAGAGTAGGCCTGGATAGGTGTTCTTCCCCTAAGAACAGGTAGTGAATCGCAACCCAAGGATATGTATTCAGGGTTGCGCCGACCTGATCTATCTGTGTAAATAAGGTCTGGATTCTTGCTAATTTCTTCAAGTACCCATGGTGGTAGAGGAATACTGTAAAAGATCAACATAATTGGATCATCTATTAATTGCTTGTTTTACACACTGTTTGGTAGAGGGAAGTAAATCATTTATCTTTTCAAAAACAGTAGCTGCTTATGAAACAACTACATTGAGTATAATGAACACATATAATATTAGCATGAGGGTTGAAATGTTGTTTAATATATATAAATCTGAAATCAGTCTGGTTGAGGAAATGTTAGATCTGTTCTTGTGCAAAACTAATTGTGTAATATCTAGTCCATAATGGCCGCTTAGTAGATGAGCTTTAGTATTTTATAAACATAATATTATACCCTTCCAAGAAGCTTATTTCAAAGGCTTGAAGGATAATATAAATGTAATAAAGTTGGCTAAGCTACCTTTCTATTTAATAAATAAGTACATGTTATGCATATTATTAGAATACGCAATCTTGAGCAGATTCATAATCACTCAGCGTATAGCTTAGTACAGTAGTTAGATTAGAGTTTTATTAACTGTCAAAGATATGAAGAGTAAGCATTACTACTTACTTGCAAGAATCTCCAACATTTCCTCCACATTGATGAAAAGACATTACTACTTGAAGCTTCAAGCCAAGCTTTTCAACCATTTTTATTAGCTCTGCGTAGCCTTCCCAGTTGTATTTCAGAGGTCCATCTTTCTCTACCAGACCCCACCATGCGTCTACCATAACTCCTTCTACTCCAGCACTCTTCAAGGCCATCAAGCTAGCTAACATCGCTCTTGGTTTGTTTAAATTCCCCCCTAAAGACATAGTATCGAGTGGCAGCATGACAAAAACAGGTACCTTCACATTATTTTGGCTGTGTGGAGCTACCATTCCATGTAGTTTCTCCCTTTGCTCAACCGTCCTCTCTGAATGTGAAAAAGTTCTTTCTGCTCGCGTAAATTGAGCTTCTTGTGTTGAAATCTTTGCTCGCAGCTGGAATGATGGTTTAATTGGAGCAAAACCAACTGCACTAGAAAAATCATCTTGAGTTTTAAAATTTCTGTTATCATTTGGATTGATAAGAGAAGTTGAAGAACGAAGTGTTAACGCCATTGAGAGAAGTAAAGAGGTGTGTGAAAGGATGAGGCTGCCGGCATACATTTATAAAGATAACCCATTCTTTGGGTTCAATTACATGACAATTTTGGTGGCCTGGTGGGGTTTAGTTTGAAAAGAAAAAAGTGCAAAAAATCAAAGTGGTCACCCTGCCCTTTTTTGAGCCTTTCTGAAACCCAAAGCGACTTGGAAAACGAGTTTTTTAATTCTTAAGATTTCACATTTTAGCGATTAGATTGTTTCTTTATTTTTCCTTCTGTTATGCATTTGACGGTTTCAATGCTGAATAAAATGGCAATGCATAAATTGTGAAGATTTATTAGTGCTTGTTACAATGATGCAACTCAAGAGCACCTAGATGTGGTGAGATAGCTGTGTAGTCACACCACGATTTACTTGACACTTAAACCTGTGCATAATAATAACTTTAGATGCCTTATTGCTCCATGCTTTAATCTTCTTCAAATGATTAGCTTATGGAGTTGTTAGCAATGAACTCTTCATTGTGTGTAGTCTACAAGAGAGTTTTCTTGATTGTAAATTCTAACCTTTACTGCACTTCATAGATGTTCTTGTAAGATGATACATTTGATGTTAATATACAAGATACTCAAATTAGACATATAGAGTATGCTGGTCCCTAAGAAATATTTAGTTTTGTTTTCATTTTTTAATGAGTGACCTTGGTGTGACCGTATTTACAAGCATTATGAATATTTGCATCCTCAAATAATATCAACAGGGCCAGGATAAAGATACTTATAAATGTGAGTGTTTATTTTGTGCATCTCATTTTACTTCAACATGATTGTAAAGATTAATTTGTCCTGAAGCTGAATGAACAAGGTAGGTCTGTGCAGTCTTAGCCATATCATTTTGATGATCATTGAATGGCTTTCTTTTGCCTTGGCCCACAGATTTTGCTTGCATCTGTTCGGCATTTCCTGATGATGACACAGCGTATGTGTGGATGAAAATATTAAGGTGTGTATTTCTAATTTTCCTAAGGCTTTTGTTGGGTGTTTGGATAAGAATGGAAAAAATTGGACATTTCTAGGATACTATTATTTGTGGTTGTAATCGGACCGTTGTTTTGCATTTTCCTAAAAGTTGCTTTCTTAAGATGCACATGATATTAGAACATAGAAATAACTACTCCACTTATAATCAATCGGTTGATGATCAATGTACGTGCGTGGTTTACTGGTTATGAATGTTTTGCTTGCATCAGTCTTGGATGGTAGCAACTCATCTGGATACCTCAAGTGGAGGATCTTGTGGGTTTTTCTATGTTTGGTGTGTTTTGTATGTTTGATGGAGTTTTATGTAATAATGTTATTTGGATACGGCTCTTGCAGTTTACTTGGTCCATGTTTTTTCCTTAATTTTTGGAATTAGATTAGTTGGAGTTTTTATTTTCGTGAGTTGAATCATTTTCTAATTGTAGTTTCACAGAAATGACACAATTCATACGTGCCAAAGTTTTATGCATTGTAAACTTAGTATGGTGTAGTACATTTGGATTTTTCCCTTTAGTACGGAAAATATAGATCCCAAAAGTGATGAACTGTTACTTTTTGATTAAAAACTATTACTCTCATCACACGTTATGTTTATGTAGTGAAATAAATGGGGTTCCCTTTAATTGGAAATGGATCCTTCCTTTACGGGTGGTCCATTTCTTCTCATTGTTCACGTGAAATTTAAAGTGAGAGAAAATTCACCTCTCTCGTGGCGGTGGTACATTTCTCTCACTTTTCACGTGAGCATAAATTCACCGCCCGTAGTCTCTTTGAATTATCTTCTAGAGCAGGTCTGAGCAAGCACCACGTCTGATTAGAATGCGACAATTAAATCAATTGTGAAATAATAATAATAATTAGATAATAGATGAAAAAAGTCCCTGTAGGTGTACGTTGATTGATTTAGAGTCGTTGGATGGTGTGCAAATGTCTGCCATTCCATATTCTATGGTAACAGTTGTGTGATATGATGATCACATAAATCCACTTAAAATGCGACATTACTGACCTAAATTAGTATGCCATATTAGCGTGACTTAGAAACAAAATGTTTCCAACTTCCAAAGTCTTCTTTATTTCTATTTTCACTACTCATACACCACATAATTTCGTTAATTTATTTTTAGAAGTGAGAACACCTCATTGTTTTATATTTTTTTAAATAGCTATATGTATCAATTTTTATAATTAAAGATGTTATTATTTTTTATTAAAAATATTAGTATATTTTTATGGCTAATTATAGTGTGCACCCGAGTGCATCCTAAGATAGGGTGCACTCATATACAAATATAAACATAAACATATACAATTTAGAGCAAAAATATATACAATTTAATTATTAGATATTTTAATGAAAATTTGAGTGTAAAAAAATATACAATTATTAAAAAATATGTATACACTATTGAATAAAAAGTAATACACATATGATGCTAGTTTTTTTAATGAAAAATTTAATGTGAAAAAAATATACAATTATTATGAAACACGTATACAAAATAGAATAACATGTATACAAAATAGAATAAAAAGTTATACACATGTGGGTGCACCTTGTACCCGGGTGCACCCAATATACACTCTATTTTTATTTATACTATAAATTATTTATAAAATAAATTACTGCATCATTATAATTTTTAGTCGCTATTACTTTTTATTACTCCCTCCGTCCGCTTCTAAGGTATCCATTTTACTATTTTTGACATCTGCTTCAAAGGTATCCATTTCCCCTATTTAGTAAAAAAGTACTCCACAATATGGCACACCACTTCCTTCTAATACAACTACCCACTTTACATATAATAATAATACTCCTTAATTCACGTGCAAAAAATAAATGGATACCTTTGAACGGACGGAGATAGTATAATATTATCATTCTTTATTCATAAGAAGTGAATTATTACATAAAGAATCACATTCAAATACTCTCTCCGTCCGCTCTCAAGGTATGCATTTACTTTTGCACGTGGATTAATAAATATTACTTATTATTTAATATGTAGTCGGTAGTTGTATTAGTGGGGTGTGTGGGTCCCATATATTAAATATATTAGTGATGTGTGTGGGTTATATGTATTTAAAAAGGAAAATGTAAACATTTGATGTGGACGTTCAAAATAGCAAAATGTATCAGCATAGGAAAGGAGTATTTGCTTTATTTATAGTACGAGAATCCATAGTGCAAACAATTCATGTTAATTATAAATTGAAAAGAAGGTTATATAAATTTTAGCTTAAAATAGGATATGAACAGTATCGCATCACAACAAGAATAAAATTATTTAATCATAAATGTTATAAGTAATATAGATCATAAATCATAATAATTAAATAAAATTATTTGAACCTTAAAAATTACAATTATATCATAACAATTAATAATAAATTCCTAAAATAAAAGGATTAAATTATGGAGATAGAGTATAATACAATTTAAAGGTGTGCAATCATGCAACCGTTGTACAGAATCGTTAGGCTTTCATAGAGATACTTTCTTGTGAGACGATGTCGATATTATTAAAATATGCTTATTATATAGATAAAATATGCTCATTTATAATTAAAGTATATTAATAATGAATTATATTATAATCCCTAATATTATATTTTAATTTATTATTCATTATACTTTAAAAAATATACTTTATTTATTTATTTATATAATAGACGTACTTTAACGCGTGTTAACGTTTCACGATAGATTTTTCGCTTTTATATTAGTGGTGCATTTGGAGGGTTTGGATTCTTTTACTTTAAAAAAAAAAAAAATTAATATTTCATTCATTTCAAAAATGTTGTCACAATTGCTTTTATATTAGTGGTGCATTTGGAGGGTTTGGATTTTTTTACTTTTTTTTTAAATTTAATATTTCCTCCATCTAAAAATGTTGTCACAATTTTTTTTCAAAAATTGTTGTTATTAGGGATATTTTGATATTTATATGCAAGAAACAAATTTTAGTAAAATAAGTTAAGAGGTAAGGTGTGGATGATATTTTTGTAAACAAAAGTGTAAGAAGAATATTACTAATTGTTTTGACTTCTTTATTATTTTAAGAATGTGAAAATTTTTATTTGACTAACAAACATAAAAGATGTGAAAATTATTATAGTATGGGTGAGAATATATATATATATATATATATATATATATTAATATAATAGCAAAGTGAAAAAGTCAAAATTAAATCAATTTTTAATATATACCATTGATTTTGATTACTAATTCTTATTCAATCTCATCCATTCATCATATTATTCAATCTCATCCATTCATCACAATTATAAGATTAGATTTTGATCATTAATTTTTTTATCATAATAATGATACCTTATTTAATTTAAGATATATATATGCATTGATCATCATTCATACGCGTAAAATAAATGAGAACAACAAATAATATATATATATATATATATATATGAATTAGTATACGTCTAATTCGACAATTATCATATAGTATACTTCATAAGCCATTTATCAAGGCAATTACTATAACATGAAAATGTTTTTAGATATTATAAAAATCACTACTTAATTTTAGATCAATTATCCATCAATCAATTAATTATAATATCAAAATCATTACTTAATATAATCATGCCTTCACTCAATTGAAATTAAAAATTATTAATAATTAATAATAATATTAAATAAAATTATATAATATTTTCCATGCAATATTTGTGTATATATATATATATCTAATCAAAAGCACAGTGAATACACTGCTATCACATTCATTATTACAAAGAATTTATATTTTCTTATTTTTTTTCTCTCAGTCATGGCTTCGAGAATGATCTTAATCAAGGATTTGGAAACTTCGATGTACTCAAATTCATGAAGCGTATAATTACAACCCAAAGACATAAAAGAAAAACATTGAGTGCGTCTTCGCTGATTCCGAGGTTTGTAATTACCTATGTATATAAATATATTAAACGTTATATAATGTTTTCCATACAATATTTGTGTATATATATCTAATCGAAAGCATAGTGAATACACTGCTATCACATTCATTATTACAAAGAATTCATATTTCCTTATTATCAATTATCCATCAATCAATCAATTAATTATAATATCAAAATCACTACTTAATATAATCATGCCTTCACTCAATTGAAATTAAAAATTATTAAAAATTAATAATAATATTAAATAAAATTATATAATGTTTTCCATGCAATATTTGTGTATATATATATATCTAATCGAAAGCACAGTGAATACACTGCTATCACATTCATTATTACAAAGAATTCATATTTCCTTATTATTATTTTTTTGTTCTCAGTCATGGCTTCGAGAATGATCTTAATCAAGGATTTGAAAACTTCGATGTGTTCAAATTCATGAAGCGTATAATTACAACCCAAAGGCAGAAAAGAAAAACATTGAGTGCGTCTTCGCTGATTCCGAGGTTTGTAATTACCTATGTATATAAATATATTAAACGTCATTTATATATTGATTTCTATTATAATAACAAAGATTTCCAAATTTTGTCTAGGGTATGCGAATTCATTCCACAGTTTGGGCTCAATACATTTCAAAATTTTTACCTTGGTTAAAAGAAGGATTTATTTACGATATTTCAAAGGTTGTTGTTGATCACAACAAATCGAAGATACGTTGCTCCGAGAATCCTTTTAGGCTGTTATTTATTTACAGCACTATTCTCCGAAAGATAGATGATGTGTCTTTTCCGTTAAACACATATAATTTAGTACCAATAGGGGATATAATATCAGACACTATGATCAATCAAGACATTCTTATTGGTATTTTACTTCTTTATTTTAGCATCTCATTTTTAATAAAATTGGATAATACTAATGATAATATATTTTTTCTTAATTTCTTATTACAGATGTCATAGGAAAGTTTGGTGATATTTTATCTATGAAGATTGTCAAAGTCAAAAATACACCTACAAAGATTATGGAGTTTAACTTGGAAGATTTTGAGTAATTATTATTATTATTATTATTATTATTATTATTATTATTATTATTATTGACACTTTTTTATTGTCATCTTATTCTCTTTACTTGAACTTTAACAGGTCTAATACCATAAAGGTCATCATTGGGAAGATAAATTGATGGATTTAATTCTTGAGTTGAACGAAAAAACATCAGACCATGTTATTATTGTTCAAATGTTTAGGCCTAAAGTTTATGAAAGTAAGTAACTTTCAACTCGATTTTCAAATTTATTATTTTATTTTTAAAAAAAATCTAATTTGTTAATATTAATATTTTTTAAAGGTACGGTTTCTCTTAGTACTACCTATCATGCATCCAACATCATATGCTCGCAGGATTCTTATGATATTATGGAGTACAAAAAGAGGTTTTCTAATTTTTATATATATTGTTATATACTTGAAAATAGTTATTATATTACAATGTATTTCCTTATGTTTTATTATTTTCAATTAATTCAAATTTCTATTTTTAGATTTGGACCTTCTGGACTTATGAATGAGTCAAAACGGACAAAGTCTACTATCACTTTTTTCAGCTACGAGGATGATCTTCAGTTTGGAATAAATAATATTTCAACTATAGAGAATCTTTATAGTAACCCTGTGGTATAAATTAATGTTTTATGCTGAGTAAAATTAATATTCATTCTTTTATAATATTTTAGTCTAATTAATTAATGTTTTATGTTGAGAAAAATTTATATCCATTCTTTTATAATATTTTTATCTAATTCCTTTTTTTTCTAAAAATTGTATAGAATGAAAACTACTGGATTTATGCTAAAATACTTGATATAGATGCATCTAAGGGATGGTGGTAATTATCTTGCAAGAAGTGCATGAAAGCTCTTACCAAGATGGATAATGATTTTTATTGCTCTGTTTGCAAAATCAATTCAGTTTCTGGTGTTATCAGGTAAAATAATTTAATTATTAATATTTTATATTACATAAAATATAATAATTATATACTAATATATTATAATGAAATTATTTTTTCATTATTGCAGGTATCGATTAAAGATACTATTGTTTGATGGTATCACTAATGACTTTTTTAGAGCTTGGGACAATATTGGTAGGCAATTGTTCAATAAGACTGCATCTCAATTTTTGGAGAATCAAACTGATGTAAGTAATACTTACTAAAGTAAACAAAAAAAATACATGCATATAATTTAGTAAATACAAATTCTTATATATTTGAATTAAATATATGTTTGATATACTAGAATTCGAATTCTCTATTGTTGGCGCTTGGATCATTTGGTTAACGTGACCCGTTAGAATATCATGCGTTTCTATCAAAGCGGAAGCAATAAATCATAGAAACGATTACCGTTCACCAAGGTATGTTGATGAAGATTGATTCTCGCAGGCAGCCTGCGCAGTCCCACGAGAATGGCCATAACTTCCTCGTCTGATATCGGAATTGAGTGATCTTTGTGTTCAGACAATCCTCTCTTCGACGGATTTCCGTCAGTATATTGATCATCAAATTCTGAGTACTGTACAAATTTATACAAATTTCGCAAGGTCGCGGACAGCAGTAGCAAACTACCTTCTGATCTTCTGCTGTATGTCCCAAGTCCGATCTCGACGCCGTGTGGGCGACGATCTACGAGACCTCCTCAATCTGCTCTCAACCCTCATCACACGTGAATAATCAATTAGATTAGGGTTCCAGATAAGGTGAGGTGACTTATATACATGGGCTACAGCAGGGACCAGGAGGAGAAATTGGGTTGGGCCTCCATTGGGCTTAAGTATCCAAGCTTAGCCCAAAGCTTATACTTAAGTCCAATAATAATAATATATTCCACTAAAATATTATTATTGCACTACTGTACCAATCCCAAAATTACGTTTTGGGCTCCTTCTTATTATGAGCCCGTTAGTCTCCCCATGTTTAAGATATACAATGTCCATTAATTAATTTAAGTTACTGACAACTCAATTAATTAATATCTCATCCAAGAGTAGTACCACTCAACCTCATTATCATGCCGGAATAAATTCCACCTGCAGGGTTTACATGATAATCCTTATGAGCTCCTCAAGGGGACATCATCAACCTATGACGGACACGGATTCCTTCTACAATCAACAGCACACCATAGAGACAGCACTACTTCCCAACTCATCGAGTTTGTTGATTTAATAACATGTAAATCTCACCCATTGATGAATCAAAGAAATACATACTGCCCTACGTGTCGAGGTTATTGTATAGGGATTAAGAGCACGAACTTCCATAATAACTGAGATCAAGTTCTCCTATAAGTCAGTATAAGTCGAACGATCTCAAGCGGTCCTGCTCAATACACACACAAGTGCACTAATGTGATTCTATAGCCAAGACAAGCTAATACAAACCACACTACAATCATCCCGATAGAGAGTCCCCGTCTATCTCGGTTGTGAGCATCTGTTTATACTTTATAAGGAAACCGATAATATGATCTTCTGCATGTTGTCGCACAACATATTATCTACAGTATAAAGTAAGTGGACTATTGCATCGAACATATAAATAAATTATAAGATGCAATCATTTGATCATATGATTCTCATTTCAAATTAATTGTTATAACATTATTCATACAAAAAGCTAGACTTTTAGTATACAATCCAACATCTATGCCCAGAAGAATTTAAAGATATATATGGAAGGGAAATGATGTTCAAAATTGGAGTTAAAGTTTCAGAAAAATCATATAATTCAAATGATGAACAAGATTTACATACTACAATCAAAATATGCACTGACCGTCAAATTATATCAAAATATAATTGTAACATGGATCCACTCCAGGTACAAAATTAATTTTATGTTATAAATTATAATGAATTTAAACTTAAAATATATTTATCATTATATATATATATATATATATGATATTAATATTTTATTTATTTATAACTTAAATAATATTTTTTAATACAACTTCAGTTATCAGATCCACTTTCCAAGGGGTTGATTGAAGAAAGTGAGAAAAACTCAAAGGCAAGTTTTGCAAATTTATTCTTATTAAAATTTTCTTTACGAATTTTTTGAAACTATAAAGTAGTTTTAAGTGTTAACAATTAATTCATTATTAAATTATTTTCTTCATTTTTTTATCGCATATTTTCTTCATTATTAATAATTTTGAATTAATATTATTGGTGAAATATTTTATATATTTAATTGGAAATTGTAAATTTTTCTATCATATTTTTGTGATAGAATTATATTATATTTATTTTATATTTAAGTAGTAATAGTATAAGTTGATTAAAAATATTAATTTTAATCAATAAAAAAGTACTTTAAAAAATAGTACTCCCTCCGTCCCAAGAATACATTCGCGTATTCTTGGGCACGGAGTTTAAGAAAAGTAACTTTTTGGTGGTGTGATGTAAGAAAGAGAAGGGGTATTTTGGGTAATTGAGTAGAATAAAGTGTATGATATAGTTGACTTTGACTAAATTGTGTGTAAAAAGAAGGTGGCATTTTTGTAATATTGTAGTATTGTAAGGTTATTGATATTGTGTATTGTTTCCATTTTTAGGGGGCGAATGTATTCTTGGGACGGACCAAAATGGAAAGGGCGAATGTATTCTTGGGACGGAGGGAGTATTAAATGGGTATGAGTAATATACGTGTATTGATAAAATACTTTGGGACTGATACAAATATTGTAATGAATTTTTAAAATATTAATTTTTAAATGATATTTATTTATACATGGGTACGAGTACTACAAAATAAGCAAGTATCTTACATAATTAATAAACGTAATTATTAATTATATTAAAAATAATAATTTTAAATGAGTATGTGTAATCAACGGGTATTGATAAATGGATTTGGGACGGGTATGAGTATCATAATATATTTTTTAAATAAAACGGGTACGAATATGAGTAGTTTATATCTAAATGGATACGAGTACGTAACAATTAATTCATTATTAAATTATTTCCTTCATTATTAATAATTTTAAATTAATATTATTGGTCCTAAAATCTTAATAATTTTAAATGGGTATTTGTAATCAACGGGTATTGATAAACGAATTTGGGACAGATATGAGTATCATAATATATTTTATATATTAAGAAATATTTTATATATTTAATCAAAAATTGTAAATTTTTCTATCATATTTTTGTGATAGAATTATATTATATTTATTTAATATTGAAGTAGTAATAGTATAAGTTGATTTAAAATATTAATTTAAATCAATAAAAAAGTACTTTAAAAAATAGTATTAAATGGGTATGAGTAATTTATGGGTATTGATAAAAGACTTTGGGACTGATACAAATATTGTAATGAATTTTAAAATATTAATTTTTAAACGAGTATTACGAAATAAGCAAGTATCTTACATAATAATTAATAAACATAATTATTTATTATGTTCAAAAAAAATAATTTTAAATAGGTATGCGTAATCAACAGGTATTGATAAACGAGTTTGAGACGTGTATGAGTATCATAATATTATTTTTTTAATGAAACAGGTACGAATATGAGTATTTTATATTTAAATTGATACGAGTACGTAACAATTAATTCATTATTAAATTATTTTATTCATTATTAATAATTTTGAATTAATATTATTAGTCCTAACATCTTAATAATTTTAAATGGGTATGTGTAATCAACAGGTATTGATAAACGGGTTTGAAATTATTTATTTATACATGTGTACGATTATTACGAAATAAGCAAGTATCTTACATAATTAATAAATATAATTATTTAGTATGCTAAAAATATATAATTATTATTTTATAAAAACACTCAATATTTACCATTACTTTCTTTCGTTATATATTTAAAATACACTTTTTCTTAATTTTCTTACTGCTAAAAAGGAGCATGGATTGATGGATTGTATTATATAAAAATTTCAATTCAAATAAATTCTATGTAAAGATATACTTATTTTATAAAAACGTAGTGATAGAATGGTTTATCTAAAAGACATGATTTAATTTAAGCTTCTCCTCCTGTAGTTTAAATAACATCAAAACACCTTAGTCCCGTGCAACGCACGGGTTCAAACGCTAGTTTCTTAAATGACATTAAATTAAATCACACTGAATTGAATGAGTTATTTTGTTTGGAATTAAAGTTTTAAATCTTCTGTTTTTTTCCATCTCTTATCGAGTGTTTCCTTCGGTTAGAGTGACTATTAAGTATTAAACTATTTATCTCTCTACCAGCTTAAACTTTTAGATGAGGTGGTCGTTTAACATGGTATCAGAACCCATGATTAACAAAGGTCCAGGGTTCAAACCTCACCGCCACCCATTTATGAAAAAATTAAGGCTTCAACTTAATCTTTTAAATGAGGTGATCGTTTAACACTTTCCATCTCAACTTTTAATTCTAAAATTAAACACTTTAAGATATATTTATCTAAACAATTGTAGAATTATTCCATTCATGATAAAAATATATTTAAATAGACTTAATACCTAATTAATTTATATAAGTGATGAATAGGAATTTAAAGTTGGGACAAAATAGAATAACATCTAATTCAATATTCTCATAATAATAAACACTCGTGTGAGATTATTATCTTTTAAATGGCAAAACGTATGTTCCCGCGGGACAAACGAAGTATTATATAAATGAGAGAAATTTTAAAATACCCAAATTTTAAAGTTTTAAATTAATACCATCACTTTTTCTCTCTTCTATGAATAATAATTTTTCTGGACTTTAATACGCTTGTGTCAGTAACCTTGTCGGCTACCATTATGGTGGCCTACACGGTTGCCAGCATGACATCCTTGTCGGTTTAGACTTATTTTAACTCAATTTTGATATTTTTCTTTTCCGCAAAATAGACATAGTCCATTACGACCATATTAGGCCCACCATGCTTCCGTACATTAATTAAACAACATTAATCTCGTAATTAATCTACTTAAAACAGCAACAGTACCTTTTTTAATCGTTAATCCACCGGGTATTCGGAAGGTTTTACAGCTGCTCCTCACAGCCAACCACGCGCCCCGCAGTGTGATGGTTCAATCCCATTCCTTCAGCGGACCTCAGCACAACCCAAGTTCGTTTCCTACACCGGGTGTACATGATGCTGCTACTGTTTCTCATCGGAAAATAGGGAGATTAAGGTTGCAGAATATAATGGAAGGTTACATACTTCGGACAGTAGCCCAAGATTATTTATTTATAGAATGAAAATATTATTACACACTCATACTACTTAAACAAGAGGAGAAGACTCCTCTAGCTACTTATGATAGCTGAAATAGAAACACTCATACAAGAAAAAAAGGAAACTACAATGTTTATTGAATGAGAGAAAACAGAACGGAATGGTTGATGCCTTTTGCTTCCTCAAACTCTCTTATTTATAGCCTCTTGGACGTGAAATCTGGATTTCAGGTCCTTTTAATTTTGAGTGACATCAGCGCTTACGTCATTATTCTTACGTCAACGCTTATATTATTCCCATTGGATTCTAACTTTTGGCTGACTGGTCTCCTTCTCTTCATTAGATGCCCTTGTCTGGTCCATCCCTCTTTTGGCTTTTGCAGGAATCACATGACTCCTTACCCCTGTGAAAAAGTCATCCGACTCTTACTTTTTTGAGGAGTCATTTGTCTCTTTTGGTATCCGAAGGGTCCTCCGGATCTTGTGTGCCTCGAAGATATTTTATCCTCTTCTTTCCACGTGTTCCTTCTTTTGCTGGAGAGGGTCCAGCAATCCTTCTTCTTCCTATGCCTAATCTTACTCATTTCCCAAACTCTGGTTCCTTTTGGTTGGAGCAGCTTGAGCATATTTTATCTGTCCATTGCCCAAAGTGGGCCATGTTGCAATATTTTTGATGGGTTTGTTTACTCATCAGTAACTTATTATCCCAAAGAAGCTCTCGCTTGTCTTCGAAAGCATCTTCAATAAATTGTGTTTTCTATCTGGTAAGGTATTCAACAGAAAGGACCCATTTATTATTTTGTGTTCGAATTTGAATGGGAGCATTACCTGATCCATAGCTTGAATGCAGGCGTACAAACCCCTCATCCTTCGCGTAGAGATTTGATCCTCTGAATATGTAGAAACCAAGACTGGTTCATTTCCAGAAGACTTCTTGATTCTATTTGATGCTTCCACATCTGGTCTTCTTAATTTGATGAAGTGAAAGGCTTCGTGGCAGCCCTTTCCGACCGGTTCTGGAGCTGCACTGGTGAAGTAAAGCTCCAATATATCTCTTCTGGAAAAGTATCATTCATTGTCCATGCCTTCCCTACTGCCTTCCTTAGCCAATCCGACAGTTTTGAGAATTTTGGAAAGCTTGGTGCGATGGTGTATATTGAGGCTAATGCCCCAAAATCGTACCACTGCTTTACATTGGTTGGACTCGAGCCTTCTCTCATCCAAATTCGGGGGTATAGCCCCGATACATCTATCCAGCATTTCTCCGGATGGATTCCCTATCTTGTGTTTAATTTTTCCCAACTAGCCTGGTACTCCTGCCAATGAAAAAATCAGCTAAGTTAATACCAGCCTTAGCGGTGCCCGTAATAGGCCTAAGACTGATCTCTTCCTCTTTTACTCCAGAGGTGCTGGATTGACTCGACGACTCTAGATGTGACTCCAGAGCCTCGATTTTTCCTTGGACCAGTTCTTCTTTTGGAAGTTCCAATCCAGGATTCGTGCTAAGGGTACTTGAATTCCTTGCTTTGGGTTTAGAGCCCCGTTCTCGAATACTCTCCTTTTGTTGATTATTATCAACAGCCCGGAGGATTGGCTCTCGTAAGATCTCGAATAGATCCGCATTGTTGCGGATACAGCCTCGTATACAACTAGACACTTTGGTCCGATCATTCTTTTTTTAATTTTTTGGCATGCTCAGTATTGAGTATCAGATCTCGAATTCCCTTTTAAGCAACTCGAGGTTGTCCATTAGGTGTCTTGAAATGATCAGGATGTAGTCTATCTCAGCTCCTTATATCTCTCGTCAGGAAATCTGCCAAAATATTTTCAACATTTAATAATGACAATATTGAAATCATAATATTGACATTCAGCTTGCCATCTTAAAAGTCTAGCCTTTTCTGGTTTAGATTCAATTTTATTTTTCAAAAAGGCTTTGACACTCGTGTTATCGATTTTGAGGATGAATTTCTTCGCGAGAAGAAATAGCGGCCATTTTTTGAACGCCTTCTGAACCACAAAGAACTCCTTTTCATTGATGTGACATCTCTTTGCCTCATTCTCCGCAAAGAGTTCGCTACAATATCTGCATGGCACCTCTTCTTCCGGTGTGGACTTAGTTAGAACCGCTGCCCACTAATAGTCACTGGCATCTGTATATAGTCCAGATCATCCTCGTCGTTTAGAATGGCTAACTTCAGGAGTATTTTGCAAACCTCCTTTAGCTGTTTAACCATCTCTCGGTGTGATTCTTCCCATTTGAATTCAGCATCTTTCTTTAATAAAGGACTTAACACATTCCTGTATTATGCTAGATTGTTGATGAACATTGCAGCAAAGTTGACAACTCCTAGGAAGCTCTGGAGTTGTTTCTTGTCCTTGAGATCTTCAGGAAATCCTTGAACCTTTTCTACAATGTGAGGTTGTAGAATAATCCCGGACTCATCAATCTCTACTCCAAGAAACTCGATCCGCCTTGTTGCAATTACTGACTTCTTTTCAGAAAGTACTAATCCCTCCTTGTGACATGCTTCTGAAAATACTTCCAGATGTTCCAAATGCTCCTTCATGTTCTTTGAGGCTATAAGGATATCATCTACATAGACAAACATGAATGAGAAATAATCTTTGAAAAGATTATCCATATTTCTCTGATATACCTGTGGTGCGTTTGCCAAGCCCATAGGCATGACATTCCAGATATAATGTCCTTGCGGTGTGGAAAAGACTGTAAACTTCTTGCTACCTTCCTCCATCATAATCTGGTAGAATCCAGATTTGCAATCGAACTTCAAAAATACCTTGGCATTCTTGATATAATTGACCAAGTGTTCCCTACTTGGTATGTAGTATCCATCGAATTCCAAGATGTTGTTGATCCCTTTGTAGTTGATCACAAGTCTTAGCTTCCCTCGCTTGATTTCTCCATGATTCCGAACTAGAAATCCTGGACTGCTATATGGAGATACTTCTGGTGATATCAACTTAAGGTCCAGATGTTCCTTAAGTATTTGTTGCATATCCTTCCGATCCTCTTGGTTCATTAGGATAGGCTTGTATCTTACGAACTCAAGCTCCTTTCCTTCTTTCACTTTGAGTGAGGCTTTGAGCTCATTTTTGTCACACCAGGCTAGAGGATCCTCATTGAAGTTCCTCTGTATCTTCTTTTTGATGTCCTCTAAAGATGTTTGTTCTTTAATTGTGACGACTCTCTGTAGGCTATCTCCTAAGCTTGCTTTGAGAAGATGGATCGTTTTTTCTTTCAATTTTTCCATCTTCCATCCTCCTTCAGTCTCGGTTCTCATTTCAAGGACTGCTTCGCCATATTTCCTTCAATCGTTCATCTTTAGATGACTAAGTTTTCCTTCATTATCACCACGCTTCCTGTAAAATTTGATTGTTATTTTTCTTTGAAATGCATTACGCAGTCTTAGTGCGATGATCTTATGTTCACAAAGGGTTGTGAAAATAAGCTTTCTTGTTGCGTTTTCTTGGGTAAAATGCTTGAATGTCTGTAGAAAATTATTTCCTAACAGAATGTCTGCTCCGGTATCATGAAAATATATCGGTAGAGTTTTTACCTTGTACCATGGGGTATGATCCGCTCCTCCGATCATGATCTTTGCTTGCTTGATTCCTCTTTTATGGATTAGTACCCTTTATGAGAAATCTTTCCCTAGTACTGTTGGCAACTCTTTGCTTGAGCCTTTAAGAAAGGCTCCTTCCTTTGCTGTACAGATACCGGATCCTGAATCGATATATGCTGTAAAATGCTCTGCACGGTGCTCCTTATATATCATCCTGACGGTGATATATATCGAAAATGGACTTGTGGTCATGGGTAGATCAGAGCTTATAACCCTGAGCTTCTGCTAGTGGACCTTGTATCTCTTCCCTTTGATAGTGAATTCCATTCCATCTTGTATTCGTTCCCAAGGGTTGTGATCCTCAAGAAACTCCAAACCCAGCACTAGTTGTTTTGGGAATCTTCCTGCAAATCCCTCGATAATTAGCTCAAGATCACCAAGTTTGAGCTGTCCTTGATATTCCTAGTTGTTGGTTGTTGAAGATAATATAAGACATCACAAGGAATAGAGTTTTTCTTTTTGGTGATATCAAATATTACTTCGACTCCTATCCATCCTTCTGGGCATTTTAGTTTACCTTTACTTGTGAACTTCTTCGGTTCTTGGATTACCTCAAGGATTGGCTTATTTTCCCATCTTTCACTATTCATTCTGTCTTCTTGGAAAAAAACCCTTCTTTGTTCGAATCTGAGACTGTCTTTCCTGCTCCAGACTAGCTTATCTCTGATTCGCAAATCCATGTCGTGGATTGGCGGTAATTCCATTATTTCTGGCCTGGTTGCACATGTAACCATTTCGAATACTTCTGGTATCTCAATATTCTCCTTCATTTGGAATAGATCAGAATGATGAGTGTTGGAGGGAGCATATGAGATACTGTAGGTGATAGAGTACGGCCGGTTCCCTTCTTTCATCAAATCTTTATTCTTAAAGTCTTGATGAAGGGTGAGTACTCTACTGAAATCTTTATCTGCCAGATTATAGGCAATCCTTGGGTAGATGTAGGATGCCACCTTACCTGCGTATAAGTTTCCTGAAATTCCTCCCAGTCATGCCTCTCTTGTATTCTTGATCCTCTTTTCAAAGATTGCTATATCGATTGGTGTGTCGATACCTTCTTTGAATGTTGCTTTGATAAAGATCCGAATAGCTCCGATATGGATCCAAGACATGGTCTTGGCAACTTCTCTCTGGAGTTTACTGAGTTCCTTCTTGATCTTATCAACAGGAACTAGTTGCATTTCCATTACATTTCCCGTGAGCTCTATGGGAATGGCAATTTCCCTTTCGGTCACCTTATATATAATGTTGTGCTTTCTTCTTTTGAAGCTAAGGAACCGCTCTAATCGTCCCACAGTGAATCCGTCGTATAAATTGAGTCTTGGGTCCTCTCTCATGATTCTCATAAGAGTCTTATGAGAGATAGATGTCTGGGAAAAGAATCCAGACATATCTTCTTACATCTCTTGTCTAAAATTTTCTTCTTCACTCCGACTCATCTTCAGAGGATTCATCTTGGCTGAAGAATTCTTCTACATAGATGCTCTCGTCTAAGGGTATATCTTCAAATTGATATACCTGTACCAGATTTTGGAAGTAAACAACTTCTTCCATTTCTGGAGAGGTATCGAACTGTCGCACTCCTCGCTTCTGGTTCTCTGGGCAATCTGGTGAGATATGCCATCTGGATCCACATGTATAACAATTACAATCCTTAAATCTTTCATTAGCTTGTGTAGCTGCTCTTCGAAACGTCTTTCTTGTGGGAGTTCTTCCGGTACTCCTCTGGTTTGATCCTGAGAATGAGGCTTGACTTTTTGAACTCCATCTAGATGGTCCAGACCTTTGCTCTGATTTATAGCTTCGGGCCTTTTGTTTGGACCAAACAGATATTGGTCTTCTGGACCTCCATCCTCCGCTCCTTTGTGTGTAAGGATGATTTTTTTCATCTTTTTTTGCTTCCTTGGACTTCTTCCAATGATAGTTGGAAGATCGTTATTCTCGCAACATAAGGGTACTGTCTTGTTGATTCCCCTTAATCTTTTGTAGTTCTTGTGTAGTGATTCTTGATAACACCACTCTGCAATCTTGGCTTTGAGGAAAGATATCCTCCTTGTTATTGAATCCAGCTCGCATGGTTCATACTCTTTGATCAGCATTTCCCTCCATGGACTTGGAATCTTGGCAAAGAATAGGTGGAATACTTCATCCTCCTTGATCTTCGATTTCCATCTATACTCTGTGAAGAGTTTGATGTACTCGTCTACGTGACAGATGTCAAGTAGTTCCAGGCTGTATAGGGCATTCCTATACTTCTTCTTCTTTTCTTCTTCAATTCCTTCGAAGTAACCAACTCCGATGAAGTGGATCTTGAAGATCTTGGCCATGCGATCAACAATATTGCCTAGGTCTTCACCTTCCATGGCCCCCTTCTTGACTTCGTCTGAGAGTACCTCCAGGCGCACTTTACTGATCCTTCCAGGCTCATAGTTAGGAATCTTATGACCTTTTTTTTATCCATCTCCAGTGCACCTCCTGCAATCTTCATTGCATTTGTCAACTCATCGATCAAGGTTTCTCTATTCTTGAAGTCTAGAGTGTCGAGGTTTAGGATCAGTCCGTATAAATTTATCGGTTCAAGGTGAGACCGATCATATGGAGTGTTGTGTAGATTAGATCCTCGAACTCAACTTGCTTCTGTTGACATTCCTATCGCCTTCATCTTTAAATTTCCTTGATTATGGGATGTCTCTTCTTGTCTTACTTCATGGACTCCATGTGATCCAGAAGTTCCTTCATTTTGGCTCAGATCCTATCGGGTCTGAGGATCCTGAGATTGTTGTTGAGATTTCGAAGTTTCTCCAACATTCATTTTCAGATCTACTATAGTTAGTCCTTGGAAGGACTCATATAGATCTTGTAGATCCTCAAGATTCGCTCTTTCCATCGGAGGATATGGATTCTCCTCGAAAGATAGCGATCATCTTCTCACTCTCAGTTTTTGGCCTTTTGACCTCCGTCGTCTTTCCCTTTTGGTGTAAAAGGGGTTCTATTCCGAAGGTTGGTGGCAACCTTCCTCCTGGCCTTCTCCCAGTCACCTTGGTTTCCAGAAATTCTACTTGTTTTATCAACTTCTTGATGAGGTCGAGTTGTTTGTTCTGCAACGTCTCCACCTTATCCATCTTGAGGCTGATCTCAAATTATCATCTTGGACATGTTTTGGCAATATTCTCCAAAGAATTTCATCGTCTTTTGTAATTCTCTAAGATCTTGATTTATCTTAGAGTTATCTGCCTCGATCTCTTTCCACTCTGTCATTATGACCGCCATGAAAAGTGATAGGGCTTGCAGATCTCTCTTGGACCTTAATTATACTGTCTTCTCCATTGTTCGTGTCTGGGGACACGTCCATGGATTTCAGTGAAACTTTGGAGCTCTACTATGTTTCTTGACACTTCTTTGGAGTATCTTATTTCCATCTGGGGCTTTCCTCCAGATGTTCTTCGTTGGTGTAATTGGCACAAGCCTCTGCCCGTTTCCATCCTCGTCTGAGACCTTTCCAGAATCGGTTGTTGGTCTCAATTTTTTTTCCGCAATTTGCCTATATAATATATTATATTATTGTTGTACAGGACTATTGTTACTCTTGTATCCAACAGGCCAATATGCACTGTTGCTCCAGTCTTGAGCAGGGCTAGTAGTCCTATCACTCTCGGATGTCGAACTTTCGTTCGGATCCATATGTCTTTGAAACTCTCCTCTTGTTAAGTAATATGAGTTTATAAAATTTTTTCATTCATAAATAATTAAACCTAGGGCTCTGATACCATTTTGAAGGGTGAGGAATATGAGGAAAATTAAGTTGAAATGAGACTGTATTTAAAGTATATATTTTAGTCTACCAGCATGATTACCTATATGGCTACCAGCGTGGCTACCGTTGTATCTACTAGCATGGTTACCGACAAGTACTGATAAGTAAAAATTTTGACCAGTTGACCTGTTTGACCGGTTGACCAATCAGACTTTTCAATTTTTTTTCGAGGGCAAAACTGGCCGAAAATTGGCACATGGGTAGAATTAATAACTTTTTTGAAGGATTGGCAAAATTAAAAGTTTCCATTGCATTTTGGGTATTTTTATATATTGGCACTATATATATTGCAAATCTTCGCGTTTTTCCTCTTTCAATTCTATTTTTTTCTTTAAACCAGATAAAAAAATTTACACACTAATTATTTATATTGGATGAATTTATTCTACTTATAGTTCAACTAGAAGCCAGTTTTTTTCTTTTTTTTAAAAACAAAGTATGGGAAATTTATGAAAAAAAATATAGGCTGAGTGGATAATCAAAGTCTCATCGGTTAAAAATGAGAACGGTAATGAGTTTATAAGTGTGGATCAAACTCATCATGCATTGACATGAGACATTTTAGATAAAAAGCCAAAAGGAAAACTGCGAGCACCTTGAGTGGTTCAAAATGAATAATATCATGTTAATGCATCAAGTGATCTAACTAGATCCATTGTGTGTGGCGGTGCTAACGCATCGAATTGTCTAACCAGGTCCTTTGTGGGTCATGATGTATTATCTAACTAGGTTCACCGTGGATCATGGCTTTTTGTGGCCAATAAACTCCAATAAAAAAACCCCTAAATCTTCCAAAATTCTCAAGGGAGAGCCAATACACTCCTAGCTAATGCGGTTCGGTTCTCCGAAGAACCTCAAAATATTATCAAAAGAGAGAATAAAATAAATAAAATAAAAAAAGGGTTTTTGTCGAAGTATATTTCATTTAGAAAAGCTAGAATTGATTTCTTTATATTGTGTACATGTTAATTTATTTGTCCAGACATATATATATATATATTTTTTAATTAGAACTCAGACATATGAATGATATATAAAATAATTTATAGTTACAAGCTAGAATTAATACGCTTAAAGAATAAAATTGTCAATAATGTAGCATTATTAAGTTTTTGGGCGGATTATAAGAGAGAAGCATAATGCAGAATTAAGTTTATCAGATGAGTTCGCGATATTGACTCATTTAATTTGAAATGCTAGTTTATATAATTTAATTAGAGAAAGTATTAACCAGTATTTTTCAATTAAGATATTATCACTTTTAATCTATTTTATGAATTGTTTAAGAAAAAATTCAATACGACGAATATTACCTTTTATAGAATATGCATCACTTATATTAAAAAAAAAGTACTCCATTTCATAAAACTCATTTCATCACACAAATGTTTTTTTCATTTAATTTATGCAAAACTTAGTGTGGAATCGGCTCCACAATAAATTTCAGAATTACTCTTAGTACATTACTGTTTAAAATAATAAAAAAATGTTCTTTAGTACAAAGAGTAACATTACTATTATTAATTAATTCTTTCGAATAGAGTAACACCCAATATTCTAAATAAAAACTCTAGAAAGAGCATCATACGTTAAATTCCACACTTAGTTCCCACTTCCAATATATACATGCATCTTGCGTTATTAGTCACTCTCTCCCTCTCTTTTTTTAATTATTATTATTCAAGATATACATTGCCTTTCCATTTTAAATATCTTATGATCTGGATTTGGAAGGAATTTGTAGGCTGCCTTTAAAATTCCAAATTAAATATCTTTGAGGCATATTGTGTAGATATTTTTTCATTGTAAGGTTGTTATCAAAGATAAGGTATCATCATCTAGCAACAGTATGATAAGGGTGCTGATCAATTATCTCAAAGATATTTTATGCAACAATACATATTATATAGTATACTATCTGTATCTATCTTTTTCATAACAAACCACATAAAAAAACTTATGATGTTTGGGTTACCCGACTCCTGGCATCATCAAGATATCCATATGATTCCGAAGTCCTAAAACATGCGAGGATAAATTAATAAATCAAAAAAGAGTTTTCAATTTTAAACTTGAAAATGAATAAATTAACAATTCGAGATTTGAAATTATTTTTTCTAGGATATGAAATATACAAAATTATCAATTTAGGGTTTTAATTAAGATCCTGAATTGATACTTGCGTATATTTCAAGCCTGAATGGATAGTTTTAAAATTTTGTATATTTCAAGCTGATAGAAAATATAATACTGTTCTCAAAATAATAGTTAATCCATTTTTAGGCTTAGATTAAAAATGTTATCTAACATGAAATAATTTGAAATAAGAATTAAAAAGACACAAGGACATGATACTTACCTTCCATCCCATCTAATGGTCCTGGCATCAAACAAGATGTTAGGGAGATGGGAAATCTTGAGCCACTCAGAATCATCCTCCTCAATGCATTTCTGTTTCAATATGGGACAATTTTGAACATACAAGTCTGTTAATTTGGTGAGTCTTCGCATTGTTTCTATGGATGGAAGATGCTTCAACTTGTTGCAATCATATAGAGATAATTCTTTCAGGGATGCCAGTTTCTCGAGCCATTCTGGCAGTTCTTGAATTGCAATCCCAGTCAGCACCAATCGAGTGAGAGAGGTGAGATGTTGGAGATGACGAGGGAGCGAGGCGCAGTATCGCGTCCCCCTCAGCTCCAAACTCCGCAGAGATCGGGATGCTGCCTGCAGTATGTTTCCATCAGCTGCAGGGCTGATGGCTAACAATTGCAGGCTGCTGAAGCTCCCGATCTCTGGAGTCCTGGTGATGATCTGGGGAACATTAACGATTGCCAGTTTCGCGAGACGAGGCATGTGGTACAGGCACTCGATCAACTCCGGCATGTTCGTTATGCTCCCCAGATCATCCCACCATACCCTCTCTAGCGACGAAGCGGACGACCGAATCATTTGTCCTGGCAAGTTGATCAGCCCCCTGCAGTTCTTAATCGAAAGCTGAGTGAGCGATGTCAAGCCTTTTGATTGTTGGTTGCCATTGTATGGTATTGAGGTGAGGTTATGACACCTGTTTATGTCAATCTTTTGGAGGGATTTGAGAGTGTGCAGACCCTCTGGCAACTGTCTCAAATTAGGACAGTTTCCTATGTACAATTCCAAGAGATTTTGGTTGTTGTAGAACACTTGTTTTGGGAGACATTCCAAACCTTCTAACCCCTCTATTGTGAGGTGGGTTAGGGTGGTTAATTTGAACCCCCCACATATATTTGCAAGAGCTACACCACTATGCATCATCTTAATACTCAAATCTTTAAGACATGGGAATTGAGTTGGAGCACTTCTCAACTGTCTACAATTGTAGATTCTCAAGTGTTCTAGGCAACCAAATGCATCCACTTCTTCTTCCAACTCAATCCACTCTGTTAGATTCGGCATATCTGTCATGTCGAGCCTTTTAAGCACCGGAAACGCAACATGTCTCGTGTTTTCAATGCCGTAGAATGAAGAACCCAATGACTTCACATTCCTTAGACCAGACAAGTAAAGAGATTGCAGACATGGCAAGTGTCCTAGCATTGGGATTTCTTCACATTCTTCACAATTCGAAAGTTTTATCTCCACCAAATTATTAAGCCCTATCCAACTTTGTTCTGTTTGTACTGCCATCCTCAAAGTCCACAAAGGAAATCTTGCACCATTGAATCCAAAGATTTCCAACCTCTTCACATTTGGATGAGGTTGAAGTCCTTCCAACACATTCACGCAGTTGGTTTCACCTTCTTTCGATTCGTTCCACCGCAGAACTAACTTGACTATATTTGCCTTTTGAAGCATGCATGCACCCTTAGCCTCTTCTCCATCTCTCACATTTTCAAGATTATATATCTTGAGTTCCCCCTTGAGATATTTCAAGCTTCCTAGCTCAACAATACGACGGCCCTCCTCGTCTTCGACTTTAAAGTAGGGTAACATTCGCAGAGAAGCCATCATTCCTAAGTTAGCAGGCAATTCTACATTCTCATCCACATGAAGATGCCTCATCCCTCTTAGATACTTTGTAGTACTCGGCAGCTTCCTCAAATTACTCGCGCGCGATCTAAACGTTTGCAAGTGATAGAGCTCACCGATTGAGTCTGGCAAGCATTGAATTTCAGTGAAGGAAATGTTTAGAAATCTCAAATGTATCATACCACTGATTGAACTTGGCAACACTTTGGCATGAGAATCCTCCAAAGTTAGAACATGCAGACATCTAAAGTCTGAGAATGATCTGATATGATATATATCACCAACAAGGACTAATGTCCGCAAACGTTTTGCTTCGTCTTTTCGGACAACCCTCGATTCGTAGCGTTTGTATCGAGCAAAGCCTAAAACAGAGCTTGCTACATCATGCACTAGATCATGCATGCTACAATGGCTTACATTGTTGTACTCATCTCTATCAACAACTTGTAATAAAGAGCTGTGTAATAGAAGTCTGAAAAACTTATTTCCTTCACTCTCCATGTCATGATCACTTGTTGCTTGATCAGGTTGAAGAAATCCTTCTGCCATCCAAAGCTCTACTAGCTCTTCCCTCTCAATGCGAGCACCTTTGGGGAAAATCGAACAGTATGCAAAGCACTTCTTGAGCAACGGTGAAGCCAAATTATCGAAGCTCAATTTCAATATCTTTGAGATAACATCTCCTTCGACAACAGAAAGCCAACTTTGCTGAATCGAAACCCACTCGTCTTTAGACTTACCATGAAGCACTCCCCCAACTACGTTGGCAGCTAACGGCAAACCTTGACATCTTTTTGCAATATCTCTTCCAAGGGCTTCAAACTCTGGTGGGACAACATCTGTTTCTCCAAAAGCTCTTGCCTTGATTATAGACCAACAACTGTTTTCCGACAAGCCATTCAACTCGTAGGTAGGAAGTGTTTCAACTATTGAAGCTACTTCTCTGTTTCTCGTTGTTACAATGATACTATTTCCCATGGTGGAAGTGATTCCACACAAGGAATTCATAAAATCTTCCCACTTCAGCCTCTCTTTATTCCAAACATCATCAAAAACAAGTAAATATGTTTTATTTCTCAAAGCTTGTTCTAGCTTTTTCAGAACAACTTCCCTGTTCTCCCCTTCAACCTTCTCTGCTGTCAGTGTTGCCAGAATCTTTTTGAAGACGACAATCGGATCAAAATCAGTGGAAACATGAACCCAAATACGAATTCCAAAACGAGTCCTTATCTTGCCATGATGATAGACTTTCCGGGCAAGAGTTGTCTTCCCTAGTCCACCCATTCCGACAATCGGAAGGACGGAGAACACTCGCTCAGTAGTCACGATCATCTGCACTGTCGTCGAAACATCGTCGTCTCTTCCAAGAAACACTGGATCAACAGTGTAAGAATCAGTTTCCCTGCAGTGTTGTGCAGGTAAGCCCTGCACAAGTGATCTCCTTTGAAGCCCAAAACTGTTTGCTTCTCTGTTGATCGATTCCAACTCCTTGTAAACTCCCTTAATTCTATGACCCAATCTGAGACGATGAAGGAATGGAAACTCAGGTTTCATGATGTTCTTTGTTGTTTTGATGTTGGTGTAATGACGGAGGATATCGTAGTTGAACTCATCCAAGACATTATCAGCTTCGAAAGCCACATCTACAAGCTTCTTCAACCATTGCTTCACAGCCATGCCATTGCCAGTGGGTTGATCACTCTCTGCATCGTTCAAGATGTTTTCAATCATCATCAAACTGCTCTTCAGCTTTTCCAAGTCTTTCTCTAAATTTTTAATCAGTTTCACCTCTTTCATGGCTACCAAGATAAGATTATGAACAGTTTGAATGGTGGCACCAATCACAACTCCAAAAAATGCTTCTTCCATTGTGTTTGAGTTTGTTTTTTTGGAAGAGAGAAATAGATGGAGAGACAAGAAATGAAGCAAGCTTCAGGATTGGTTGTTACTATAATATATCTTACAAGTTAAGATAATAGTTACACTAGACAATAATAATTAAAGGGCAAAAATAAAAAAAGTCCAAATAGAATAGCGCAGCACTTGTTTTGACAAGTATTTTAAAAGGAAAGATCAAAACTGATTTGAGATCTAGTATTACTCACCCTGTTCCATCTCGTGTTTTGTGGGATGGAAAAAAATGTCCCATTTTCACACATCTACGCATCATTCTTCGGTACTAAGTTATAAGAATAAATAATAAAATAAATAAATAAAAAGGAGGGAATCTTCTCTCTCAATAATTGCGAAGCGCTCTTGCATTTTCTTTTACTACTCTTCCAATTCAATTCCCCTTACACAAGGTGTTACATCTTGTGTTACAGGGGGGTGTGTGTGTGACAAGTGTCCCATTTCACACACAATTTGTATGTGAAATGGGACACTTATTTGTGTATGAAATGGGACACTTGTCACACACACACCCCTGTAACACAAGATGTAACACCTTGTGTAACAGGGGATCCCACTTGCTACTCTTTTAGTCTTTTATCGAAAACATACTGTAATCTGAAAAACAATATTCTGAAAGAATGGAAGCAGCTATCGTGGGATCTGTGGCCGGAGCAACTGCCGGCGCCATAATCAAAGTTTTGCTCAAAGATCTAGGGGAGTTTGTCTTGAAAGAGATCAAGCTGATTCGAGATTCTAAAAAAGACTTGATGAAGCTAAGAGAAACTCTAATCACGATCCAGAAATTCATCCATGATGCAGAGACGAAGCGAAGCAGTGACATCGCAGTCAAAGCTTGGTTGGAAAAGCTTGAAGATGTTGCTTTCGAGGCTTACAATGTTCTCGATGAGGTCCATTATTACAGTCTCCGTAAGGAAACACACTATACGACGCCGCTTAAGGGACACGCGAAATCCTTCTTCTCTGTCCCTAAATCTCTCAATTGGGGTCATAGAATTAGGGATATCAATAAGGACTTTGAGTCAATCAACGCTCAAACAACCGGCCTCGGCCTTCAAATCATACTTGCTGCTTTGCCTGCTGCCGCTGCTGCTACACCGGAAACTGATTCAATCACTTCCGATCCTGTTTTCCTCGGAAGAGACGATGATGTGATGAAAATAGTGGGGATGATCGAGAAACTTCCGACCGAACAAGTATTCTCCATCCTTCCCGTTGTCGGAATGGGTGGAATGGGGAAGTCGACGTTGGTTCGGGAAGTCATGAAGAAACAAAGTCCCTTCGGGACTCGTATTTGGGTTCATGTTTCCCCAAATTTTGATCCCAAAACTCTTTTCAAGAAAATTCTTGAGAGGTTGACTTTGGAGAAGGTTAAGGTTAACGAGAGGGAGACTGTTATGACGAAGCTTCAGCAAGCTTTGGCTAACAGAAAGTATCTTCTCGTTCTTGATGACGTTTGGGATGAAGATAAACTTAAGTGGGAAGATTTTAAGAACGCCTTGTCAGGAGTTACTTCTACCAAAGGAAATGGCATCATTGTTACCACCAGAAAATCAAGTGTTGCTTCAATTGTTGCTACACTTCCTATCCATGAATTACAAGGCTTATCAAAAGATAGCTGCTGGTCTATTATCAAAGCGAAAGCTTTTGAAGAGAAGGATATTATCCCACCGGCGTTTGAAACACCGGGACCGAATATTGCAGAAAGATGTCAAGGTTTGCCACTAGCTGCCAATGTGGTAGGGGGAGTGCTGCGTGGTAAATCCAGTGACGAGTGGGTTTCAATTCAAGATAATTGGCTTTCTGATCATGTCGAAGGGGATTTCATCTCAAAGATCTTGAAATTGAGCTTTGATAATTTGCCATCACCATGGCTCAAGAAGTGCTTTGCATCCTGTTCCATCTTCCCCAAAGGCGAACGCATTGAGAGGGAAGAACTAATTGAGCTCTGGATGGGGGAGGGATTTCTTCAACCTGATAACAGAAGTAATATGGAGACTGTGGGTAACAAGTATTTCAATCTTCTCCTGCAGAGCTCTCTATTGCTGGTTGCAGATAGAGATGAGTATAACAATGTAGCACATTGCATTATGCATGATCTAGTGCATGATGTAGCTTGCTCTGTTCTAGGTTTTCCCAAGGAGAGTGGAAGTATTCCAGACAGCCTCTATCGAGCTCGATATATTGGATATGAATATCAATGTGGAGAATCATCGAGTATACTCGCAAAAGAGAAGGCAAAGTATGTGCGTACACTATTGTATAATGGTGAAATTTCTGATGGCATGTTCTCTAACTTCAAAAGTCTCCATGTTTTAACTCTTAGCGGTTATCACGTCAAAGAGTTGCCAAGCTCTGTCATGGAGCTTATGCATCTGAGATGTCTTAACATTTCCTACACGGGTATCGAGCGTTTGCCCGATACAATTGCTGAACTCCATCACTTGGAGACATTCAGAGCACACTCTCTTCATTTGAGTGAGCTGCCAAGCACGTTAAAGTACTCGACTGGCTTAAGACATATTCATGTGTTTGATCAAACGAAGTTGCCCGGTGATCTGGGAATGTTAACTTCTCTTCAAACACTACCGTACTTTGAAGTTGGGGAAGAGAAGGGCCACCAAATTATGGAGCTCGGGAGCTTAAAATGCCTCAAGGGGATACTGAAGATTTATAATCTTGAAAAGGTGAAGGATAAGGAGGCGGCTAAGACTGCACTAATATTTGAGAAGCCAAACATAGTGAAGTTAGTCTTGAAGTGGAATGGATCCAATGTAGGATGTGAGGGTGTGTTGGAAGGCCTTCAGCCTCATCCAAATTTGAAGAGCTTGGAGATTGTTGGATTCAATGGCGCAAGATTTCCATTGTGGGCTTTGAAGATGGCAGTGCCTGATAAGCTCCAATGGAAAGGATTAGATAAGTTGGTGGATATAAGACTACAGGATTGCTCTGAATGTGTTGAAATTCCAATGATGGGGCAGTTGCCACATCTCAAGTCTCTGTATTTGACTGGTCTGACCAAGGTGACAGCCATAAGCTCTTCATTCTACGGCATTGACAACATTGGAGTCTTCAACAATACAATCGTTGTGTTTCCATCGCTTCAACTACTCCGGTTACACGATATGCCTAACATGACAGAGTGGATGGAAGTGCCAAGATCAGCTCAAAATCAACAACTTCAAGTAAAGGTTTTTCCTTGCCTTGAACACTTGGAGATCAGCAATTGCAAACAATTGAGGAGTGCTCCAACTCAATTCCCCTGTCTTAAAGAATTGGATATTTGTCAAGTGGACAGTGGCTTACCTTTGGCTAACATATGTGGAGTCAATCTAACATCTCTTACAAAGCTCAAAATCACGGAAGTACATGAATTGGTATCTTTGCCACATGGATTATTCAACAACAATCCAAATCTCTCAGAATTGGAGATAACAGAATGTACCAGGTTGACAGAGTTACCAGATGGTCTGCACAACCTCAACTCTCTCCATACTATTACTATCCTGAGCTGTCCAACTCTTAAGTTGATACCATATTCTTCGAGTGGTAGCTCAAAATCCCTTCGTAGATTGTCGATCGAAGAGTGCAAGGAGCTGAGGAATATGCAAATGATCATTGATTGTCTGCATAAGATGCCTCGTCTCACGGAACTGGCCATCACCAGTGTCCGCAAATTCATCCTCTCTTCAACTCCCACTTTTGGCAGCTTGCAGGACTTAAAAATGGGTGGTGGGCATGTTTCTTGGGACTGCAACTCCTTCAAAGAGGTTGTTGATGGAATACTGCAAGTCGCATCACAGTCTCTTGGCAGACTACACTTGATCGGGATGGACGGCTGGGATTCTCTCCCGGATCAGATGCAACATCTTGCTGCAGTTTCTAAGATACAACTGGATGGTTTTGGTGTACAAGAATTGCCTGACTCTTTAGGGAACATCTCATCCTTAGAGGAATTATCAGTGTATTATTGCAAGAGGTTGAGGAGTTTGCCGTCTGTGGACGCAATGCGACGTCTCACCAAGTTAAGTCAGTTGGATATCTACGGATGCGAGCTGCTAAAAAGAAGATTAATGAACAAGCAGAGTAGCTATTCTGAGTGGCACAAGATTCCCCATCTCTCTGGTGTCTATCTTGATGGGGGTTGGGTGAGTAAAAACTAATTTTCATTGTGAAAATTCATTAGTTGCATTGGCTTGGATTGGGAGTGGGGTTGTGGTGTTAGGACAAACAAAAAAAGGACATGGGTGTGAAGTAGTAGCGGCTGCTGGGTCAGGTTGATTTCGGATCTTCTTTCGTCTTTTGGATTTGGGACTTCATTGTTTGGGTGGGTGGCTTTGCTTTCAGTTTGGGTGATCTAGATCTAGATCCTGTTGTGTTTTTCTTTTTAAATCTCTAAGCTCATCTGTTTGAGCTATATCTTTGTCCTTTGTTGTTTTGTGGAGTGGTGTGGTTATTCCGTTGTCTCAACTCTCAAGGGGGAAATGCTTCTTCGTAATCTTGAAAAAGTGAAAGATGGAGAAGAAGCTATGAGTGCACGTATGCATCAAAAGCCCAACATTGTCAAGTTAGTGTTAATCCTACAGTGGATTCGTGTGGAGAAAATTCGAAACAGATGATGAGAGTGTTTTGGATGGCTTTGAACCTCATCCAAATATACACGTCTTAGAGATTGTTGGTTCAATGGCATGAGGTTTCCTTTGTGCACCTCAAACGGAAAGGGTTTGATAAGTTGACAGAGAAAACTAGAAAGTTGTTGATAGTTGTATAGAAATCCCATCTATGGGGCACTTGCCACATCTCAAATGTTTGTATCTGATTGGTCTTACTAGAGTTGAATACATATGTTCTTCATTCTGCAATCTTGAAAACTGTATGTCCAACAATGGAGCGTGCAAGGTCTTTCCAGCACTCAGAACGACTCGAGCTGCAATACTTTCCGAATTTGAGACACTAGGAACAAGTGGAATTGCAAAGTGGAGTGGAAGTATCAATGACTGCAAAGTGTTGATGATTGCTCCAAGTCAATTCACATGCCTTAAGAAACTAAGAATTGTAGGAATAGATGAATTGGAAAGTCTCCCAAATGGGCTATTCCACAACAATCCAAACCTCTCAGAGTTGTTCATCATGGAATGTGCCAAGTTAAGAGAATTACCTAATGATCTGCAAGCTCTCAATTCTCTTGAGAACCTAACTATATGGAGTTGCCCTCGTTTGAAGTCTACGCCGCATTCTTCGACTACTGGAAGCTCAACATCACTCCGTAGGGTGACAATAAAAGACTGCAGTGAACTGACAATAATAGAATGTCTACATAAGATGCCTCTCACTGAATTAACTCTGCTAAACACTGGTGTTCCCAAGTATGGCAAATTACAAAGAGTACTCCTCTTGGTTGCTTGCATGAGTTAACCATGGGGTACAACAGTCATTGAGTTCATGGGATTGCATTTCCTTCAAGAAAGTTGTTGATGGAATATTGGAAGATGCATGGCAATCTCTTCATGAATTGTACTTCTTGTATGGGAAGGAAGATTGGGAGTCCATTCCCCAATCAAATTCAACACCTCACTTGTCTTTCTAAGTTACATTAGATGGTTTTTTTTTTTTGAAGTTTTAATTACATCATCTTTTGTCCGGTTTGTATGATAAGAAGTGAAACAATTAGTCAAATAATATTGCAACAAGTTGAGGATAGCTATGGCCAAACATGTCACAAGATGCAAATAAGAAATTGAAACAAAGATTTATTAGTCATTTATTTAATGGAATCATTTCAATTAAAATTGCATAAAACACAAGTTCATATGTATAATTAGACAAGAGCAAAGATATATAATAAACCTGTTTGATTATGCAAATACATCCATCCACGGAAATCTAAGAAAATGGTATGTACAAATTTATACTCATCACTCGAGTTTCTTCCATTTTAATCTCAATTTGAACACATCACTCTAGTGACGTTATATAGTGGTGACAGAAATGCATCAAAATATCGCAACTTTTTAAAACATAAAAAAATACTACCTAATTTTATAAACAGTTTCTAAAATACCCTCCATAAATATATCAATACTTATGTGAGGTGTACTGTGGGACAGAAATGAATGTTCACTCAGCTATTGTAAAAAACAAAAAATATGTAAATTTGAGATGAATAAACAAATTTCATATGATTAGATAAATTTGAGACGAATAGGTAAATTTGGGATTAATATGTAAATTTGGAATGAATAGTAAAATTTAAAACGAAAATGATTATTAACAATAAAATTAAAAAATTAATTTTTTCAATTCGTCACTACAAAAAAGTTGTTCGACAATGACGGACTTTTGTGACGGAAAATTTGTCGTCACAATTGTGACGGACTTTATGACGACATTTTGAAAATAGTGACGGCTAATAGTTGACCGTTTAAAATTTTGTCATTCCCAATATTTGTGACGGCATTTGTGACGGAAAAATTTGTGACGGCCTTTTTTCCGTCACAAAAATATATTTTTTTTTATTAGTGATGGAAAAATGTGGTCACAATGTAAAGGGTCTCATCTGTGACGGACTTTATCCGTCACAAAGTCCGTCACAAACTTTGTGACGGACAAAGTCCGTCACAAATTACAGTTTAAAAAAATATTAATATTGTACTTATTCATTACACATGTACATTATTATGCTATTTAATTTAATTATATAAAAGAAAATGTTAAACTTACATGTTTTTTTTAAGAAATTATTATTATTTTAATATGTATTGTGTATTTATTTAAACTTAAATAATTGAATATATTGCATTGTTGTGTATAATAATATTAATTTTAAAATCAAAATAATTATAAGAATAGAGTTATTTTTTTTTTTTAAAAAGAAATTATTATTTTTTTAATATTTATTGTGAATTTATTTAAACTTAAATAATTGAATATATTGTATTGTACATAGCAATATTAATTTTAAAATCTTTGCCAAATAATAAAAAAATATAATTAAAGGTGATATTTAATTTGAAGATGTACATAAATAATATTATTAATAAATTGCATATATTTTATTGATTATCTATTCCTTAAGCAATCAAAAAAATATGATTAAAGGTGATTTTAATTTATTGTATGATTTAATATATACATGATAATAATAATAATAATAATAAAGTTTATTGTGATTGAATTAAGAAAAATATAAAGATTATGTATTTTCTTATAAGAGAATTAAATTGAAAAATTATAAGAATGTTATTTATTTTAATGCAAATTAACTTATTTTTTATCTATATATAAATAATATATTTAGATATTATTTTATAGATTGAGAATTTAAAATTTATAAGGATTTTTTAATTTAATTATGAAAATTTTAATGTTTCTCTTAAATAAATAATAAAATAAATAAATTAATGTTTTAATAATTATTAGTCATATTAATATATATTACATTAATCAATATTACCACCATATTTATTTTGAAAGTTGGTTGATGTTATTTTAATACAAATTAATTGAATATATACAATATTTATTAAAGACTAACACAAAACACAACTAGTCAAATTGGCTCAACACTTGCTCACAAGCACTTTTGCTTGGCACCCACCCAGGTTCAAACCCGATTGGGAGTCAATCTAGACAATTAAATTCTAAAAGAGGTATAAGGGTCAGAAATATAATAAAATGTAAATGGGCGCCCACTCACATGAGCAACAAGGTTAAGGTTCGATTCTTGCCTAATTAATTTTTTTAGAATTTTAAGTTTGTGACGGAATTTTCCGTCACAAATGAAATCCGTCACAAAATTCCGTCTATTTTCGTTCCATTTTTGCTTATTTAATTTGTCCCAATTTACTGATCAAAACAAACAAAAATTGTCAGGAGGATTAGTAAGTGTATTTTAGGAACACGGCATAATAGTGAACATTTTTATGATTTTAAAATAATGGGCAAAAAAGAAAGGCTTTTTATACCTAGATAATATATCTTCATATTGGATAAGACATAAATACCCTAATATAAGTTATAAATTAAGAATTTTATTCTATTCTTATCTCAAATTTGGGAAGAAATCTCTAGCCAACCTTCCTGCAAGAGATCTATTCTTAACATCAATCGTGTTGGGACTAGACATGAGCAACAAGGTTAAGGTTCGATTCTTGCCTAATTAATTTTTTTAGAATTTTAAGTTTGTGACGGAATTTTCCGTCACAAATGAAATCCGTCACAAAAGTCCGTCCATTTTCGTTCCATTTTTGCTTATTTAATTTGTCCAAATTTACTAATTAAAACAAACAAAAATTGTCAGGAGGATTAGCAAGTGTATTTTAGGAACACGGCATAATAGTGAATATTTTTATGATTTTAAAAATAATGGGCAAAAAAGGAAGGCTTTTTATACCTAGATAATATATCTTCATATTGGATAAGACATAAATACCCTCATATAAGTTATAAATTAAGAATTTTCTTCTATTCTTATCTCAAATTTGGGAAGAAATCTCTTGCCAACCTTCCTGCAAGAGATCTTTTCTTAATATCAAGCGTGTTGGGACTAGACATGAGCAACAAGGTTAAGGTTCGATTCGTGCCTAATTAACTTTTTTAGAATTTTAAGTTTGTGAAGGAATTTTCCATCACAAAGTCCATCACAAATGAAATCCGTCACAAAAGTCCATCCATTTTCGTTCCATTTTTGCTTATTTAATTTGTCCCAATTTACTGATCAAAACAAAAAAAAAATTGTCAGGAGGATTAGCAAGTGTATTTTAGGAACACGGCATAATAGTGAGCATTTTTATGATTTTAAAAATAATGGGCAAAAAAGAAAGGCTTTTTATACCTAGATAATATATCTTCATATTGGATAAGACATAAATACCCTCATATAAGTTATAAATGAAGAATTTTCTTCTATTCTTATCTCAAATTTGGGAAGAAATCTCTAGCCAACCTTCCTGCAAGAGATCTTTTCATAACATCAAGCGTGTTGGGACTAGATAGAAATGAGATTTTTATGATTTTAAAAATAGTGGGCAAAAAAGAAAGGCTTTTTATACCTAGATAATATATCTTCATATTGGATAAGACATAAATACCCTCATATAAGTTATAAATTAAGAATTTTCTTCTATTCTTATCTCAAATTTGTACCAAAGACGAAAATGATTTATTTGATAGAGGTGAAAGAGTCAAGTAGCAGCTTCCCCTGTTTGTAGCATCCTATCCCGTATTTTCTAACAAAAAATGAGAAAGTCATCCGGAAAACAGAGGCGCCGAAATAAGTCCTGCCTGATCGAAGAAAGGCCCCACAGGAACAAAAGGTCAAATCACATCAGCTACAGGTTGACCAGGCGCTGAATAGTGTGAGAAGATGCAGATTTCCCCATTTCGAACGCTCGGCTTAACATAACAACCCCAGGTTTACTGCTCATGTTCTTAGGGACTAAGCCGAGTGCAGATGACGGTTCTATAGTAGGGGGAGGGGTTTCCGTCACAAAGTTCGTCACAAATAAAATCCGTCACAAAAGTCCATCCATTTTCGTTCCATTTTTGCTTATTTAATTTGTCCCAATTTACTGATCAAAACAAACAAAAATTGTCAGGAGGATTAGCAAGTGTATTTTAGGAACACGGCATAATAGTGAGCATTTTTATGATTTTAAAAATAATGGGCAAAAAAGAAAGGCTTTTTATACCTTGATAATATATCTTCATATTGGATAGGACATAAATACCCTCATATAAGTTATAAATTAAAATTTTCTTCTATTCTTATCTCAAATTTAGGAAGAAATCTCTAGCCAACCTTCCTGCTAGAGATCTTTTCTTAACATCAAGCGTGTTGGGATTAGATAGAAATAAGATTGTTATGATTTTAAAAATAGTGGGCAAAAAAGAAAGGCTTTTTATACCTAGATAATATATCTTCATATTGGATAAGACATAAATACCCTCATATAAGTTATAAATTAAGAATTTTCTTCTATTCTTATCTCAAATTTGTACCAAAGACGAAAATAATTTATTTGATAGAGGTGAAAGAGTCAAGTAGCAGCTTCCCCTGTTTGTAGCATCCTATCCCGTATTTTCCAACGAAAAAAATGAGAAAGTCATCCGGAAAACAGAGGCGCCGAAATAGGTCCTACCTGATCGAAGAAAGGCCCCACAGGAACAAAAGGTCAAATCACATCAGCTACAGGTTGACCAGGCGCTGAATAGTGAGAGAAGATGCAGATTTTCTCCATTTCGAACGCTCGGCTTAACATAACAACCCCAGGTTCACTGCTCATGTTCTTAGGAACTAAGCCGAATGCAGATGACGGTTCTATGGTAGGGGGAGGGGTTTCCGTCACAAAGTCCGTCACAAAAATTCGTCCATTTTTGTTCCATTTTTGCTTATTTAATTTGTCCCAATTTACTGATCAAAACAAACAAAAATTGTCAGGAGGATTAGCAAGTGCATTTTAGGAACACGGCATAATAGTGAGCATTTTTATGATTTTAAAATAATGGGCAAAAAAGAAAGGCTTTTTATACCTAGATAATATATCTTCATATTGGATAAGACATAAATACCTTAATATAAGTTATAAATTAAGAATTTTATTCTATTCTTATCTCAAATTTGGGAAGAAATCTCTAGCCAACCTTCCTGCAAGAGATCTATTCTTAACATCAAGCGTGTTGGGACTAGACATGAGCAACAAGGTTAAGGTTCGATTCTTGCCTAATTAATTTTTTTAGAATTTTAAGTTTGTGACGGAATTTTTTGTCACAAATGAAATCCGTCACAAAAGTCCGTCCATTTTCGTTCCATTTTTGCTTATTTAATTTGTCCAAATTTACTAATCAAAACAAACAAAAATTGTCAGGAGGATTAGCAAGTGTATTTTAGGAACACGGCATAATAGTGAATATTTTTATGATTTTAAAAATAATGGGCAAAAAAAAAAGGCTTTTTATACCTAGATAATATATCTTCATATTGGATAAGACATAAATACCCTCATATAAGTTATAAATTAAGAATTTTCTTCTATTCTTATCTCAAATTTGGGAAGAAATCTCTTGCCAACCTTTCTGCAAGAGATCTTTTCTTAATATCAAGTGTGTTGGGACTAGACATGAGCAACAAGGTTAAGGTTCGATTCGTGCCTAATTAACTTTTTTAGAATTTTAAGTTTGTGAAGGAATTTTCCATCACAAAGTCCGTCACAAATGAAATCCATCACAAATGTCCATCCATTTTCGTTCCATTTTTGCTTATTTAATTTGTCCAAATTTACTGATCAAAACAAAAAAAATTGTCAGGAGGATTAGCAAGTGTATTTTAGGAACACGGCATAATATTGAGCATTTTTATGATTTTAAAAATAATGGGCAAAAAAGAAAGGCTTTTTATACCTAGATAATATATCTTCATATTGGATAAGACATAAATACCCTCATATAAGTTATAAATTAAGAATTTTCTTATATTCTTATCTCAAATTTGGGAAGAAATCTCTAGCCAACTTTCCTGCAAGAGATCTTTTCTTAACATCAAGCGTGTTGGGACTAGATAGAAATGAGATTTTTATGATTTTAAAAATAGTGGGCAAAAAAGAAAGGCTTTTTATACCTAGATAATATATCTTCATATTGGATAAGACATAAATACCCTCATATAAGTTATAAATTAAGAATTTTCTTCTATTCTTATCTCAAATTTGTACCAAAGACGAAAATGATTTATTTGATAGAGGTGAAAGAGTCAAGTAGCAGCTTCCCCTGTTTGTAGCATCCTATCCCGTATTTTCCAACGAAAAAATGAGAAAGTCATCCGGAAAACAGAGGTGCCGAAATAGGTCCTGCCTGATCGAAGAAATGCCCCACAGGAACAAAAGGTCAAATCACATCAGCTACAGGTTGACCGGGCGCTGAATAGTGAGAGAAGATGCAGATTTTTCCCATTTCGAATGCTCGGCTTAACATAACAACCCCAGGTTCACTGCTCATGTTCTTAGGAACTAAGACGAGTGCAGATGGCGGTTCTATAGTAGGGGGAAGGGTTTCCGTCACAAAGTCCGTCACAAATAAAATCCGTCACAAAAGTCCATCCATTTTCGTTCCATTTTTGCTTATTTAATTTGTCCCAATTTACTGATCAAAACAAACAAAAATTGTTTGGAGGATTAGCAAGTTTATTTTAGTAACACGGCATAATAGCGATCATTTTTATGATTTTAAAAATAGTGGGAAAAAAAGAAAGACTTTTTATACCTAGATAATATATCTTCATATTGGATAAGATATAAATATCCTCATATAAGTTATAAATTAAGAATTTTCTTCTATTCTTATCTCAAATTTGGATACGTACCCCAAAATTCTGTAAGTATATACAAATGTGATGGTTGCTTCAACATTGTGAAAATTCTAACTATTCGAACGCTATAACATAATAATATTGTTCTATTTCTACGACAAAACAAAAAGGATTGATTCGCCTGGTTAGCATCGACAGCTCCTTATAATCGAACACAAAGTGTTGTTCGATTTTAGAGTTCGATTTAAATTGTATTTCCTCCGTCCACTCGAAAGATGGTCTTTTTTCCATTTTGGTCGTCGGTCTCAAAGAGGGTCATTTCCTTTTCTACACACATGGACTCACACACACCTACTGATTAGCCATAATATAGTGGGCATGACCAATTAAAGAAAGATGATCATAAAGGGAAGATAATCAATAAATGATAATAAAATAAATGGATAGATGAATGGGAGATGGATGAATGAGCCAAGTAGATAGAGATGTGACTAGCAATACTTAAAGCATGAAAAATCTAGGTATCATGCAATGAATTCATATGTGTCATGGGTAAGAGACTAAGGGCCAACACTAAGATCACCTAAACTCTCTCTCGGAATGAATAGGATATGGTTCTAAACATAGCTCAATGGATTAGTTCTCACTTAAACAATTCCAACTAGGTACTAAGCTTAAATGAGAGTCCCTTCACACAATTAATCAACCTCTCGATCAAACCAATTACATGTCCTACCAAAGGGTTCTATACTATGAAGGACTTCTCAATCTCTTCACAATTTATAATGCACATGAGGTGTTTGATGAAATGATTCACTCAATTATCCTAAGCTTGCAATTGATTTCTCAATCTAATCACATATCTAGAACAACTAAACACACAAATCAACAAAACAAATCAAGCAATTAATAATCAATGATAGAAAATCAATTAACCCATTCAACATAATCATTCAATTGCAAAATACCCAAAATTATCCAACACAATTCATATTGCTAATCTCACAAGGGAGATTAGCCTCTCATGGTTACAAGGAATCAAACATAGACATTAAAATCCTTACAAAACATGATAAACAATAGGTTTCAATACAAAGTGTAGATGAAAACTCCCTTGGATGTCTCCAATGGTGATCTTCTTCTTCCCCTTGCAATTCACCTCTCTTCCTTGCTTCTCTACTACTTGGATGGAGGATGTGATGGTTGGATGAAGGTAGATCCAAAGGATGAAGAATGGATGAAGGTGAAGGTGAAGAATGGAGGAAATGGTGTGTGAGATGTGTGTAGGAGTGAAACCCTTCGAAAATCTCCTCAAATATTGAAGTATTGGGTATTTATACCCCTTGGGAAGCTTTTAGAAAAATTCTGATTTTTTACAGAAAAAGCACCTACACGGCCCGTGTACGGTACACGGCCACAGGGGTGGCCGTGTAGGCGTTTAAGGTGTCCGAACTCGCCCAACTGTTATAGGGCCGAGTTCGGTACACGCCCCGTGTAGCTGCTGACTGTGCAGTCTCACCGTTTCGCGCATAACTTCCACATCCGATCTCCAATTTGAGTAATTCTTACGCTCACGTGATCCTCTTTCCATTGGCTTTCTATCCATAAAAAGATTTGATAAAACTTCCAACATTTGAAGGTATAACAAGTCATGCAAAGTAGCACAACCGTGCTGAATAGGACCGCTTGCGCGACGTCACCATTTTAATCATAACTTTCTCGTTTGAGCTCCAATTGAAGTGTTTCTTATACCAAAACGATCCTATTTTCTATGTCTTTTCAACCATGTATCACACTTCTAGTTTTGAGCTCCAAAAGAGTATAGAAAAAGTTCACAAGTTGGACGTGCGTTATTCAGCATTTTGCTTTGACTCATTCTCCCTCGTTTCAACTCCGAATTGAGATCCGTTTTTTCCTACGTCTTCCTTGTTGCGCCTAGAATCTCTTTTTTACCTGGAAATCATACATTTAAGCTCATTCACATATATCTCCATAAAAACACAAAACACAACCAAATAACACATAAATACGGATAAAAATATATGAAAACTCACATAAAAAGATACTAAAATCTAGGTGAAAATATCACTCATCACCTACTAATACAATTAAAATATGGGCATACATTCCCACTAATACAACTGCCTACAACATACTCCCTCCGTCCTTGCGTAAGAGGGTCATTTGCTTTTTTGCACGTAGATTAAGGAGTATTATTATTTAATATGTAGTGGGTAGTTGTATTAGTGAGAGTGTGGATCCCATATTTTAATTGTATTAGAAGGGATATGTGGGTCGTATGTGTGTAAAAAAGGAAAGGAGACTCTTTGGGTGGGACGACCAAAATGGAAAAATGACCCTCTTAGCTTGGGACGGAGGGAGTATTAAATAATAATACTCATTAATCAACGTGCACAAAAGTAAAAGACCCTTTTTTGGACTGACGGACGAAGGGAGTATACTTTTTTTCTGACAATTATTGGTGAAGGATGCTTGTGCATAGTTCATATTCGAAGTCATGTAAAAGTGGAAGAACTTCAAAGCAAGGTAGTCCATCCTTTGTTTTTTCGTTATTTAATTCTCCATTTATGGGATTCTACTCGGATGGAGTATTTGGATGTAGGTAGAGGTATCATTACTCATAAGGCATAGTCTCCTTCACTAATACTCCATGATTTCCTGACGACATTCAAATCAAGTTCCTTCAAATTGGTGATTTTCTTATTTGTGATTTTCTTAGTTCATTTTTCTCAATTTATTTAATATCGAAATCATTCTGAATTATTGTAATATGAAATCTGTTCGAAATCTTCTGAATGATGATGCTTTGCTTTGAATGTCTAAATATTTACCTCTGCTTGATGCTGTGATCTTAATCACATGATCTAATCTAATTTAAATTGCCCTAATTCTTGATTTTGCAGCATAATTTGCCTAACTTTTTGCAGAATTAGATTGTTTTAATTAAAAGTGTGACATTGGTTGTGTATAATTAAAATGGTAAAATATTCTAAAATGAAGGGTATATCTAAGTAATTTATGTGTATATATTCTAATTTGGTGAAGTATATTTAATAATCGTGGTATGTTTAGTAGACTATTTTAATTAAGAGTGTGACATTGATTTGTGTATAATTAAAAGGGTAAAATAGTCTAAAATGGGGGTATATCTAAGTAATTTATGTGTATATCTTCTAATTTGGTGAATTATATATAGTAATCGTGGTATGTTTAATAGTATTGGGGGTACGAAACGCCCTCTTATATATCATGGCTAATTATACTATGCACCCTCGTATATATATCATGGCTAATTATACTATGCACCCGGGTGCACCCACTATAAAAAACCGTTTACAAATATAAACAAAAACATATACAATTATGAACAAAAATGTATACAATTTAATTGTTAGTTTTTTAATGAAAAATTGAGTGTAAAAAATACTCCCTCCGTCCCACCCAAAGAGTCTTTTTTTCCCATTTTGAACGTCCCACCCAAAGAGTCAACTTTCCCTTTTTACACACATGAGACCCACACACACCCACTAATACAATTAAAATATGGGACCCACACTCACACTAATACAATCACCCACTACACATTAAATAATAATACTCCTTAATCCACGTGCCAAAAAGCAAAAACTACCCTTGCCGTGGGACGGAGGGAGTATACAATTATTAAAAAAACATGTATACAATATTGAATAAAAAGTTATACACATATGAATGCTAGTTTTTTAATGAAAAGCTTAGTGTGAAAAAAGTATACAATTATTAAGAAGCACGTATACAAAATATAATAAAAATTTATACACATATGGGTATACTCTTGCACCCAGGTGCACATAATATCAACTCATATATCATACTACTTTGAAATTAGTTACTGGTGGCCAATCATTGAGTTGGTATAACAACAATGTGTGAGTATATTAATGCCAAAGGGCGTAGTTAATTAGTAGTAAAAAGTGATTACTTTCGAGTAGCATGATATTTTTGGATAATAAATAAATGATAAAGTAAGTTATGTGTGTTAAAAATATGATGACAAATTTGAAATTAAAGTATGTTGGAGGGATATTAATTAGTTACTTTTTCATTTTATTTTATGAAAGTGTGAAGTTGAATTTGAGACGGACCAAAACGGAGAGTGTGAAATTAAAGTTGGGACGGAGAGAGTATATCCTTTTCATTTATAAATATTTTCAAAAGCATGTTTATATGAATGTACACATTAATATTGTTTGACTTTCTACAAATTTGTTATATTTACTTCTTTCCGTATTATAATCACATTTATAAAATTATCTTCGTATTAGTAACATATATTTTATTATAAAGATATCTTTTCTTTCATTTATATTTATATAATACCAAATTATATATATTTTAAATATCATCACAATATTACTACATATATTATTGTATAGTATTATTATTGATATTTTAAAGATTGGAATTTAATGTGATTAACTTTATATTTATATATATATATATATATATATATATATATATATATATATATTTTTTTTTTTTTTTTTTTTTTTGATGTTATTGATTTGTAAATTTTTTCTAAAATTGAAAAAAGATATATATTTCCTAAATACATTACTTTTGTTATTATTAGTAGTAGTATTATTATTAATTTTGAGATGTTGAAATATTCTATCAAGATTATATTCTGTCAAGATTAAGAACATTTTAATCTCTTTCAAAATCCCACTGCAATTTCAATGGATTATATTCTGTTAAGATTAAGAACATTTTAATCTCTTTCAAAATCCCACTGCAATTTCAATGGATGGTTTCTCGTAATTGTTATATACATATTTATATATATTAGTAAACCTATTCATATATTTATTATGTACGTAGTATTAATTTTTATTTTTAAATTTTTATAACTGCTCCTAAGATTTCTAACCTATATTACCTCAATAATAGTCAATATAAATTTAGAAAATGATTTAATCAATATCTAATCATTTCCTATATAATCAATATGAGTTATTATTAATGTTTAAAGCCAATTCAAAAGAGGTACTAGAGAGAGATTTTTTTGTTTTTTTAATTGGATATGAAAATTGAATAATTCATTAATTTACTCAATTCTTGTTGATAGGTAAACGTGACTTTGTAATATTATTTTGTAGTTTATAGTACTATTTTATAGTACTATAATTCATCATCATAGTTTTGGCCCAAAATGCAATCTCACCCGGCGTTGCTGATTCGTGGTATTGAGGATGACGTGAAGAAGCTGGGAGATATTTTGGTCACGATTCAAATATTCGTGGATGATGCCGAAACGCAGCTAGTGGGCAATCTTTATTCATTCTCATTTGGAGGTGTCAAATGGGGTCATAGAATAGTATAGGTACATGGCCCCAAATTAAAAATTAATAGTTATATATATAGTATGTATCTAACTTTGTTCTCCAGTAGCTTGGTGGTTTGAGCTCTCATATTTGACCCCTTGTTAAGGTTCGATTCCCGCATTCCTCTTTTTTCTTTCTTTATTTATATTTATATATTATTTCTATAATTTATTTTATATTTTTTATTTTCAAATGCCCACTCTTGCATTTCTATTTATATTTATATATTATTTCTTTGAATTTTTTATGTTACTATTCAAACATGTTTCTTTTAATGTTATACTACACCTTGGCTTCTTTTTTTTTTTTTTGATAAACTTTGGTGTTTCTTTTGATCTTTTTACTTAAATTATTAATTGCAATATAAATTAATATTCAATTCGTTATTATTTTTTTAAATACTTAGTATGTGTTATAAATTCATGATAATAATATCTTAAATTATTTTTTAAAAATAAAAATTAGAGGATGTCAATAGTAATCATAATTTCTCCGTTTTGATTTATTTGTTGTATGATTTTAAATATGAAATAAATAATATTTTAATAATTATATGTAGTCCAACTGCTGTGCACCTGGTCGATTTTTATCGTTAGATTATATTTTAGTTTGATCTCCACCATCAAATAAAATAAATAAAAACATAACTAGCCACTAACCCCATTTTAACCCATTAAGTCTTGGTGCACCGATACATTAGGTGCACAGCAGAATCACCCAATTATATGTCGTACCTTCAAATCTTTTTTCCTGGATCCGCCCCGGGATATTACGTAGCTCGAATTTTTAACAGCTCTTTTGGTCAGCGCAGATCTACACCCCTGGCGGTAAATGTAAATGGTAAAACACACCTTCAAACTATTCGAACACTATAACAATTTCTACGATAAAACAAAAATAATTAATTCGTCTAGTCATCACCGCTAGCTCCTTATAATCAAATACAAAGTGTTGCTCGGTTTTAGAGTCTGGTTTAAATTGTAATCCCTCCATCCACTTGAAAGAGATTTTTTTTTCATTTTGGTCGTCCGTCTCAAAGAGTGTCATTTTCTTTTCTACACACATGGGACCCAACACACACCCACTAATACAATTAAAATATGGGGTCCGCACTTCCACAAATATAACTACCTACTACATATTACTCCCTCCATCCCGGAGACGTTAGCACATTTTTTTTGGGGTACGAAGATTAAGGAGTATAATAATTTAATGCAAAGTGAAGTAAAGTGAAGTGAGAGAAATAATATTTAATATGTAGTGGGTAGTTGTATTAGAGGTGATATGTGGGCCCCATGAGAATAGATTAATTATTTTTGTGTGGGTCTCATGTATTAAAAATGAAATGTCTCAACTTTTGTGGGACAAACCAAAAAGAAAAGTATGTCAACTTCTATGAGATGGAGGGAGTAAATAATAATACTCATTAATCAATGTGTATAAAAATAAAATATCATATTTCAAGCGGACGGAGGGAGTATACTTTTTTTTCCTGACAATTATTGGTGATGGATGCTCCGGAAGAAATTGTACATAGTTCATATTCTAACTTATGTAAAAGTGGAAGAACTTCAAAGCAAGGTACTCCATCCTTTATTTTATTCGTTATTTAATTCTCAATTTATGGGATTCTGCTCGGATGGAGTATTTGGATTAAGCAAGAGGTATCATAACTCATAAGGCATCGTCTCCTTCACTAATACGCCATGATTTCCTGACGACATTCAAATCAAGTTCCTTTAAATTGGTGATTTTCTCAATTGATTTGACGCTGTAATCTTAATCACATGAAAAGAGTAGAAATATGCTTTAACTAAAAATATATTAGTAATTTAATTACATAACATTTTTGAAAGGCACAAATGGGTCAATAATAAAAAAAAAATGATAAGTGAAAAATCCTCTCATTAAATTTTATAAAATGAGTTAATAATAACAAAAAAAAGATTATAATAAGAGGAAAATCCTCTCATTGAATTTCATATTTTATGATTATTATAAAATAATACCCATACATGTTAATGAGAGAATTAATATTCCTCTTATTATTATAGTAAAATCCTGTGATTGAAACAGTATGCCTCTCGTTAAAAGAGTGAAGAGTTTGCTCCTTTATCTCTCTCTTTTACTTTTTAAATAAATAAACGTAATTAAGGAAAGAAAAAAGGATTCAGAATCAGAACCCCCATTTCACTATTTCACTCACGATTGAAATCCACATTTCAACCCCAACTCTTGGATGAAAATGGTAAATCATGTAGAAATTCTTCATCCTCCTTCCACCACGCTGCATCCGGCACATCTAGTGTCGCCTAGGGTTCCGTCAACCCTATTGTCGGCCTGCGCCGCCCCTCCATCTGCGAGCGGCGCTTCACTCAGCCGCCCTTCCTCCGGTGGTTTGCGATGGCGGTTCTTTCGCTGTCGGCTCACGCCTCTGTCACCGATCGACCAGATCGATGGTTCTTCTTTGCCCTGTGAACTCCACGCCTAATTCAGTCAAGGGTTCTTCTGATTCGCGCTGCCACCAGCCCCCCTCCAATTTCTGCTTTTGCCCGTACAATGACGCGGCCGCTCCAGCCTTCTCCGCTTCTGCCTCTTTCTCCTTCTCGTATAGGTAAGCGTCCGCCCCACCTTTTCTTTTCTCCTTCGTACAGCTGCCAGTTTGCCTCTTACACTTGTTTATCTTTACCTTCTTTTTTCCTTTACTCATTCAGTTCGAAATCGAACTCCGCGGTGGTTCTTTCTCAGCGTATGAAATCCAGTCGCGGTGATTTTTCCAAACAATGGTAAGTTCTTATTGTCTTGAATTCCCTGTTCCCAATTCTGTAAAATCCCTAAAATCTCGTCTCTTCTTGGAATGTTTTGTCCCGGTCTATTTTAATTCCGAAGAATAAATATAATAATCAATACTGAGTAGAATTTGGTTTCATTTTTGAACCCTAGTTGTCCACTCCAGATTATAATCACATTTTCAGTTAATTTATTTTAAACGCATTCAATTTTAGCGCAGCTCTGATTCTTCTTGTATCACAAAGCTTATTTTTGTCCACTGTGTTAGATGATGTATTTAACAGCAAGTCACAGATTCCTGTCAAGTGATTAATATGAAAATGATGGACTTGGCTTTGGTTTGTATTCAATTCATTGACTCGTGACAAAATCAGCTAGTGCATCATGCTGATTTCTTTCTTGTAGCGTTATTTAGATGTTAGTTTATCTTCAGCTCACGAAATAGTTAATTGGGAAACCACATCTCCACAAGACGATAAGATTTTATCGTGGAGGCACCTCTTGGCTAATTTTTTTAATTGCTGTGAAAACTGATACCGAGATAACACTGTGCATTCTAAGTACTTGTTTCTAGAATTTTTGTAGCACAATTTAATCTTTTTTTTATTTTTATGCTAGACTGTGCTGTATGATATGAGATTCTCATTAATTATTTTTACTGACTTGTTGCTTTAATTACCTTCTTATGGAAGACCAATACATTGCTATTTTTCTTGGATGCTTGATGATAATTCTGTAACTTCATACCTAAGACAGAATCTGTTGGTAGAATTATAGGCATTTTTTTCGTTTATTACTTACAAGGTAATCCACTCTAATGTGTTGTTATGGAGGTCCTTATAAATCGTTCAAAACTTATAAATCATTCAAAGAAAGGTAGGATCGCTTTTTTAGTTAGCTTTCTAATTACATGCTTATGATGTCATGGAATTTGCTAGAACAAGAACCAAATCATAAACCACTTGCAAATTTAACAACTTAATTCAATTGAATTTGTTTTTCTTGCACTAATGATGGGATGTTTCGTGATTTTCAGTTGCGGTTTAATGATATAAGAAACTTTTAATGGAGTACAAAGTGATCCGTCTATTATACAAGACATATTTGATAGAGCATAAGCAAGAGAAATCAGAAACGACATTTAAAAGGTACCATTTGCTATCCCTTCTTTCAAATATATGAATTTCTTTTGAGGGAAATGCCAAATTGCATAATAAGGTTGTTTAGCTTAATTAAATATGCTTTAGAATAATGAGAAAGTGATTTTTTTTTGCATGGATTCCATCAGAACTTGTTATTAAAAAATGCATGAACTTATCTTATATTCAACTAGATAGGCTTTTTTGGTAGTTATCCTTATCCAGTGATTAGGGGTGGCAATTCCCGACACGACACGAGCACGACACGATAATTGCGGGTTAGTGTTTGGCTTTATTGGGTTCGTGTCGTTATTGTGTCAACCCAATAAGGACACGAAAATTTCGTGTCGTGTTCGTGTTGGGTTCGTGTCAACTTGTTAAGCACGATTAATATTAACAGATGACCCATTAACCCGTTAATAATCCATTAACCTGTTAACAACCAAATATAAATATAAAATTAAGTAAATATATAATAAAAACACTTATTAATAATTAAAAAATATATTTATTTAAAAAAATTAATACTTTTAATTAGCATTTTTTATTTTTTTATTTTTAATTTTCTTATCGTGTCATGTCAACCCGTTATATTTCGTGTTCGTTTCGTGTCGGAACGAATTCTCATCGTGTCGTGTTGGGGTTTGGCCTTATCGTGTCGTGTCACTATCGTGTTGACACGAAACCCAACCCGTTAGCACGAATTGCCACCCCTACCAGTGATGAATTTAGGCATAAAAAGCTGTTCTACAATTATCGTGATATATTTGCGCACATGTAAATGTATATATACAAACTCATCACGTAATTATATAATCCGTAATTATATATTAAAGACTTAAAATAAGTAATTAAATAGAGAGTGAATGGGACTAATTAAATTATTACAACCCAGGTTTATACTGTGGCCTCTAAAGACATGGATTCCCTCACATTTGGAGCTCCAAAGTTTTTGCGTCGTTTTATGGATCCTAGATCAAAGAAAATCCCAGTGATGGAATTTGAAGTCTCAAAGTCAAAGGTACTAAAAGTTATGGACTAGTTTTAGTCAAATGCACATTCAGCTCCCTGTACTATCAATCTTGTTAAACTCTTTTGCCCACTGTTTACTTTTCTTTTTTCTGCCCTTTGCTTCTTCATTTTCATTTTTGTTTTGCACCCTCAAGTCAAAAGTTAAAGGATTAAGTTTAAGGGCTAAAAGTTTAAAAAATAAAGTGTGGGGGCAAAATTGTACAAGTAAAACTAAGGGGCAAGACATTCATAGTTGAAAGTACCTGGGGAAAATGATAAGAACTATGAACGTACAAGGGTAAAAAAAACCAAGAAAATAAATAAGGGCACAAGGTGAAAACTAATGATAGTATAAGGTTAAAAAATGTGTTTTTCTGTTAATGCTGAAATTATTCTCTGAATATAAATGTTACAGGTTTTGGAGGAACTGAACCTCACAATGGATCAATTTATAGACCTTTGCATCCTATGTGGCTGCGATTACTGTGACAGCATTAAAGGTAATATCACTCTATATATGTTGGTCTGATGTGGTTTGAGATTGTCTAGAAAACTAGAAGGGGTTGGTGCATAGTGACCTTTTGTTAATTTGTTTTAGGCACTTCTACTTGGTTCATTGTTGAGAATATTGAGTGTTACACGATAGAGAACATTCTGACGTATGTTAATAAAGAAGGGTGATGCATATTATTAAGATGATGTGTACTATATTCAATAGTGATGTGTAATATGTGTGTGTCTGCTTGTGTAATTTTTTCAATCATTGAGGTGTGAGGTATGCTTTATATGTAGTGCTCTGCTCTAAAGCTCAAGTTCAACTGCTTATAGTGAATATTTGTTGTTTTTAGTGTAGAAATATTTGACTCTATGATCAAGCCTTACATATATGCTCTTTTATGTTGGTTATTCGACTCGTTTGTTTCGAATTTCCCGAAAAATGAACTTATATTCTTTTAGTATATGTGTTTCACGCTATTCCTTTTCTTGTAGGCTGTCCAACATGCTGAGAAATTTCTTGAATCTATTTTGTGAGCTTACGTGTTATCCTAATCAGAGCCAGTTTATTAATGTGACTTATACCGCCAAGGGCAGTAATTCGATTCAATCACCATTAGTTGTGATAACACAAGTAACGAGTGGAAATGATTTTAGACATTTAACTCACATAGTGCATGTTTAATGCATTTTTGTTGATGTCTTCTTATATCATCAGCTTCATGTTCCAAAAGTAGATTTCTTTGTTAGATTTATTATACAAGTACGTGAGACTCAACATATTGTGATTTCACTTTTACAGTCCCCCCATATTACCTTTCATGAATTTTTTTTTTATGTTTATAGAGTGCTTTCTGAAACATTAACCTTTGGATTAATATAATAATAAGAGTTAGTTTTGAACTAATTATTTTTGTAATAATATTTTGTGGGTTGTTGTGTTGATTCACTACAATGACACAATATTTGGTGCTGCAATTTAGTCACGATGGTACTTTACATTTGATGTTACTAATGTTAAGTTCCTTAATTTCTACATGGTTTTTGTTCATCTTTTAGTTTAACTTTTGTTCTTTTACTTTCCGGTTATGGGTAGGCCCTGGAAGAAGAGTTGTCAAAGAGAAAGAATATTTGGACAATCACCTTGCTCCTTTTTACAAAATTGAGCAGGTACTTTATACTCCCTCCGTCTCATAGTTAAGTTCACCGACACTGTAGATACGGAGTTTAAGAAAAATTGCTTTTTGATCAACTTAATTGACTTTTTAAGGGTATTTTGGTATTTTTAGGTAATAAATAAATTATAAAGTATGTTATGTGTGTTAGGTGGGAGTGATATTTTTGAAATTAAAATAACTTTTGAGGTTTTTGGTTAATGTGAAATTTTCTTTTTTGGATGGTGAACATAAGTGTAGGACGGATGAAAATGAAAAGTGTGAACATAAGTATGGGACGGAGGGAGTATTTATAATTCAGAATCTTTCTTTGAAAAGTATTCATGGATTGAGATCTTCTGTTGGAACATTTCAGCTCATAATAGCCACAATTCCAGACCCTATGAATGGAAAAGAACCCAGCATTGCAACTGATAGCAATATCGATTTGCTTTTCGATATACAAAAGAAGTTGATATATGCTTGCAGTCAATTTCTATATGATAATGTAGAAGCATTATTGTAATGATTTGCAGTTTTGATTTAAACATGCTAGCAACTATTGACTCCCGAGTACTTCTATTGAACCATTACTATTTGTTTTATGTCCTTAGTACTTCTATTGAACCAATATTATATATGTGTTATTTTAACAAAATAAGATCATATGTAATCAATTGGTATTTTAAAAAAATTAGGAATATAGATGCACAAAGATTACACATATAGTTTGTTGTCATTTAATAAATAGTTTGATAAAAAGACGCACAAAGACAACATATATAATTTGTTGTCTTAGTGTATAATTTCTTTTGAAAAAAGACATACAAAGACAACACATATAATGTATTATCATAAATAGACTCTAAGACAACAGGGGTTTTGACTACATAGCATTTTTCAAAAAAAAAAAAAGCTAATGGACAATAGATTATATATGTTGTCTTAATGTTTTTTTGTTGTAGTAATCCTCAAATTCGAAGAACTCTTTTTGTAGGAATGGAAGCAGCTGTAGCTAGTACCATCATCAAAGTTTTGGCCCAAAATGCAATCTCACGCGGCATGGAGAAGTTCAAACTGATTCAGTGGATGATGCCGAAACGAAGCTAGTGGGCGACAATTCAATGCCTGTGAAACGTTGGCTGAAGAAACTTGAGGTCAATGCCTGTGAAACGTTGGCTGAAGAAACTTGAGGATGTTTCTTACGAGGCTTACAATCTTCTAGATGAGTGGATGAAGAAACCTGAGGATGTTTCTTACGAGGCTTACAATCTTCTAGATGAAATCAATTATCATAGTCTCCGTAAAGATCACAAGCTAATGTTTCTTACGAGGCTTACAATCTTCTAGATGAGTGGATGAAGAAACTTGAGGATGTTTCTTACGAGGCTTACAATCTTCTAGATGAAATCAATTATCATAGTCTCCGTAAAGATCACAAGCTAATGACACTAACACAAACATTCCAATCTTATTCTCATTTGTAGGTCTCAAATGGGGTCATAGAATTAGAAAAATCAATAAGGAGTTTCAAGTAGTCAACATAGAAGTAAGAAGTCTTGGCCTTCAGATAAGACTTGCTTCTGCAGCTGCTTCTTCGCGTGCATCTGCCTCTTCACAAACTGATTCAATCACTTTCGATCCTGTTTTTCTTGGAAGAAATGAAGATGTGGATAATATAGTGAAGAAGCTGATAGATGTCCCCAAAGACCAAGTGTTCACAATCCTTCCAATTATCGGAATGGGTGGAATGGGGAAGACAACATTGGCTGGACAAGTGCAAAAAAAGATGGAAACTCATTTTGAAACTTATATTTGGGTCCATGTTTACCCAGTTTTTTATTCCCTTAAACTTTTCAAGAAAATTATTGAGACTCTGACATTACATAAGGTTGAAGTCGATGAAAGACAAGCTGTTATGAAAATGCTTCAGCAGGCTTTGGCAGGGAAAACGTATCTTCTTGTTCTTGATGACGTTTGGGATGAAAATGAGCTCAAGTGGGGAGATTTTAAGAATGGCTTGTCTGGAATTACTTCTACAAAGGGAAACAATATCATTGTTACCTCCAGAAGTAGAAGTATTGCTTTGACTGTTGCAACATCTACTTTTCATAGCTTACAAAGCTTACCACAAGATAATTGCTGGTCTATTATCAAAGCAAAAGCTTTTAGAGAAAAATATCATTTTGTCTCAAAAGCGTTTGAAACCTCTGGAAGAAATTTTGCTGACAGATATCAAGGTTTGTCGTTAGCTGCCAACGTCGTAGAGAGAGTGCTGCGCAGGAAATCTAAAGATGAATGAGATTTCATTCAAGAGAAGTGGCTCTCAAATCATGTTGCAGGAGATGATATCTCAAAGATTCTGAAATTGAGCTATGATCATCTATCTGCCAAGAGAAGTGGCTCTCAAATCATGTTGCAGGAGATGATATCTCAAAGATTCTGAAATTGAGCTATGATCATTTATCTGCCTTCACCATCACTCAAGAGGTGCTTTGCATACTACTATCCATTTTCCCCAAAGAAGTTGAAATCAACAGGGAAGAATTAATATATCTTTGGATGACAAAAGAATTTTTTCAAACTGATATTGAGACTGTGGCTGCCAGATTTTTCGATCATCTTTTGCTGAGCTCTCTATTGGAAGAAATTGTTGGTAGAGATGGCTACACATGTTTCAAGATGCATGATCTAATGCGTGATGTAGCACATTCCACTTTAGGAGCTCGATATGTTGGAGGTGCACGAAAATCTATCGAAGAAGAGAAGACAAAATATGTAAGTATATTATTCTTCAAAAGTGGATTATCTAAGCCGGAGATAATCATCTTTTCCCACTTTAAAAGCCTGCATGCTTTAACGCTAGAATATGTTAAAGAGTTGCAAAGTTTAATTGGTGGTCTAATTCATTTGAGATATCTTCATATTTTAAATACTCCCTCAGTAAATTTTCCAGATGCTATTGGTAAACTCTATCACTTGCAGATATTTAGAGTGGACTACGCATTTTCATTGAAGATGCTGCCATGTACACTGAGGAACTTGATTAGCTTAAGACATCTTATTATACCCTTTATTGAGGTAAAATTACTTGGTAAGTTGAGAATGTTAACTTCTCTTCAAACAATTTCATATTTCTGTGTGGGGTATAAGAAGGGCCACCGAATTATAGAGCTTGGTCCCTCGAAATATCTCAGGGGAACTCGAGATTCTTGGTCTTGAAAAGGTGAAAGATAGAGAAGAGGCTAAGAGTGCATCTATATTTCAAAAGACTAACATAGAGGTATTGGTGTTGCGGTGGAAGTGGAGTGAATTCTTAGAAGCTAAAACAAATTTTGAGAATGTTTTGGATGGGCTCCAACCTCATCCAAATTTTGAGATTTTAGTGATTAATGGGTTCAAGGGAATGAGATCTCGATGGGCATTCAACATGATGGTACATGGACAAACCAGAAAGGGCTTGATAAATTGACGAAGATAACACTAGAAAGCTGCCGTGGATGTAAAGAAATCCCATGCATGGGGCAGTTGCCACATCTCAAATATCTGCTTTTGCATAATCTGAGTAGTGTGGAATACATAGGTTCTTCATTCTACGGTCATAATGGAGTGCATAAGGTGTTTCCAGCACTCAGAACGACTCGAGCTACGAAGCATTTTCAATCTAAGTGATTGGGCACAAGTGGAGTTGTCAGGTGAGGTGGAGGTTTTTCCTTGCTTTGAGTACTTGAAAATCGATATTTGCATGAAATTGAAGACTACTCCAGCCCAACTCACAAGCCTTAAGAAGCTCAGCATGTTCAGACTAGGGGAACTGGAAAGTCTTCCAGCTACTTTATTACACAACAATCCAAATCTCTCACAAGTGAGGATCTCATGTTGTACCAAGCTGAGAGAACTATTACCAAATGGTTTGCACACCCTCAAATCTCTCGAGAACTTGATTATATCAGACTGCCCAAGTCTGAAGTCCATCTCTAGTCTGCACACCCTCAATTCTCTCGAGGACTTGATTATATCGCGCTGCCCAAGTCTAAAGTCCATCTCTGGAAGCTCAGCATCGCTACTTAGGTTGACAATTGAAGGCTGTGGGGAGGTGATGATTGATTGTCTGCATAGAATGCCCCCTCACGGAATTAACTTTGCTAACAACTGTTGTTCCTAAATTTACTAACACTCCCACACCCTTGGTAGCTTACAAGAACTAAGTGTGGGTATTTGAGATTCATGGCCATAGGATGATTCATGGGATTGTGTTTCCTTTAACAAGATTGTTGATGGAATGTTGGGAGTTGCATCTCAATACCTTCGTAGTCTACACTTGTATGAAAAGCAAGATTGGGAGTCTCTCCATGAACTGATTCAACATCTCCTCTCTTTCAGAGTTGGCACTGGATACCTTTGGGATACAAGAACTGCCTGAATGGTTTGGCAACCTCTCACCTCTGCGGAAGCAATGCAACTTAAGTTTAATGTCTTAAGAGAGGAGAGGTTGCCAAATCATTCAGGCAGTTCTTGTACCCCAAAGGTATCTAGTGCCAACTTTGAAAGAGAGGTGAGACGTTGAATCAGTTCGGGAGAGACACCCAATCTTGCTTTCCGTGTAGTCTACGAAGGGATTGGGATGCAACTCCCAACATTCCATCAACAATCTTGTTAAAGGAAACACAATCCCATGAATCATCCCGTGGCCATGAATCCCAAATACCCACACTTAGTTCTTGTAAGCTACCAAGGGTGTGGGAGTGTTGGTAAATTTAGGAACTTAGCAAAGTTAATTCTGTGAGGAGGGGCATTCTATGCAGACAATCAATCATCACCTCCCTACATCCTTCAATTGTCAACCTAAGTAGCGATGCTGAGCTTCCAGAGATGGACTTTAGACTAGGGCAGCGCGATATAATCAAGTCCTCGAGAGAATTGAGGGTGTGCAGACCAGAGATGGACTTTAGACTTGGGCATTGGGCAGTCTGATATAATCAAGTTCTCGAGAGATCAAGTCCTCGAGAGAATTGAGGGTGTGCAGACCAGAGATGGACTTTAGACTTGGGCATTGGGCAGTCTGATATAATCAAGTTCTCGAGAGAATTGAGGGTGTGCAAACCATTTGGTAGTTCTCTCAGCTTTGTACAACATGAGATCCTCACTTGTGAGAGATTTGGATTGTTGTGTAATAAACTAGCTGGAAGACATTCCAGTTCCCCACATTCCATCAACAATCTTGTTAAAGGAAACACAATCCCATGAATCATCCCGTGGCCATGAATCCCAAATACCCACACTTAGTTCTTGTAAACTACCAAGGGTGTGGGAGTGTTGGTAAATTTAAGAACAACAGTTGTTAGCAAAGTTAATTCCGTGAGGAGGGGCATTCTCTGCAGACAATCAATCATCACCTCCCCACAGCCTCCCCACAGCCTTCAATTGTCAACCTAAGTAGCGATGCTGAGCTTCCAGAGATGGACTTTAGACTAGGGCAGCGCGATATAATCAAGTCTTTGAGAGAATTGAGGGTGTGCAGACCAGAGATGGACTTTAGACTTGGGCAGTCTGATATAATCAAGTTTTCGAGAGAATTGAGGGTGTGCAAACCATTTGGTAGTTCTCTCTGCTTGGTACATGTGATCCTCACTTGTGAGAGATTTGGATTGTTGTGTAATAAACTAGCTGGAAGACATTTCAGTTCCCCTAGTCTGAACATCCTGAGCTTCTTAAGGCTTGTGAGTTGGGCTGGAGTAGTCTTCAATTTTATGCAATCATCGATTTTCAAGTACTCAAGGTAAGGAAAAACCTCCACCTCACCTGCAAACTCTACTTGTGCCCAATCACTTAGATTGAAAAGGCTTCGAGTGCTGGAAACACCTTATGCACTCCATTATGACCGTAGAATGAAGAACCTATGTATTCCACACCACTCAGATTATGCAAAAGCAGATATTTGAGATGTGGCAATTGCCCCATGCATGGGATTTCTTTACATCCACGACAGTTTTCTAGTGTTATTTTCGTCAATTTATCAAGTCCTTTCTGATTTGGTCAATCTTTGTACCATCATGTTGATTGCCCATCGAGGAAATCTCATTCCCTTGAACTCATTAATCGCTAAAATCTCCAAATTTGGATGACGTCGGAGCCCCATCCAAAATATTCTCAAAATCTGTTTTAGCTTCTAAGAATTCACTCCACTTCCACCCCAATACAACACCTCTATGTTAGTCTTTTGAAATATACATGCACTCTTAGCCTCTTCTCCATCTTTCACTTTTTCAAGACTAAGAATCTCGAGTTTCCCTTTGAAATTTCTCAAGGGACCAAGCTCTACAATTCGGTGGCCCTTCTTATACCCCACTCGGAAGTATGGAATTGTTTGAAGAGAAGTTAACATTCCCAACTTACCAAGCAATTTTACCTCAATAAAGGGTATAATAAGATGTCTTAAGCTAATCAAGTTCCTCAGTGTACATGGCAGCATCTTCAATGAAAATGCGTCGTCTACTCTAAATATCTGCAAGTAATAGAGTTTACCAATAGCTTCTGGAAAATTTACTGAGGGAGTATTCAAAATATGAAGATATCTCAAATGAATTAGACCACCAATTGAACTTGGCAACTCTTCAACATATTCCAGCGTTAAAGCATTCAGTCTTTTAAAGTGGGAAAAGATGATCACCTCCGGCTTAGATAATCCACTTTTGAAGAATAATGTACTTACATATTTTGTCTTCTCTTCTTCGATAGATTTTCGTGCACCCCCAACATATCGAGCTCCTAAAGTGAAATGTGCTACATCACGCACTAGATCATGCATCTTGAAACATGTGTAGCCATCTCTACCAATAATTTCTTCCAATAGAGAGCTTAGCAGAAGATGATCGAAAAATCTGGCAGCCACAGTCTCAATATCAATTTGAAAAAATCCTTCTATCATCCAAAGATATATTAATTCTTCCCTGTTGATTTCAGCTTCTTTGGGGAATATGGATAGTAGTATGCAAAGCACCTCTTGAATGATGGTGAAGGCAGATAGATGATCATAGCTCAATTTCAGAATCTTTGAGATAGCATCTCCTGCGACATGATCTGAGAGCCACTTCTCTTGAATGAAGTCTCATTCATCTTTAGATTTTCTGTGCAACACTCCCCTATGACGTTGGCAGCTAACACGGCAAACTTTGATATCTGTCAGCTCTTCCAGAGGTTTTAAATGCTTGTAAGACAAAATGATCTTTTTCTCCAAAGCTTTTGCTTTGATAATAGACCAACAACTATCTTGTGGTAAGTTTTGTAACATATGAAAAGTAGATGTTGCAACAGTCAAAACAACACTTCTACTTCTGAAGGTAACAATGATGGTTATCTTTGTAGTAGAAGTAATTCCAGACAAGCTATTCTTAAAATCTCCCCACTTCAGCTCATCTTCATCCCAAACGTCATCAAGAACAAGAAGATATGTTTCCCTGCCAAAGCCTGCTGAAGCATTTTCATAACAGCTTGCCTTACATCGACTTCAAACTTATGTAATGTCAGCGTCACAAGAATTTTCTTGAAAAGTGTAAGGGAATAAAAAACTGGGGAGACATGGACCCAAATATGAGTTTCCATCATTTTTTGCACTTGGCGAGCCAATGTTGCCTTCCCCATTCCAATTTAATATTTATTCTTATATTCAGTGTTTAGTCTAAAAATAATAATTAGTCATAATAATAATTTATAAAAAATAGCAAAAAAGAAAAGAATTAATTGAAAGTATAATAGTGCTTCAACTTTAGTAGATGAAGAGTTAGTATGATCTTATCAAGAGTGAAAAATAGGTTTAATGAAAAAAAAATGTTTCATGTAAGCCTTATCTTCTTGCAATCACTTAAAACATAATTTCTTTAGAGATGAGAGCTGGCCTAACCATTCTGGCAATTCTTGTATTCCAAAACCATCTAATGTTAACTAAGAAGTCTTTGATTGTCACCCTAAGAAGTGATGTTGAGCTTCTAATAGTCGAAGAATACGGTATAGACTTCAAACGAGGGCAGCTCCATATAGTTAACTTCTCAAGAGAATTGAGAGCTTGTAGATCATTAGGTAATTCTCTCAACTTGGCACATTCCATGATGAACAACTCTGAGAAGTTTGGATTGTTGTGGAATAACCCATTAGGGAGACTTTCCAATTCATCTAATCCCACCATTCTTAGTTTCTTAAGGCATGTGAATTGACTTGGAGCAATCATCAACACATTGCAGTCATTGATCTTTAAGTTTTCAAGGCAAGAAAATACTTCCAATCCACTTTGCAGTTCCACTTGTTTCCAGTCTCTCAAATTCGGAAAGTATTGCAGCTCGAGTCGTTCGAGTGTTGGAAACACCTTGCGCACTCCATTGATCATCAAACAATTTTCAAGATTGTAGAATGAAGAACCTATGTACTCAACTCTACTAAGACCAATCAAAACAGATTTTTGAGAAGTGGCAAGTGCCCCATAGATGGGATTTCTATACACCTATCACAACTTTCTAGCTTTATCTCTGTCAACTTATCAAACCCTTTCCATTTTAGGCCATCTCGTACTGCCATCTACGGAGGAAATCTTGTGCCATTGAACCCAACAATATCTAAGATGTGTATATTCGGACCAAAACACCCTCATCATTTGTTTCGAATTCTTTCCAACGTATCCAATGTAGGACTAACTTGACAATGTTGTGCTATTGATACATACGTGCCATCGTGGCCTCTTCTCCATCTTTCACCTTTTCAAGATTATGAACATGCAGTTCCCCTTGAGAAGTTAACATTCCCAGCTCACCAGGCGGTTCTATCATATTCGGTATGTAAAGATGCCTTAAGCTAATCAAGTTCTTAAATGTAGCAGGAAGCTTCTTCAATGTAAATGAGTGTGCTCTAAATGTTTGCAAGTGATATAGTTTGCCAATTGTACATGGCAAGTTTTTAGAAATTATGATGGAAATGTGAAGATACCTCAAATGAATTAAATCTCCAATTGAAATTGGCAGCTCATCAGCATATTGCAGAGTTAAAGAATGCAGGCTTTTGAAGCGTGAAAACTTGACATCCTTTATTCTACCTTTGAAGAACAACGTACGTAGATACTTGGCCTCGTCTTCTTCAATAGACTCCATGTTCTTCCAACGTATCGAGCTCCTAAAATCGAGTATGCTACATCGTGCTCTAGGTCATGCAACTTGTAGCCATCTCTAGCCACATTTTCTTGCAACAGAGAACTTACTTGTTGGATCAGGTTGAAGAAATCCTTCTGCCATCCAAAGCTCTATTAACTTTTCCTTGTTAATTTGCACCTTTGGGAAGACAGAACAGTATGCAATCGAAGCTCTATAATATATATGAATCATAATAATTTATGTTCTATTATTATATACTCTTTGAATTTAATTTAATATTTATTTTTAAAATTTAAAATATTAAAAAGATATAATTATTTATAATTTTTCAATAAAGAGGGTTCATATATGAAATAGGAGACACTTCTAAATTATAAAGTAGAATATGGTATTTGTATCTATATTTATTATTTATAGATATATATGATTGTACACTATTGAATTACATTCAATAAAGGAGGTGATTATTCATTTTCATAAAATTTTTATAAAAAAAATATAATATCGTGTGGATCTAAGTAAACATTTGTGTGAGCTAAATTTTTTTAATATATTTTAATAAAATGTAATAGTAATTGAATTAATGAAAAGTAATAGTATTGTGATGAATTATTTTATGAATAATTTCTAGTATAATTAAAAGGAAATATTCTCTTCATCCATGAAAATGATTCATTATTTCCTCATTTATTTGTTTCATAAAATGATTCATCGTCTTAAAAAAATGTCATTCTAATTCAAAATCCAAAATTAGTACACATTAATTTAAAAAATATATTTATTTTTTCCACACATAACAAATTACCCTCAAAACTAAATGAAGTTAGTAAAAAAAAAAGTATTTTTTTTCTTTTTCTTAAATGAAGTAGTACAATAAAAGCAGAACATTCTGGGGAAGGAATCATTAACATTTTTAATAAAGATTGATAACAATATTTTAATAAGAAATTATGACTATTTAAAAAAACGGAAAAAAGGTATCATAAGAAGTTTTTTTTTTTTCTTCACATTATTTGTTTGGTTTCTATGCTAGAGCTTAGACAGATTGGTTAGGTTTAAAATTATTATTTGCAATGTATGGTATAAAACTGAGACTAATTTATTTATTCTTAATTGATTATTATCTTTTATTTATACTATAAAGGTTTAAACTTTTCCATCATGAGGTTATTGTTTTTCATGCTTATTTCTTTCAAATTCAATACATACACTAGCAGATGCATGCAATTATTGACATAATCAGCTCATGTCAATTTGTATAGTTTATGAATCCTTCTCAATTCATCAAACTACACAATTGAAGTTCATACACACAGTCCTTGAATACTTCTTATCATGGGTAAAATATCATTTTTTGATGTCCTGAACCAGTGAGACACAGATTCATCTTCTAGCTTGCTTAAAACACAAGTTCATATGTACAAAACTTTGTGCTCGTCTAAAACCACACATGCTACCTAATTTTGTAATACTAATCCATCTCTCTTTAATTGCTTCAAAAATATATGTCAATATCCCCGTGGAACTCTTGAAAGAAAGAAAATCGAATGCAAGCACGCATTTAACTTCATCGTAAACCTTAACTAAGAACCGATGATGGGGTTAATCTTTTTGCTATGTCCTCCGATTCTCGTTGTTTTGCTTCCTGTTCGATTATCATTTTTGGGTTCATATGAAACCTTGTTATGTCCTTGTGTAGGAGCAAGACTTTCAGCAGCTCCAGATTTTGGGAAAATCTTGCAGTGTGTGTGTCTGTTTTGAGTCGACTCGCGCTTTTTTAGACCTGGAAAAAGCTGTTGTTTTGCCGGTGTTCTGCTCCCGATGATTTCATCATTATCTGAGCTCAATGAAAGAGAGACGTCACTAAACTAAACTAGAAATGCATGTGAAGTATAATCAGACAAGAGCAAAGATGTATAGTAAACTTGTATGGTTATGCAAAAAAATTTAAGAAATGGTAGGAAACTTGACCTAACGTACAATAGGCTATTCTCACATCACTTAACGAGGAATGCACTTTCAAAGCGAGGCAGAAACTAGTATCCACAAGAAAAACACTGTGGTTTTATGTCCCACGATATTCAAAACGCCTAATATCTAAAATGAGTCGAAAGATACGCAGCATTTTGCGATATTTGTTAATTACATCAGAGTTCTCTATTTTTGGTAGATGCATTAAAAGGGTTTACAACATTTACATGATTTGTATCAGACGTTTCAAGGGACTTCTTTTAGAAAGCACAATTGAATCGACCCCAACTACCAACAAAAGCATAATTCGTTATCAGAACAAAACATCAATGTCTGGAGAACAGATAAAATCTAAAATCGTGGAAAGACGATGGAATCACCATGCAATAGTCAGCAAGAAATGGATGGTTCAAAGTTAATCTACACACATAGAGTTAAATAACACGAGTTACCTGGACTGGATAAGACGGCACGTGGACGTGGAGCTGAAGTTGCTCTAACATTTTTTTTGTTATCCTCCATTACTGGTTTCTTTTTGTTAGTCACTTCTGAAGACAAAAAAGTATCATTCACTAAGAGATCATTCAGTAAGGTACTTCTTCAAATATAAATAAACAGTGAATATCAAACCTTTGGATGAGAGGAAGCTAGGAGGCGGAGTTTTCGGGTAATGCAAGCGAGGAACTCTCACAACTGATCCTGGGGAATCATCTACACACCCAAACAATCATATTATTATCATATAATAAATGATCAGGCTTATTAATAAAATCGACATTTTCATAATTACGGAGCTTCAATATACAGAAAAAAGCTTATACAATGATGAAAGCCTCCGAAACATCACCTTGGTGGGTTGGTCAAGGTACGTTTTGATGTTTCTATGAGTAAACACCTCAATTAGAACGTGCATTAATATACACAATTAATTTCATAACATTTTTATGTGATCCACAGAAATCAGATGAATATTAAGCAATGCAAACTTATATCCTTTTAACGAGTCTCCAATCATAGTAAAAAAGCCTTTGTTCGACGATGCAAGCAACGATCATGAGTTACCTAAGTTATTTTTGTTTCATCGACTTCCACTGCAAATTCTAGGAATTGAGGTCATGTGGAGAAAGCAACTTCACAAAACATTATTTAAATTATCATTTCAGAATAAGATAACAAGCAGTTTTAATTGAGCCATGACTTAATGTAAAATTCTACTGTGAAAAAAAGAAAAAAGTGACATATGAACAAAAGAATGCTTCTTAATAGAACATATACTGTACAACAAGGATTGTCATCTCATCAAGTTCATCAAGATGCGGTTTCGGTCCTATTAAACTGCAATATCCTCAGTACAACGTTGTATAGACGAAGTTCATCACACAAAAAATTAAGATGAGTAAATGGTTAATCGAAACACCATTTCAAGTTCCAAGTGAAAAGATAAAGATTATTCTTTATAGACTTGATGGAGGTGCTTGCTTGTTTCTGCCAGTTTAATGAGAGAGAGACAACTCTTATATTGTCTCAACTCCAAACCAGCTTTCCTTTGTGTAGTTACCTTAGATTAATTGCATCAATCTCATGAGATTTGGGATTCCCTACTCCACATCATGTTTCATCTGCTTTTCCAAGAGAGACAACTCTTATATTGTCTCAATTCCAAACCAGCTTTCCTTTGTGTAGTTACCTTAGATTAATTGCATCAATCTCATGGCATTAGGGATTCCCTACTCCACATCTTCATCTGGTTTTCCAAGTGCCACTCGGAACACCAGATGAAACATGGCGTGGAAGGGAAGTTCATCTGATCTCATGACAACATAAAAGTACAAAAACATAAAACTTAAGTGATAAATTTGTACGATCACATGATTGAAGCCCCAAATGGATTTCTAATCATTTTAAACAAGATGATCAATCTACACGAGGGTTAACAACTTAGTGTGATTATCCTATAAAAATGAACACCCCATCCTGCCAAACATCACAAAACTATAAACACAAGAAACAACCAATCATAGTACAAGAAAAATCTGGTCTGAGGAAACAGGGTAAAACATCAAGAAAAGCTCAACTGCAAAAGTAAATTTGTTTGAATAAGAATAATATTCTTAAAAAGGGAAAAGAAAAATACCAGAGGATGAAAAATTGCGCAAAGAAAGCCATTCAAAAGCCTTCAAAGACTCCAGAGAACTCTTCTCATAATCATATTGATCAGCTTCTTCACTCTGCACCCTCACCTTCACCTTTGGATACACTTTCAACAACCACAATGAAAAAACCCCCATTAAAATAAATCCCAAAAAAAAAAATACCCATTTCAGAAAACAACAACAAACAGTTGAATACATCCAGAAAATTCTTTAAAAAACTCACTGTTCCTCTGCAAATACTTCCGAGGATGGTGAGAGTCCAGAGGTTTGGGATTCAGGGTTTGATGGAAGAGCACAAAATTTAAGGAAATAGGAGCATGTGTATAAGGTGGGAATATTTCAATGTTTGAATTAATAATTTAAGGAAATAGGAGCATGTGTATAAGGTGGGAATATTTCAATGTTTGAATTAATAACAAACGTGAAATCTAAAGAAGAATCAACTTATAATGGTGTCCTTTGTGTGTTGATGTCTTTTGGGAGATTGGAATAATTAGGACGGTGGGAGTTGTAATCTTTAAAAGAAAGTCAAACTTATGTACTCCCATTAAATATTGAGATACTATTAATTAATCCCTGCAAAGAATGTATTTTTATTATTTTGGATTTTTAATTTATTTATTTTTTATTTTAGATAATTCATTCTTATTCTATCAATTTTTCTTCTTAATGTGTACTTCCATTAAATATTGAGATATTAATTAATCCCTTCATAAATTCTTAATTTATTTATTTTATTATTTTGAATCGTCCATATTTAATTTATTCAATTTTCATTTTAGATAATCAATTCTTAATCTATTCATTTTTCTTTTTAGACTATGAGACTCACACTCTCCATTAATACAAATAAAATATGGACCACACCCTCCATCAATACAATTACATATTACACATAAAATAATAATACTCTTTAATTCACGTGTAAAAAGCAAACTGAGAATGGATGGAGGGAGTACTATTAATTGAGCATTTTAAAATATGGTATATTAGAAAGCTAGAATATTTTTAATGAATAGTAAAAAGTTTTCAAATTTTTTTTTTTTTAAATCTCATGGAATGATGTCATGAGTCATGAACAAGTTTTTACCATTTATTTATTTTTAAGTAAATAAATAAATAAACAGTTTTGATTTGATTAATTTCATGATTTGTGTTTGAGATGTGGGTCCAAAATCACACTTTGGGAGAGTCCAATTAAGGAGAACGGCAAATGCGTTTATCCGTGTTCAGCATTTTTTTTTTAATCTTATAAAATGGTTTTACGTGTATTTAAAAACATTAAACGTATTTTTTTTTTCAAATAATTGAGTGATGAGTATTAATCCTATTTATATATTCACTTCAAAAATCAACAGAAACTTTTAAAACGAGTTTTGTTCAAGAATAAATTAATTAAAAAATTATCACTCTACTATCACAAAATTATATAATTAGTAATATTATTATTATTATTTAAAAAAATTCTTTAGATTTTAGAATGCTTTGTTTCAAAGTGAGCCTTGCTCATGTTCTTGCCCAGTCAACTTTTGCAGATATATCTTGCCTTCTTCAATAATGCCTTTTCAGATTTCTTCATCCTTGGTATGACGATGGAAATGTCACCTGTAAAAATGAATATTATTTTGCCCATTTTTTTTTTAAATATGGAGTATTTAATTTTGTCAATTTTTATTTTCCAACAATACCTTTAAAGATGGATCCACTTAAAAAAAAATTTCCTGCAAACATGAATTTTACCAGAAATCACAAGATCAAATCACAAGATCAAAAATCTTACTAACACGAACCACAAACTGGGAACAAAAGAAAAAAAACGAAACACAAAACAATTTAAGTGGTTCAGAGATAAATTCCTACATTCACTGAGTGAGGGAAAGATTTTATTGATCGTAATTACAAGAGTGCAGAGAGAACACTCTAATGGCTAATCTACAAGAACCTGAGAAATGCCTAAGGCAAAATCTAATTAACTAGCCAACTCTATCGCCTTTTATAAAGGCTGAGATTACACTGGGATTCAATCACGCAAATACGCTCTCCCATATGAACTACGTACACCCGGATAACTGCCATAAACCACCTGGAATCACGTACACCAAACTACTCCAGTTTGTTTTCTTTTGGTGGTTGTCCTAACTACACACCGTGTTCATAGTCATAGAATCTCTATGCATAATTGAATCAAAATTATCCATACTACATTCAACACATAAAAAGGGAAAGAGTATTGGGGAGAATTTTTTTTTTAATTAAGAGTTTTTTAATTAAGGATATTCGGTGGAATTCGAAAACTTTTTTCTTTTTTAACGGTATAATCAGAGGATCTTTTTTCACAAAAAGAGAGAGGGGGTGTCCGGTGGAAGGCTGACACAAACAAAAAATAAATTTCATTAACGGATATGCAATCATGAATCACCAAATATGTACTCTCGCAAAGGGTGTCTTTTGTTTTTTTCACCTACATTAAGAAGTAATACTCATTTCATCTCATTTAAACGTACGTTTTTTTATTTTGGTATATCCCAATATAAATTGTGCATTTCCTTTTTTGGCAAAGAAGACTCACACATATTAATTATTTTTCTCTCTATGGGCCACATGTCATACTAATACATCTACCCACTTTGCATTAATATAGTATTTCTCTCACTTCACTACACATTAAAATATAATACTCCTTAATCAACGTGCAAAAAACAAACGCCCAAGTTTCAACGGGACGGAGGTAGTAGTATTATTTAATATGTGGTGGATAGTTGTATTAGTAGGGGTATGAACTCATATTTTAATTGTATTAATAAATATGTATGAGTCTCATGTAATAAAAAAATGTGACACTTTGATGGGACGTTCAAAAAAATCTTTGAAGGGACGGAGAGTAAATTTTTGTTAAAAATGGAGATAGGTGGGAGCGGACATTTATAGAAAAAAAAAAAACTTTCATCACCAAACATGGGCACATGTAGCAGAAACACAATTTAATTTTTTTAAAATTTTAGAACATGGGCGGACAATGGTTAATTAGGGGGGAGGGGACTGCCAACATTTGTTAATTCACCAATAAATTGGGTTTAAGATGTAAATTTTGTGATCCTCCTCTAATTTATATACTCTATTTATCGATAAGATATTTAAATTAAAGAGGAACATGAGGTTTATTTTACAAGACTACCTCTTGTTAATTAGGGATATGATGTTTGATGGTGTAAAACATTTTTTATTTTTTATGTTATTTTTTACAGTGTAAAAAAATTGGGGACCATTTTTTTTTCAAATTCAAATCTTAGGAATAAAAAAAAATATATATACAATTTATATTCAGGCTATGAGGTTGAAAATATATAATAATTTCTTTTCCATCATTAATTTTTATGTTTCCTAGTGAAATTTTGAATTAAGAATAAAATAATTAGACTTAATAGAACTAAAATTTTCAAAACGTTCTTATGTTAGAACATGTTGGGAAAAGAAAAAATAATAATAAAATTAGACTCTCAATTGAAAAAATTTTAGGAGATTTTCATTCAAATTTTAATTGATCTTAATTATGACTACATTTTTTCAAAATACTTGAAAGAGGCGACTATTCAAAATTACTTAACATGCCCTAATTATTTTAAAGATTAAAATATCCTTGCACAATAAGACATAAATACCCTTTAAATACCCCAATTATTTTAGGAATAATTACTGTGAAGTACAAAGTAGTTAAGATTATTACTATTAAATACGTTCAATCTAATCTATGATACAAAAAAATATAACGATATGTCTATTATAACCTTAATTTAATATTCAAATCACAATATTATCTCAATATACTATCTAAATAAATCCTTAATTATCTCAAATGATAATTTTCCTTATTTTAAATATTTTCCAATATCCCATTCAAATTCTGTGTGCAAAAGTCAAATTTAAGAGAGATTCGGCTGCGGCTCCCCAATTCTTTATAAATCAACTCTCGCAGCCCCAATTCTTCTAAATCAATTCTGCAGAATTTTCCTTTTCTTGGCTTCACTGGGGTTGTTGGGCAGGATAAATCCTCTACGATTGCTCGACGATACGCATCCTTAAAGCCGAAACTGGGTTGCCCCACCAAATGCGCCAACCTGCAGACCATGCCCTAGCTGTTAGGAGTCGACGTCAATAGCAGCTTCGACATCAAAAAATTCTTCGAACTCAACTATACCGTCGGCTACGAAGACTCTCCGCAAGTCTTGATCGGAACGATACAAGTCAACGACATCTCCGATAACTATATGTGTGCCTCATGTCATGACTCAGCAATGATTTGAGAGCTCGTTGTGTACGATTTTCTATTAGGATTAAGATAATGAGAGGACGTGGAAGGATGCCCGAAAGTGTACAGTTATACACTAGTTGTGAAACAATGTAATAAATTGTGCAAACATTTTAAAGGGTTGTGCAACAATATAATCGATTGTACAACATAAATCACTACAACTTAATGTATGGAAACATAGCATGATTCATAGCAAATAACATTTAGACATAATTTTGTGCTGCCTTATACAAAGATTGTGCAGAAATATAACTAATTGTGAAATATTATTATAATCTTATTTACTTAATTCTGCAGCGCTTTTTTGAGATTGATATCAATGGGCTGATGATATAATTTGTTGCAATTTTTACGGTAGAAATTGTGTAGAGAATACATTGGAAGGGTAAATTTGATATAATTTGTTGCAAATTTCATGGTAGAAATTGTGTAAAGAATATATTGGAAGGGTAAATTTGGATTTGTGCAATATAATTTTGTATCTGTTAGTATTATTTTTAAGCTCATGTATCTAGTAGTAATAATGAAATACGTATCATACCTAAAAGTAAGTTTCTCATTATTTTATATAACTTAAAATTTTAAAAAAGTATTCTAATTTAGGATTCCTGTCTGTTTTCCTTTTACGCTTTTCCGGCGGGGTTTGTGGTTCCTCCACCGCCCGTCTAAGGCGTGCCTCGCTACTCCGTTTCTCTTTTTTGGTAGTCATTCGGCGATAGTGATGTTGCTGTCTAGATCTTAATCCGATGGGTAAATTCAAAGGACAGAGAGAATTTCACACTGATCAACCCTACTCTGCGATCGGTTCCTCTTTGATTAGGGCTAGAACCCTTCGTGATGAATCTGATGACGAGATTCAGATTGATAATTTGAATTCGGCCAAAGCCCTAGAATTTAATTTATATATAAAATTAAATCCATTAGTTAACAATCTTACAATTGTGATTGTTGGGCCCTTTGGGTTATGGCCCAAATGGTGGTCTTCTTTCATAAGTATTGAGCCCATTCCAATTAATTGGAAGAGGGCCCATACCCTTACACTTTTGATCCCATTTAATCACTCATTTGTGACCCTAATGGGTAGAACGTGGATTTGAATTCTTGTGTGAGTTCAACGGGAATCTGAGCACTGTGAAGTTCATCCCTCGAGCACCTTCTCCGGCGTAGACGACGAACACGGATGACGATGACGATCACATCCGCCTAACAGTGGTATCAGAGTGGGTTTCGTCATCAATTCGTCTCCCAAAGCTGCTGACCGTCAGTTGTCAGTGGAAGATCGCCGTCGCCCGGCCGCCGCCGGATTTCATCGCCAGAATTGCGATCTGGTCGCGATCTGTCCGATCGGAGCCACCGCGTTGCCGATCGCTCGCCACCTCTCGGATCTAACCGACTCCACCACCGGGATCGAGATCAGTCGCTGCGCAGTTGTTGTTCCAGTTCTTGCCCATGACCGCACCGCCGCTAGGGCTCCTCAGCCGGAATAGCGATGCCTGTCGCCCGATCTGAAGATGGGCGTCACCAATCTGCCGCTAGCCGCCTCTGCCAAAGTTCGTCCGCGCTCAGCACCCCTTAGCCGGAATCGTGACTCCGAATGCCACCGCTGGTTCTGCAGCACGCCGCCGCCAGTCTTCCATCGCAACCGCCGCTGGTTCTGCAGCGCGCCACCGTCAGCCTTCCGTCGTGACCCACCGTTGTACATCCCTAGGTCCCGCTGTCCAGTCGCCGACGCTGTCCAGATCGCGCCACCTCACGCTGCCGCTGCCAGAGCCAGGGTTTCAGACGCCGGCCGCCAGCAATTGACCACCTGTTGGCTACGAGCGACGCTACCAGAAGGGTTCAACAGTTGCTGTTCGACGCCACCAGCCACCAGCGCTCCATCGGAATCACGACCGGTGAACACCGGTCGCTAGGGTTTCATCCAGGCGCAGTCGCTCCTGCCCGCCACTGGACCTGCCATCGCCGAAATCGCGACCGCTGCTGTCCATTTTCGGAATCGACCAGCGCCACCGCTTCCAACCACTGCTCGACCACCAGCCACCGACGCCGATCGTTGACCTCCGGCCACCGCCGTTGTTGACCGCCGGAGTTGACCACCGGCATTAGGGTTTCGGTCAGATTGGGCTCTCCATTTTGTGGAAGGGAAGTGTCTCTCCTCCTCATTTTATATTGTTCAGAAAAATTTCAGATTTGTTTTGTTATTTTTCTGGATAGTTCTTTTCTGAAATTTTTCAGATTGTGCCTTCACTAACCCCCAATGTTTCTCACTTTGTGTGTAGGTTGAAACTTGGAGTGGAGGCTGCCCCGTTCGTGTTTGCTACGTGAACAAGACTACGAGGGATCCGCCCCCATTAAGTAACGGGCTGGTGGCTCGTAGAGGTGGTATGGTGTTCACGTCGGAGACACCGCTCTGGTGAAATAGCTTGAGCCTTTCTTATTTATTTTTCTTGTCTGATGCCCTGAGGCGGCTGGCCCTCTTATTTTCTCTTGTGTGATGCCCTGAGGCGGCTGGCACTCTTATTACTGTTCTTGTTTATTTCTTTTGTGAAACTGTCATCTTAGTCTTTCAATTTTCGCTGCTGAAAATCTGTCCTTGTATGTTATACTGATCCGTTTCTCGCTTTGTGTGTGATTAGAGTAGTGCCAACCTGGTGTGTGATAGATTGTTGCTCTGTAATTCTGTATTTTTTCCGTTCAAAGTGTGTTCTACTCAATTTTAAATACCCATGGCTTCATCTTCGTTTGGACAAGCACCGTTTGATGGTAAGCGAGACTTCAGTATCTGAAAATAGAAAATAAAGTGCATACTCATTCAACAAAGGGTATTCAAAGTTGTAGATCACTCGTATGATAAGGATGATACACCTGCTAAAAAGGCTAAGATGAATGAGCTTGCTTTGTCTGCAATTATCTTGAATTTTTCCGATCCTGTGCTTAGAAAAGTTGGTGTGCATGAGTCCGCAAAAGTTTTGTGAGAAACGTTGGATAAGCTGTACACTGAAACATCTTTGCCTAGTAAAGTGTTTCTTCTGGAAAATTCTTTCGTTTTAAACTTGATTTAAACAAAGATGTTGAAGAAATTTTGGATGTGTTCACAAAGTTGACTCAAGATATTAAGCTAACTGGTGACAAGCATATTGATAAATACAGTCCTATTGTGCTTTTAAATGATATACCTGATTCTTACAATGATGTCAAGTTTGCTATAAAGTATGGTCGTGATGACGTTACTCTTGATATTGTGGTGAATGCCTTAAAAAGCAAAGAGAATGATTTAAAACAAAATGGGGGTGTTAAGAATTCTGGGGAGGTTATGCATGTTAAGGGGAAACCTAACAATCGTAACAAGAACAAGAACAAGAACAAGAACAAGAACAAGAATAAGAACAAGGACAAAAATTCTGATGTGAAACCCTAGAATAATCAGAATGGTGACAAGAAAAAGAAGAAATGCTTTAATTGCCATGAAAGGGGACATTTTGTAAACAAGTGTCCTCATCCTAAGAGGAATAATTCTAATAATCATGCTAATGTTGCCTCTGAATCTGTGAATTATGGTGATGTGTTTGCTATTTCTGATAGTTGTGTGAATTCTGTGCATTCATTTCTGTGTGATAGTGAATGGCTTGTGGATTCCGATTGCACATTTCATATGACACCTTTTAAACATCTTTTCTTTTCATATAAAAATATTTCTCATGGATCTGTGTCTATGGCTAATGAAAAAAAATGTGATGTGCTTGGTGTTGGTGACATTTACTTGCGTTTTGAAGATGATTCTGTGTTTACTTTGAAAAACGTGCAACATGTGTCTGATTTGTGTAACAACTTGATTTCTTGTGTTGCACTTGAAGATGAGGGGCTTGAGGGTAGGTGGGGAAAGGGTTGCATGTCTATTGTAAAGGGTTCTGTGCCCATCTTTAATGCTGAAAAAAATGAATAACCTGTATGTTTGTTGTGCTAAATCTGTTGTTATGTCTGCTAACACGGTTAAAGAGGATAAAACAAATATTTGGCATGGTAGGTTAGGTCACATGAGTGGAAAAAGTCTTGAAATATTGCATAAAGCTGGTTCTTTTGGTAATGATAAGCTTACATGCATTCCTTTCTGTGATTCTTGTGTGCAAGGCAAACATGCGAAGGTGAAATTCTCTGTTTTTCCATACCCTAAGACTTCTTCGTATAGTGATATACTTGAGTACCTGCATGCTGATGTGTGGGGGCCTTCTAGTGATCCAACTCAAGGTGGCAATGTGTATTTTCTGTCCATTATTGATTATTTTTCAAGAAAAGTGTGGGTGATTTTGCTTAAAAAAAATCTGATGTTTTTGAAAAGTTCAAAAATTGGAAAACTTTGATTGAAAATCAAATGGGTAAAAATGTAAAACCCAAGTTTCTCACTACTAGTGTGTTTATATAATTTAATTTGTATTATGTGTATTTTATAATTATGTGGTAATTATTTCTCAATTTTATTTATCTTTACATTTTATTTGAGATATCTGTAATAATAATGGTGACAATATGTGAATATATGTGTGCATAAATATTTACGTGTATTAATTTGGATATATGAGTAAATTATTTTATGTGTATAAATACACTTTTCTTAATTATGAAGTATCACACGTATTTTTATTATAATTATAATAATATAATATATACTCCCTCCGTCCCGAAAAAGACTGCACACCTCTTTCCGGCACGGAGATTAAGAAAGTGATAGCTTTTAGGGGTATTATGGTATTTTTTGGGTAATAAATAAATGATAAAGTAGGATAGATGAGTTAGGTAGGGATGGTTTTTTTTGTAAATAAAGTGAATGGGGAAGGGTGATTTTGTTTGACTTTTTACTTTTTTTGGAATGTGCAAACTTTTGTGGGACAACCCAAAATGGAAAGTGTGCCATCTGAAATGGGACGGAGGGAGTATATATTAAAAAAATTAATAAATAAATAAAGTCAAAATTGGTGGCTGCATTAGCAGCCAAATTTGAATTTTTGTACATTTAGGCTGCTCAGCCGTAATTTTAAAAAAAAAAATTATTTTTTTTATTGATTGAGTTGTTGGCCAACTCATTTTCGTTTCCTATATAATGGGTGTGGGGAGGTGATTACCTTACACCCCAAAAATCAATCGACCATTATTAAAAAAAAAACGGTGTGCCGGAACGGGAAGGAAGGAATTGGCTTTAATTCTTCAAGGGTCTATAGTGTTACTATTGTCGGAGTTCAAGTAAGTAGAAGTCCAACTACAATGTATAAATATGTTGTGTGTAAATTATTTGTGATTAATATGTGATAATTATGTTGTGAATTATTTGTGATTAGTTTAATTATATTATGAATTATTTGGGATTAATTGATTATACAAGTTGTGGAGTTATGTAATTTGAAATAATATTATTGTATTATATAAGGATCTGTGTGATCCAAAATGAAGTTGTTATTATAAGAGATCTGTGTGATCCAAAGTGAAGTGGATTTGTGTGAATTAAATTAAGTTGTTATTTTATTTATGATTAAATGTTGATATTAATGTCATAAATGGTTTATGATTGCACTGGTTGCATACCATGCATAATCATGAAAAAGTGTTTTCCCTAAAATTAATAAGATACTAATGGTGTGTGCGGCCACTATATATGCATCTCTGTCAGGGTTCGAAAAAATCGTTCCCGATATTTTTGTTAGGGGTTCGGAAAAATCGTCCCCACCACTTTGTCAGAGTTTGAAAAAAATCGTTCTCGTCACTATTTTTGGGGTTCAGAAAAATCATCCCCATTGAGCTCATTTGGGGTGCATATTATAAGTGTGTCGTGGGGATCCCGCAACGTGAACAGTTTTCAAAATAAAAGAGACCAACTACATGATTAGAAAATAAATGCATTTTCATGCACTATCATGCATGATTTTTACTTACTGAGATTTTTGTCTCACTAGTTTATGCATTGTAGGTGAGCCTGATAATATTTGAGTATGTGGGTGGTGTACTGTGAAAGCTGTGGAGCTCTTACAAGGTTTCGAGTGGATGTACATAGATGACGACCTGTTGGGCTAGACCGTGTGTTTATTTTATTTCTGTTGATATTTTATTATGTAATATAAAAAGTATTGTCACCAGTTTGTGTGGATTGATGTGGTGTCAGAAACCAGTTGCGTATGTTGAACTGGTGTGACCGTTTGGATAATATATATTATGTAAAAAAAATATGTGCAAATTTTATGATGATGATGTTTATGTTAATTAAAGAATTATAAGTTATGAAAAATGGGTCGTGACAGAGTGGTATCAGAGCACGGTTTGGGTCCTGCAGACTGTCTATGTACATGAACTCATTCCTTGGGAGAGCAGCTTCGCGTGTAAGTGTTATTTTTCTTCTGTGTTGTTATGTGTTTTATAAATTATATTGGTCATATGGTGTAGGACTTGTAGTTGGTAGACAAAATGGAAAGAATTATGGGTGAAAGTTCTGAAAGTGATAGAGCTGCTGAGCAAATAACACCTACTGAAGGAAATAATAGTGATGTGATGATTACTCGCCTGATGGAACTGGTAGAGCGCCAGTCCCAACAGATACAACAACTGATTCAGCAGAGAGATATGGGTGGACAACCAGAGGTTAATATTAATCATAATCAACGTCAAGTAGAACGTGTGGAAATGGTTTGTGAAAGGTTTCGAAAGCTGAGCCCTCCAATATTTGAGGACGCAGCAGACCCCACAGATGCAGAGGATTGGTTACGCACGGTGGAAAACATGTTTCAATACAGTATAATTCCAGAGGGGGACAAAGTGTTGTGTGCTTCTTTCATGTTACGAGGAAGTGCAGGCCACTGGTGGGATACCATTAAAAGTATCGAGAATGTCACGACTATGACATGGGAAAAGTTTAAAGAACTTTTTAGAAATAAGTACTTTACGGCACCAGTGAGAATGATGAAAACGAATGAATTCATGCAGTTGAAGCAGGGTGGGATGTCAGTCACTGATTATCTTCGTAAGTTTGAACTGTTGTCAAGGTTTGCAGAACATATGGTGAGTACGGAGGCATTAAATGTGGAGAGATTCGTGGAAGGCTTAAGGCCTGAACTTTTCAGAGATGTGAGTATGGCGGGACTGCATGGAGCAACATACTCACAAGTGGCAGAAAGGCAGATTGCTGAACAAGCAGAGATGAGGATCAGACAAGCGCAAGCTGTCAGACGTCAATTTCAGCAGAAACCAATGCAGCAGTTTGGGAGAGTTGATAAGAGGCCGATGCCATTTCAGAGGCCGAAATCAAATTTTCAAGTGGAGCAAGGATAAGGAGAACCCAACAAACGTCTCAAGTTCGATCAAGGGAAAGTGCTACCGGCGCCGCCACACCGATGTGTCCAAATTATTTTAGACCACATGGTGGAGAGTGTCACATGCCTCCGAGAACATGTTACACATGTGGAGAGAAAGGACATATGACTATTGCTTATCCTAAGAAAGGGAAATAAGGGCAACAGGTGAGAGTTCCAGCAAGAGTATACACTTTGACGCGGGAGGAGGCAGATGCGAACCCCTCAGTTATCGCTGGTAAGATTTCTATTTTTGGCATTTCTACCTATGTGCTATTTGATTCTGGAGCAACACATTCATTTGTATCCACTGAATATGTGAGGAAGTTGGGTGGAACATCTAACTTAATAGAAGCTAATTATGAGGTGATGATACCTTCTGGTGAATCAAAACAAACTAATCAACTTCTTCGAGGTTGTGTTATTCCTATTGAAGGAAAACAACTCCTCGCTGACTTAATTGTGTTAAATATGAATGATTATGATATTATATTGGGTATGGATTGGCTGTCAAAGTACGGTGCGACAATAGATTGTCAGAAGAAGAGTATTACTTTTCAGCCATTGAAGGGAGAACCATTTACTTTTGTTGGAATTAAGAAAATTTTCAGATTTCCTATGATATCAACAATAAAAGCACAACGGTTGTTGGAAAGTGGTTGTGAGGGGTATCTGGTAAGTGTAATGAATGTTGAGGGGCAGCAATGTCCAGATCTTGATAATGTACCAGTAGTTCGGGAATATTTGGAGGTATTTCCAGATGATCTTCCAGGTTTGCCACCAGACCGGGAAATTGAGTTTGTTATTGAGTTACAACCAGGAACTGCTCCTATATCTAAAGCGTCATACAGAATGGCACCAGCTGAACTGAAGGAATTGAAGATACAGTTACAAGAGTTACTAGACAAAGGATTCATCCAACCTAGTTTCTCCCCTTGGGGAGCACCAGTTCTGTTTGTTCGAAAGAAGGATGGCACATTGAGGATGTGCATTGATTATTGGGATCTCAACAAAGTTACGGTGAAGAATAAATATCCATTCCCTCGCATTGATGATCTGTTTGATCAGTTACAGGGTGCAGCTATCTTTTCTAAGATTGATTTGCGTTCGGGGTATCATCAATTGAAGATTAGGGAGGAGGATATTCCGAAGACTGCATTTAGTACAAGGTATGGGCATTATGAATTTTTGGTGATGTCGTTTGGTTTGACAAATTCTCCGGCAGCATTTATGGATTTGATGAATAGAGTATTACGGGAATTTCTAGATAAATTTGTGATTGTGTTTATCGATGATATTCTAATTTACTCTAAGAATAAGGATGATCATGCTCTACACTTAAGAAAGGTGTTAGAGATTTTGAAGGAAAAGCAATTGTACGCGAAGTTTAAAAAGTGTGAATTTTGGTTGGATCGAGTTATTTTCTTGGGTCACGTGGTATCGGGAGAAGGAATTTTGGTAGATCCAAGTAAAGTTAAAGCAATCCATGATTGGCCACAACCCTCAAATCCCACTGAGGTTCGTAGCTTTCTTGGATTGGCTGGATATTATCGAAGGTTTGTTGAAGGATTCTCCAAGATTGCTTCACCATTAACGCAGTTGACTAGGAAGAATGTGAAGTTCACATGGACGGAGGCATGTGAGCAAAGTTTTCAAAAATTAAAGAAACGATTGACATCAGCACCTATCTTAACTATTCCTACAGAGACAGGAAACTTCAAGGTTTATAGTGATGCTTCAAAGAATGGTCTTGGATGTGTATTGATGCAGAATGGGAAAGTGATAGCTTATGCATCTAGACAGTTAAGAGAGTATGAAAAGAATTACCCAACTCATGATTTAGAATTAGCCGCAGTGGTGTTTGCACTCAAGATTTGGAGGCATTATCTGTATGGAGAACGTTGTGAGATCTATACTGATCATAAGAGTTTGAAATATTTCTTCACTCAGAAAGAGTTGAACATGAGGCAAAGAAGATGGTTGGAATTGGTGAAGGATTACGACTGTGTTATCAATTATCATTCGGGAAAAGCCAATGTGGTTGCTGATGCATTGAGCCGAAAGGCAATACAGAGTGTAGCTGCTATGACCGTAAATCAGAAACCAGAGTTGCTTGATTTGCAAAAGATGGGTGTGGAGATCATTCAGGAAGGATCGTTGGAAGCAAGGATGGCAGCTCTGACACTTTGACCAACTTTGATGGATAAGATTCGACAGAGCCAACAGGAGGATAAGTTATTTGACAAGATAAAGAATGATATCAGCTCTGGAAAGTCTTCTGACTTCCAATTAGGAGATGATGGCGTGATTCGTTATGGAGGTCGATTATGTCTACCTGAAGTGGATGACATTCGAAAAGAAGTGATGGTGGAAGCTCATTCAACACCTTACTCTGTACATCCAGGAGCTACTAAGATGTATAGAGATTTGAAGTTATATTATTGGTGGCCAGGGATGAAGAGAGATGTTGCTCGATATGTAGAGCAATGTCTGACTTGTCAGCAAATCAAAGCCGAGCATCAGAGACCAGCAGGAACTTTGCAGCCTCTATTTATTCTAGAATGGAAGTGGGAGAATATTACGATGGATTTTGTCATCGGACTACCGAAAACGGTGAAAGGTCACAATGCTATTTGGGTTATTGTAGATCGATTGACTAAGTCAGCTCATTTTCTTTCTATTAACTCTACGTATTCCATGGATCGTTATGCCCAACTATATACAAGAGATTGTCAGACTCCATGGAGTACCACTTACCATTGTGTCAGACAGAGATACGAGATTCTTGTCTGCTTTCTGGAAGAGTTTACATAAGGCGTTGGGGACACAATTATCTTTCAGTACAACATTCCATCCACAGACAGATGGTCAATCAGAGCGTACAATACAAATCTTGGAGGATATGCTCAGAGCGTGTGTGTTGGATTTTCAAGGTCAGTGGAGTAAATTTTTGCCTTTGATAGAGTTCTCGTACAATAACAGTTATCAGTCTACCATCGGGATGGCTCCATATGAAGCATTGTATCGGAGAAAGTGTAGATCTCCAGTATATTGGGATGAAGTTGGAGAGAGGAAACTTTTGGGTCCAGACTTGATTCGTGAAATGTCAGAAGCTGTTACTCGTATACGAGAGAAGATGAAAGTTGCTCAAGATCGGCCAAAGAGTTATGCAGACAAACGGAGGAGAGAATTGGAATTTGAAGTGGGTGATCAGGTATTTCTGAAAGTATCTCCAATGAAGGGGATAATGCGATTTGGAAGGAAAGGGAAACTCAGTCCAAGATATGTTGGTCCGTTCACTATCATTGAGAGAGTTGGCAGTGTTGCCTATAAGTTGGAGTTACCAGCATCAATGTCTAGAGTACATGACGTGTTTCATGTGTCTGTGTTGAGGAAGTATGTTCCAAATCCATCTCATGTTATCAGGCAGGAACCAGTTGAGTTGAAAGAAGATTTGAGTTATGAGGAAGTACCAGTTGAGATATTGTAGCGAGATGTGAAGAAGCTCAGAAATAAAGAAATACCGTTAGTAAAAATATTATGGAAGAACCAACTAGTTGAGGAGACTACTTGGGAAAGAGAGGATGAGATGATGGCTAAATATCCAGACCTCTTCAGGTAAGTAAATTTCGAGGACGAAATTTTTATAAGAAGGGAAGAATGTAATACCCAAGTTTCTCACTACTAGTGTGTTTATATAATTTAATTTGTATTATGTGTATTTTATAATTATGTGGTAATTGTTTCTCAATTTTATTTATCTTTACATTTTATTTGAGATATCTGTGATAATAATGGTGACAATATGTGAATATATGTGTGCATAAATATTTACGTGTATTAATTTGGATATATGAGTAAATTATTTTATATGTATAAATACACTTTTCTTAATTATGAAGTATCACACGTATTTTCATTATAATTATAATAATATAATATATATACATTAAAAAAAAATAAAATAAATAAAGTCAAAATTAGTGGCTGCATTAGCAGCCAAATTTGAATTTTTGTACATTTAGGCTGCTCAGCCGTAATTTTAAAAAAAATTATTTTTTTATTGATTGAGTTGTTGGCCAACTCATTTTCGTTTCCTATATAATGGGTGTGGGGAGGTGATTACCTTACACCCCAAAAATCAATCGACCGTTATTAAAAAAAAAGGTGTGCCGGAACGGGAAGGAAGGAATTGACTTTAGTTCTTCACGGGTCTATAGTGTTACTATTGTCGGAGTTCAAGTAAGTAGAAGTCCAACTACAATGTATAAATATGTTGTGTGTAAATTATTTGTGATTAATATGTGATAATTATGTTGTGAATTATTTGTGATTAGTTTAATTATGTTATGAATTATTTGGGATTAATTGATTATACAAGTTGTGGAGTTATATAATTTGAAATAATATTATTGTATTATATAAGGATCTGTGTGATCCAAAATGAAGTTGTTATAATAAGAGATCCGTGTGATCCAAAGTGAAGTGGATTTGTGTGAATTAAATTAAGTTGTTATTTTATTTATGATTAAATGTTGATATTAATGTCATAAATGGTTTATGATTGCACTGGTTGCATACCATGCATAATCATGAAAAAGTGTTTTCCCTAAAATTAATAAGATACTAATGGTGTGTACGACCAATATATATGCATCTCTGTCAGGGTTCGCAAAAATCGTTCCCGATATTTTTGTTAGGGGTTCGAAAAAATCGTCCCCACCACTTTGTCAGAGTTCGGAAAAAATCGTTCTCGTCACTATTTTTGGGGTTCGAAAAAATCGTCCCCATTGAGCTCATTTGGGGTGCATATTATAAGTGTGTCGTGGGGATCCCGCAACGTGAACAGTTTTCAAATAAAAGAGACCAACTAGATGATTAGAAAATAAATGCATTTTCATGCACTATCATGCATGATTTTTACTTACTGAGATTTTTGTCTCACTAGTTTATGCATTGTAGGTGAGCCTGATAATATTTGAGTATGTGAGTGGTGTAATGTGAAAGTTGTGGAGCTCCTACAAGGTTTCGAGTGGATGTACATAGATGACGACCTGTTGGGCTAGACCGTGTGTTTATTTTATTTCCGCTGATATTTTATTATGTAATATAAAAAGTATTGTCACCAGTTTGTGTGGATTGATGTGGTGTCAGAAACCAGTTGCGTATGTTGAACTGGTGTGACCGTTTGGATAATATATATTATGTAAAAAAAAATATGTGCAAATTTTATGATGATGATGTTTATGTTAATTAAAGAATTATAAGTTATGAAAAGTGGGTCGTGACAAAAAAGATTAAGTATCTTAAAACTGATAATGGATTGGAATTTTGCAATAATGCCATGGATGATTTATGTGTCAAATCTGGAATTGTGAGACATAAGTCTGCTCCTTACACTCCTCAACAGAATGGGGTTGCTGAGAGGATGAATAGGACTTTGTTAGAAAGGGTGAGGAGCATGTTGGTGTCTTCTGGACTTTCTAAAAAGTTTTGGGGTGAGGCGCTTATTACCGCAACATTTTTAATAAACAAATCCCCCTCTGTGACTTTAAAGGGTAAGTACCCTGACTATGTGTTTTTTGGTAAAAGTATTGATTATTCTGTGCTACGTGTATTTGGCTGTGCTGCGTTTGTGCGTCAGAAACATGACAAATTGGATCCTAGGAGTAGAAAATGTGTTTTTCTTGGTTATCCTGAGGGTGTTAAAGGTTATAGGCTGTGGGATTTTTCTGAATCGGGTTTCAAAATCATGATTAGTAGGGATGTGATCTTCAATGAATCTGAATTTCCTTGCTTATCTGCTCCTTTGCCTGATGTTGTGCCTTTACATGATCCTACCACTTCTTCGAGTGAGGTGGAGTAGTCTCCTTTGTTATCTGATGTTGAAAACTTGCCTGACACTGTTATTAATCAAGAACTTGTTGCCAATGAACCTGCTATCAATGATGAAAATGTGCATGATATTCCTGAAGATGATGACTATGTGTTGCCTAGGGATAGACCTAGAAGGAATATTAGGCCACCTGCTAGGTATGATGATTTTCATATTGATACTCATGCTTGTAATGCATTTGAAAGTGTTGATAATGAACCTAAGATCTATCAAGAGGCTTTAAAATCTGACAACTTTGTGAAATGGTTAAATGCTATGAAAGATGAAATGAAATCGTTGCATGTTAATCATACTTGGACTCTGGTTCCAAAACCTGCTCATTGCTCTGTTGTTGATTGCAAGTGGCTTTTCAAAGTGAAACATGAGCCTGAAAATGTTAGATTTAAAGCTAGATTGGTAGCAAAATGTTTTACTCAAAAGGAAGGGGTTGATAATAATGAAATCTTTGCTCCTGTTATTAAATTCACCACTGTTCGTATAATGCTTGCATTAGTTGCTCATTTTGATTGGGAATTGAAGCAAATGGATGTCAAAACGGCTTTTCTTAATGGTGATTTGGACAAAAAGATTTTCATGAAACAACCTGAGGGTTTTGTGGACCCCAAAAATCCTGATCATGTGTGTTTTTTGAAGAAATCCTTGTATGGCTTGAAACAATCTCCTAGACAGTGGAATAAGAAGTTTGATCAATGCATGACATCGTTGAAGTTTAAGAGAAGCTTGCATGATAATTGTCTTTACTTCAAGATTGATACTTCTGTTCCTGTTTTTCTGCTCATATATGTGGATGATATGCTAATTGTTAGCCCTGATCTTGAATATGTTGAGCTTGTTCAAAAGAGTCTATGTGATAATTTTGATATGAAAGATCTTGGAGATGCTAAAAGGATTCTTGGTATGAACATTGATAGAGATAGGAAGAACCATGTTCTCTTGCTTAATCAGATTTCATATGTTGAAAAGATTTTGAGTAAATTCTCTATGATGTCTGCTAAAACTGTGAATGTGCCTCTTGATGCTCACTTTGTGTTAAGTAAGGATCAGTCTCCAAAGACTGATTCTGAAATTGCTGAAATGGAAAAGGTTTCTTATTCCAATGCCATTGGGTCTGTTATGTATCTTATGGTTAGCACTAGACCAGATATTGCATATTCTGTTAGTTGCTTGAGTATGTATATGGCTAATCCAGGTGCGCCTCATTGGGAGGCTTTGAAATGGCTCTTGAGATACCTCAAGGGCTCCATGGAGGTAAGTTTGCGCTTTTCCAAATCTGCAAATGGTGTGAGCCTTGTTGGCTATGTTGATTCCAATTGTGCAAATGATATGGATAATAGGAAGTCTACAACTTCTTATGTGTTTACTTTGTGTGGCTCTTGCATAAGTTGGAAGTTTCAGTTACAGCATGTGGTTGCTTTATCTACAACTGAATCTAAATACGTGGCTATTACTGATGCTTTAAAGGAAGCTATTTGGCTGCAAGGCCTTTTGAATGAAATAGGTTTTCTTGACAAGTGTGCCACTGTGTTTTCTGATAGTATGTCTGCAATTCAGTTGTGTAAAAATCATGTTTTCCATGATAGAACCAAGCATATAGATGTTAGGTATTATTTCATTTGTGATATTATGGAAAAATATATTATTAACCTGGAAAAGATTGCATCTGAGTTTAATCCTACTGATGTGGGTACTAAATGCTTATCTGTTGAAAAATTTAGGTCTTGCATGAGGACTTTAAATTTCGACTCTCTTGATTGAAGCATGTTGTATGCAGTTTTTTTCCGTGGATGTTGTGTCCACTTTTGAGCTTGTGTGCTCCGTTTATTTTGTCATTGGGATATTTTAAACATTTTGTGACTGTGTATCCGTGATCTTTGCTCCGGCTTAGATTTGTGTATCTTTTGTGATACCTTGACTTTGTGTCAAATTTCTGGATCTTGCATTTGACTTTGTGTCTTTCATTTTGCAGGTGTTCGGGAAAAAGTGCAATGATGAATTCCCATTTAGTTATACACAAGGGTGGATGATTTAGGCCAAAGTCGAGATTGTTGGGCCCTTTTGGGTTATGACCAAAATGATGGTCTTCTTTCCTAAGTATTGAGTTCATTCCAATTAATTGGAAGAGGGTCCATAACCTTACACTTTTGATCCTATTTAATCACCTATTTGTGACCCTAACGGGTAGAACATGGATTTGAATTCTTGTGTGCGTTCAACGGGAATCTGAGCACTGTGAAATTCATCCCTCGATCACCTTCTCCGGCGTAGACAACGAACACGGACGACGATGACGACCGCATCCGCCTAACAATGATAATTCTTTTCAAACATTATTATAATTTTCAATTTATAAAGATATTTCAAGAGTTGGAAATGAATTAAAACTCGTCTTCCACCACTGATAAGATACGACTGCGTTTCACCATCTTTCCATCTTAAATCGTGAATTGATCAGTGCTGCATTAATGTTAATAATCTTTAGACGGAGAGGAAAAAGACTTTACGACGACAAAGGGTGGATCGAGGTCGACGGAAACAATGATGCCAAAGTCAGCCGCTCCCAAAAACCATACAACATTCTTAAACAAGAAGACACCACAAAACTCCAAAACGACCATATTTCTACGTTTCGAGCGTTCTCTTCGGTTCCAGAGGCGTAGCTTCCTCCCTTTTGTGTCGAAGCAATTGGAGTCTCGCCTCTGTTTACAAAGACTGGTTCGCCATTGATGCCGACAGAAACCTTCAAATATCCACCGATGGAACTCGAAGCCTTTGCTGGATCTGTTTTGAAATTATCTCGCCGGAAAAAATGGTGTCTGCTTCCTGTGGCTCCCACCCCTTCTGTATTGATTGCTGGAGGACGTATGCAGCAGTGGAACAAGATATTTTTTAGGGATGGCCAAAAGTGAAAGATGGGTTCTTGTGTTTCAACACTAAAATATACTCCCTCCGTCCGGTTTTAAGATATCAATTTGCTTTTTGCACGTGAATTAATGAGTATTATTATTATATATAAAGTGGGTAGTTGTATTAGAGGGAAGTGGTGGACCATTTTGTGTATTTTTTTACTAAATAAAGGAAATTGATACCTTTGAAGTGAATGCCAAAAATAGTAAAATGAATACCTTAAAAGCAGACGGAGGGAACAATTCTTTTTTTCTTGTTTATTAAATTAATAAAAAATAAAGAGAAGAGGGTATAATTGTGGTGTGTTTAGTAATGTTTATATACATGTACATATTAATGTAATATTGAGATGTACTTAGTAAATGTGATACGTTCCTATTTTAAATACATGTCATATTTAAATACATTAATGGGCCAAAATGTGTAACTCCTAATTTTGGTCTGCCGATAATACTCTCTCTTAGTAAATTGGATTATGGGAGTCTGATAGATGCTCAAAGAAGTAGCTAAGCACTACATGTCAAGAATTCGAGATATTAATACGAGTCTGGTAGGATAAACACATTTAATTTTTAAAATGTAGGTTAAATTTGCATTAGAGATAACCCATCTAAATAAGATCTTTCTAGTTCTAATCAATTAGTCCACAACTAGTATATAGAACTTAAATGGAAGTGAAAGCTCGGATCACAATTCTATCAAGAATGATAGTAATATTGATTATGTGTTAATCAAAGTCACACATTGATTATAAGTGAGCTCTCGTTAAATCAACGAGTCAAAATGAGCTCGATTCAATAAAGTTTGATATTAATAATTAATTATTTATAAATATTATTTACTTATGTTAAAATATTATTATAATTAAACTTAATAAAATTAGTATTAGTATTAATTAAAATACGGTTCCACAAGACTTGATAAGACTTAGAGAAGCACGATTCATTTTATTTAACAAAAATGGAGCTAAATTAGAGATCAAACGAGTAATTTTTGAGTGATGTCGATATCATCGTTATCTAGTCGAGCTAGCTCCGTTCATTTAACAGGCTTAATTGTTCCAACAATTTATTTCGTTATCTTTCATACAAACTACAATTAATTAAAGATTAAACAATAAATTAATTAATTCCAACATTTATTAAACATTGGAGCACGTGCAGGTCAATGCGCTCTCTCTCTCACACACACACACTCGCAGAGTTTGGTTTACGCAGGTGGGGTTGTCTGGATTTAGAGTAGTCAGTGGAAGTTATAGCAAGACAACGACACCTCCAGAACACAACCGCCCCACTCTAATCACTACCTAATTTGCGGCTCCAGTTCTTCTTCTTCTCTCTCTCTTCATCGATCGATCCATCGATCGATCGATGCTGGTTTCAGCTACTGCTCCATCGTCTTCCTCCTCTCTCTCTCTTGGTAATTCATCGCTCCCTTTATCGATCAATGCCTGATTTATCTTCCCTTTTTGTTTATGATTAGTTGTTTTAGTTTGGGTTTGTGGATTTATGCCCTATTGTTACTTTAATTTCTTGAAAATCAAACAAAATTCTAACTTTCGCTTCTCTTAACTCTCTATTTCACTGTCTCCTTTTTCTTTTTAAATCATGGGAATATTCTGAAATATTCGTTTGTACTTTGAATTGTGATGGAACATTCATGTATGGCCCTTTTCGATTTTGTGGTTGTGAGATAAAACTTATCTCTTTTTATTTATTGCTAGTCTTTATTGTGGTGTGAATTTCTTCTCCCTTCATCTTATTTGAGCATCTGCTTGGGTAGAAACAATGACAAACATAATTGCATGGTTGTTTTGAAGAGACCGTTTGATTCACAACTGCAAGTTTTTCACAATTGTTGAACTTTCTTTCCCAGGTTTCAATAAATTCTTCTGCATGTCTGTATTGACTCTTCAAATTGTTCTGTTCTTCTATATAGGCAGAAATGTTTTGTAGTGGTGCAATTGATTGTGCTTTCACTTCTCATTTTTTTATTTGGGTGTGATTGAGGTGTTATTTTTTAGAGTAGTTGTGAAAATTAGAGTTGATTGGATGTGACGAAAATGTAATGATCATGGCTGATGTGACATTTGTAATACCTATTTTGAGGATTAAATATGATTCTACTTCCTTCCTTCGTTCATGTGGTATTACATTGCTGATAATGATGTTTCAGATGTTTCTGTACATTCCTTTTAACTATCTGAATATTTCCAAGCTGATTAATTTTTCGTTTTGCCAACTCTTGTTTGTGTTTGATCTTCTAGGTGGCTCAGGCTGTTTCTACTGCTATAGATGTCATGTTGAACCCATGAATTGCTCAACATCATACGCATTGTCTCGCAGTTCTCTTAAGTCATCAACTGAGCTTCATAGAGTTTCTCAGCATTCAGGCTTGAGGTGCAGCCTTGTTACATTTGTTCACTGTCATCATATTTATCTCATTTTCTTTGCTGTGTGGACATTTTTGCCTCCCTGACATTAAGTTAGTCATGTGAGAATTCTAGACAATGATGTAAGAATCTGATTTGAATGACAGCAAGATTTAGAAGGAAAGTTTCTTGAGTATAACAAGAACTGAATGTTCCTCTGCTTTCCTTGTTCATGGATGCTTCTTAGCATTTTCCTTCTGAGAGTAAAGGTGAAACAACTAATTATATGCAGTTTCAGTCGAGAGGATCTGTTCTTTGGGACTACACAATTTCACTGGTTGCCAAAGAGGCGAGATACTAGTGTCTCACAAGTTTCTGTAGCTGCTGACTATTCAGACTCAGTTCCTGATTCTTCTAGTTATGCTGCTCGTAATGGTTATCATCCACTTGAAGAATTGAGAGATCATGGACGTGTTCGTGATACTATGCTTACATCTGCTGAGATAGCAAGGAATGCTGTAGAGGTCTGAACTCCCTTCATTTTATTTTATATATTAAGATATCCCCAAACCTTGCATTTTAATACCATGAAGTTACTTGATTTGTCGGGTAATCTGTCTTTGTATTTAACGTGATATCTGATTTCTGTTTTTTTTTCTTTTGTTTTTTATTTGCATAGTCTAACAACAGGGCAGCACTAATTTTCCCCAGTAGTGTTCACTCTGAGCCACATGAACAAATCTCATGGGCCGAATTTGAGTATGTTATTGATGATTTTGGAGGTCCGGCTTCCCATTTTTTTAGAGTCTGAGTATGTCTCTGTTAAGTTCATATTTTCATTAGTTCTTCTCTTGTCTTTAGATATATTTTTTGAGGTTTGTGATGATAAGAACATCTTGCAAGATCATGGAGCAAGTAATCCTGTGGTGAGATTTTAATCTATTCTAATACATTGGGAGTTTTTAACCTTTCCTCTTAGTCAAAGATATGAAATATAATTCTTTTTCACCTTGAAATTTCACAATCCTTTTTCACTTGAATTATGTCAATTGTATTTTATTTGTCCATTTCCTATTTTTATCAATTATTTGTTTTTTTTTTTACAGATATTATACTAATGAAGGGAGGATTTATCATTCATTAAGTTCAACAACAAAAAATTTCCATGCCTTAAACCATTATTGATTATCCAATCAATTCATATTTTAATTAACTTAATTCTTAATGTCAATTCATGTCTGTTCATAAGGATTGATCTATGTTTAATCACTCTGTTCTCTCCATTAATCTAATACCCAGGCTTTCGATTTCTCGTTATTCTAAATTATAATGTAAAAAAAGAATTGGTACCTTAACTTCTGCTATACATAAATCATAATGAACCGATATCATTGGAAATGTCTTAGTTCAATCTTAAATCCAGCTATAAGTTCCATTGTTTTTTCTCCACATCCAAGTCCTCTCATGTTTGACTTTTCGGTACTTTATGTTCATAACAATTTATTGAGAAAATAGCTCTTAACTTCAGTCTATAGGATATCCCTTTAACTTCCTTTTTTCTCTTCTCTATTGGATGTCCCAGGAGACCACTTTTTCATGAAATAGATATGTTTGTCCCAAAATACTCTCACTTAAAGTTGCAACCGGACACCATGAAGCATATTTGTAAAAATGACTAACTTTTTAAGTTTTCAACATTTCTACTCTCGTCTTAAGCATCATGCCTTCTCTAATTGGATACTTAACTTGTCCATTACATTTTGGATATAAAATTTTACTTTAATTTTGCAAAACTTAGTAGTATATTGTTTAATTGTCCAGTGATTTTGAAAATACATCTGTTAGTTTTGTTAGGATTTATGTACTCATGGTTGTCATTTTTTGTACCCGAGACTGCTTTGATTGGAATGGACATCTCTTATTATGAGAGCAAGAAGATGGATCTTTATGATGATACTATCTTGGACAGTGATGCTGGCGATGATATGTTTATGGCTGACGATTATTTTGAAGTGAGAAAATATCTATTTTCCTACATCAAAACTTTATCATATTAATTTTCAAATGCTTCTCATATAAACAACATAATTTTTGTGCCAGGTTGAGGATCCTAGCAAGACAGTCTTTGGGGTTGATTGGGGAATGCCTGAGAATTCAACCTGGACCCATCCAGTTTACTTTGCTAAATGCCTATCAAAGGTGGGTTCTGTTCCTCCCCCACTACCCCCTCTGAATTGTTGTGTAGTATTAAACATATTGTCTAAACCCATTGTCCAGCTACAAATTCTTAAAACCATACTACTTCCTCTTTAGCATGATGAGATTCAATCTTGCTGTACTGCTCTAATATTGTGAAGAATATAATATTCCAGCATCTATTTTGACATGCTGGTATTCCCTGAAGATGAATTTGTTCATTATTATGAATGAGCAACACATCAATCTTACCTGATAGAACGGCAGACTGTGGGTTGATTGCAGTAGAGAATGGTAGGAGTTGGTATGTACGAATCAGGACAATAATCAGAGAGAGATTGAAATTGTAAGACTAGATTCCATTGGAAAAAGCTATTGAGTTTTCTGTGTTTTGTGAGGTCAGACATGTGTGGTATTCATGTAATTAAATTGGAAAGCTATGTTATTATTTGAGTATAAAATCTCATGGTATTTTACTGTCTGCTTTTTAAGCATGTGCTGACACAGAAATAGAAGCTTTATAAAATAAACCAATAGTTGCTTATATTTTTACATGAATCATGCATATGAGTTCAGAGCAAATGATATTGAGATAAAGTTACTGCACATGAGAAAAAAATGTAGAATCCGTAAATGCTGCTTATACAGTAATGAAGATGACGGTTTATCTATCTAGAAAGTTTGATTTCCATTCCTTTCTTATCTAAAGCATGAACACTTTACACTTGAAGCATTCTTCCTTAACATGGCCCCCGTATTGTGCAAGAATTTGTTTTTTGTATATTAATATGCCAATTAACTAAGATGAATGCATGCGATTTGAAACATGCATGTGATTTCCCTTGGCTAGATGTTAATACATAAAAAAAATAGGGAGAATAGGATAGATCATGATATGCACTATGGCTGGGTAGGTTGTTTATGCATATTAATTATTTCTGGACTTTGGTTTTCTCAAAATTTATAGGCTATTGATGTGGAGCATACTAAATTGATGGACCACCCATCAAATGGTGTTGCTGTTTGGGGGTTCCTCAAGCCTACATACATAGATGAGGAATTGTACCTTCGACGGCTCTTTAACAATGAGGAGAGTGATGATGACTCCTCAGAGGACAAAGGTAATTGGATGCGTGTTTTGAATTTATATTCAATTTTTTTTCGTTTATCCTTTAGTTCATTGTGAATAGAGGTACCTTTGCTTGGATACCTCAAGGTAAAAAAGCTTGAATCTGCAGTATATAAATTCATAATTTGTGAAGTATTATTTCTTACAAACAGCACCACATATCATATATAAATCATTCATTCTCATATTACTGAAATATGAGACAATGTGGATTCAGCCACAAGTTAGATGCTGGAACTCAGTGAGTCGAATGTAAAATAATAGTTTGTGTTCACCGTGCACATTCTAAACAGAATTCTAAAATAGTTTGTATCCCATTTTGTTAGTCTTTTCTTTATAAAATATTTTGTTGCTATAAACCTTTTTTTTTTTTTTTTTTTTTTTTTTTTTTTTTGGTACATGGCAACCTTTGCACTATGGCTTTAATGTTTATCTGGATCACAGACCCAGTCTAAGAACCAGTGTGATACACCAATTAATGCCTCAGATGTAAAGTTGATGTGTATCAGATTTATCTTTTTGGCCTTCTTTATTTGTGTGAAATTGATGTTAAATAGCAAGTTTTCCAGCTTTATACCACCTAGTTTCTCTGAAGTTGGGTTTTCTCAGATGGAGATATTCTGAGCTCTAGTTCAAGGGATAATGGAGGATGTGATCGATCAACCTTTTATCGATTGGATATCACAAAAATAGAGTTATTCTCAGTCTATGGTGTTCAGGCATGTACTATCATGTTCCTAAATTGTATTTAGTGATTTGTTCCTCCAATGATATTTCAGATGATCAGATTTCTTCATGTGTGCTGCATCATAATGTTCTCTTATGGTGTCCACACCACCACCACTTGCAGTTGCGAAAACTTATGTTGTTATATGTATATCAGCCTACTTATATGGTGATATATCATGTCTTTTGCAGTCGATGGTTGGTGTACAGGATTTTCAGTATGCTGAACCTGATGTTCTCGTGCATTCAATTCCATCAATTCTAGAGCGCTTTGGTCGAGCAGAAACGAGGTGCAGTGTTGCTCTTAAAGCTCTGTGCAAAAAGAAAGGGATCCATGTTGAGGTAAGCCTGTGTATATTTCAAAACCCGATATACACCAACTATAACTGCTCATTTTTTTATGTATCACAAAACTCAAATAATTATTGAAACTTCCGTGTGGTTTGAAATTATGTTATGAATATAGATCATCTAAACAGTGAAATGTCTCCACCTCAGCTGGTTTTCAAAATTCTAAATTGTAGATAAATGACTCTTTTAACTCGGTTAAGATGCTAAAATTTTCATTGAGATTTTTTCAAATGTGTAGAAGCAACTCATAAGATGGGGTTTTTTGGATTTAAGTAGTTCATTTGATTGTATGCATAATGGCGGCAACTACATTACGTCTTGAAAGCTCAGATTTTTGCTGGTTTGATAAGCACGCCTATCATTCTAATCATTATAATTGTGCTGGATGACAATGATCGGCAGCGAAATCATACTCGTCTGTCTCAGCGAACTTGATGTTTCAAACAAACAAGATTGTCCCAAATTACTTGATATTTTTTCAAAATTCAAGGGGGTAAAAAAAGAGGCTTCATCCAATATTGCCTTCAATACTGTAAAGGGAGAGAAAATACTCCATAAAATTATTGAAAATAAAAAATGGATTGTTTGTTCACTATATAACATGATTTCTTAATCTGTGTGAATTCTTTTTAAACATTAATTTCATGGGACGGATGAAGTGTTAATTTTGTGACTGTGTTCTAAGTTTCTATCATCGGACTTAGAAAAGACAAATAGTTGCGAACTTCCAAATTTGTACGCTATTAAAAGTTATCATTTAGAAGTACATAACGACACTAATTCAGATGGTGTTGGGCCAAAAATAAATGTTTGGATTCTAAAGTAGAAAATGTGAGATAAGGTTAATTTCTCCCTTTCTGAAACTGTGTTATCGCCCTGCAGGTTTTGCTCTTTAGTTTCTCTGTTGATGGTGGTTATTAACTATCATGCTTTTCTGTAGGGAGCAAATTTGATTGGAGTTGACAGCCTTGGAATGGACGTAAGAATTTCTTCCGGAACAGAAGTACGGACACATCGTTTCTCCTTCAAAACCCGGGTTAGTAATTAAGCACCTGATTGTCTAAGCATCACCTCCCTACAGTTGGGGCTAGAAAGCAGTTTCTTCTTTGTATGTGGCTAAACGACCTAATCAAATGGGCAGGGTGAAAGTGGAAGGTTTTTATCTTCAGAGGCATAATAATAACTCTGAACATAATTTGGCCTTCTGTGCAAGGTTTTTGACCTGCTATATAAAACCAAAACTTGAATACAAATAGGGTTACCCAAAAAATACTACTCCCTCCGTCCCATATTAAGTGACATAGTTACTGTAGATACATACTGTAAAAAAAAATACTTTTTGACCAACTTTATTGACTTGTAGAGGATAGCGTAGTCTTTTTATGTAATAAATAAATTATAAAGTGTTACGTGTGTTAGGTGAGAGTGGTAAATTAAAATTAAGATGTATTTTGAGGTATAGGTTGATGTGATGTTTCCATTTTTGGGTGACACTTATTGTGGAATTTATTAGGGGACGAAGGGAGTATGAGCTTTAAAAAAAAAAATTTAGGGTGTATGAAACATTTCCTTGCACAAGTTGCTACATTCATTTCCCAACATCTTTCGAATCTTTATCATTTTTTATGTGATGCTAGATATGACAGCATCTACACAGTTGCAACTCAACTCATTATGCTACCTTAACAGCCGTGATATTTCTCGTTTGCAGGTAACATCCGAGTGTGCTGCTGACAAGCAGATCCAGCAGCTGTTGTTCCCCAGGTCGAGGCGGAAAAAATTGAAGACTCTGGATAGACCTAGAGAAGATGCATTTTGATACAAAAGAGTTCATCATGTGTCTAATCTTGAGGTTAGAATAATTGAGGGAATAAAGACTTCTTTTTAAATTATATTTGAGGAATAAAACTAATGATAAAGCTTTAATAATAATAACATATTTTAAACCTTTTCTTTGACACTTCCTAGCAACTAATTGCCTTTTTATTTTCTGTTATCGATACCTTCAGTTTTATAATTTGCATATCATTTGAGATTGACATGAATTAACATGATATATAGTCAATTAAAGCAGTGATTAGAAAACCGGACCGGAAGCCAAACCGGTGATCCTAACGGTTCAAGGTCCGACCGGTCTGACCGGTCGGTTCAACCGGAAAAAACAGAAATCACACATTTTTAAATATATTAAATAATTTTTGCAATTACTTCAATTAGCCTAAATTAAATTTTAAAAAAAATAAAAGAAAAGAGTAGTTAGTAAAGTAAAGTCGTGCGGTCACTTTATGGGAAAACACAAATTGATTGAATTTTCAAGCATGACAACTCATTCCAATGAATGATTCTCTCAATCCCCTCTTCCCTCCTCTTCTTTGAAACAACTCCTTTATCCTTTCTCTCTCCATTCCAAAATACTCTCTCTATCTTCTCTCCTATTGGAAAAATCGAAGATCTTATGCAGAGGCGCTTTGACGGAATGGTGGCCACCTCTTCCAGGAACTCCTCTGCCGCCCATTTCAGCTGTTGTTTATTTGTGGTTGCGATATAGGCTTTGTGGTGGGAGTCTAAGAGTGGAATGGCTGATTATATGGGATTTTATTTCCAGTTTGTTGAAAACATCTATTCCAATTGATATATCTAGCTGCCTGTATTATTGCAGGATAGTGTTTGAGTAGTTTAATGGTTTTCTTCTTATCATTCTCTTCCACAATATCTAAATATTTAAAGGAACCGCCTGTTCCCGGCATTTCCGGATCATCCGATTATACCGGTTTAGACCGGTTTTTTCCGGTTTAACTTCAGAAACGGTTATGTGGGGTCTCCGGACCGGTCCCCGGTTAAACCGGTTGAGCCAGCTGGTCCGATCCGATTTTCGAATCACTGAATTGAAGTAGCTGAATTGACTATCCTGGTTGATTTTATCACGAGAAAGAAGAATTGAGTTTAAAACATAAATCCTTTTTTTACCTTCACACCTCCAATTTTACTAAACGTATTCGATTACTAAATGTATCCTACTAAAATTAAAAATTTATATATTAATTACTAAATATACCCTATTTTAGACCATTTTATCCTTACAATCAAAAGATAGGCTATTTGTACCCCAATCTTACTAAAAACACCACAATTACTAAATATACCCCAAAGTAATATAATGAAGTATTTCTATTACTAAACACACCCCATTTATAATATTTCTATTTTTTTTATCATTTAAACACCTTATTATATAAGGAAATAGAAAACATCCATAGTTTCGTTTCTCACCTGCAAAAAGAAGAATGAAAGAACTCTCATAACGAACACCTTCAATATATCTCAGAATTTAATCAATCATTTTGTCTGGACAAGATAATTGCATATTATTCACATTATAGGAAATTAACATTGAATCAGACTCCAAATAATACCAATACCATCCATCTAAATAGTTTGAATGTTTGATTTCCATTCAACCAAAAAATAATCAAAGCTTTAAAAAAAAATTAAAGGGGAAAAAAAGGACGCAAATGAAAATGCAAGCTATAAAACGGGCTTCTCAATGGTGCGTCGGGAATTCCGGCAATCGTGAGGGGTGTTTTGTGAACAAAAGGAGAAGAGAGTGTCCCCATTCCTTTTCTCTTCAAAACCCTAGTACCATATATATATATATATTGATTAGACTTGAATTTTTCCAAAGTCAAAATCTTTTTCCCTTTGTTTTGCATTGTGATTTAAGATCTATGGGAAACTCCAGGTTTCTAAGTAATGGCGAGAATCCAAATCTAAAAACAATTAGTATCAATGCTGTGGATATTGAGGAGGGAGAAGGTGAATTGACTGAAATAGTGGGTTGTGTTGACGGTTGCAGAGATTTTATTCACGAAATCGCAATTGTTGAGAGTTTGTTCGGTTGTAGAAACTGAACATAATGGATTTGATCGGTTGCTGCAAGCGCACAATTCATTATTATTTGTTGGAATGATTGGAATTATACAAATCCATTAAGAGTATTTATGTCTTATACATTAAGGATATTTTAGTATTTTCTATTTACAGGATATGTTTAGTAAAATCGGGTACATGTAGCAATTGATTTCAGGGTATATTTACAGGGTAATTTCTATTTGAAAAGGTATAAAATAATTAGAATGGTCATTTTAATTCCAAATTTTTCAGTTTTAAATTGATTTCGTTCCAAAACAATATATTTTTACAAATTTTGTCCCGTAACTTTGTAAAAACACCGATTCAGTCATATAATTAGAAAAAAATGAAAAATTTTAAGTAAGAAAGGATCATTAAGTGGGAATTTAAAAGTAATGAAATTATTTCGAAAAAATTAAGTTTCTTGAAATTATTTTGAATAAAGTAAATTAATTTGTATGGGATGATTTTTTTTTTTAACTCTAAGAACAATTTCAGAAGTACTTCCCACAAATTTTGCACCAGTTTGCATTCCTTATCTTAATACATGGTGGACGAGGTGAAATCCATTTACGTACCACAATTTTGGTCCATTTCTTTTCAATTTAGTCCCAATTAGTATAAAATTGCACCCATGATATCCCAATATTGTTGGGAAATGCAAAATTCGCCCATGAGATTCTCACTTATTCTACTTTGTTGGTTTCCGGCAACTTATTAATTTTGGCGCAAGTATTTGGGTGGGGGTTCGAATTCTGCCTTTGGCATGGATTTGGCCCCTTGCAAGCACAAGTTTAACAGTGAGCCCTCCCTATAAGCCACTTGAGGCACATCCTGCGATTTACCTCCTCCACCAATTCCCAGGGCAGGGGCGGTGGGCCCCTAATGGTGGGGTACACCATTTACAATAATTGAAGAAGTAAACAGAAGCAGTGTTATTAACTTATTATTACAACATTAAACTTGCCAAGAAAGTTGACAACAAATCAATTCACACCAAACATAAATGAAAGCAGACTTCAAAACAAACTGCAGAAACCCCATTGATCCACGTACCAAATCAAATTATAACAGGACATCCAGTACCACAGTATAGAGGCAATTCTATTCTTTTTTTTTAGTGAGGGCAGCCAGGAGTTTGCCGATGTCCATTTTCGGTTTTTCTTCCTCCAAGAGGCGCGCAGCTTGGCAGGTTTGCAGGTTCATGATGGTGATCATGAATATCATCAGAATGCAAATGCATGCAACAACTCTTCCCCTTCCAACCATTTCTGATCACTTCTACTCAAATCCAACCTCCACTTTTTTTTTAGAAAAACTTTATCAATTAACTCTTGATGACAAAATGGAGATATCTGATACGTCTATTTATAGAGATGCATCACCAATACTACTTCTCCTGTCATATAACTAAGGGGTCCCGCTTGGTAAGGGATAATATAAGGGATAATCAGGGAGATAGTAATAAAAATAAAAGAGCATTGATTCAAATCCTTCATGTTAGGTTAGAGGTAATGAGAATCTAAAATCCTCAATCAATCACATTGATCAATGCATACTCTCGGCCTTTCAATCAATTTTATTCCTATTACCGTTATCCTCATAATTAATTCCGAAATTTGAACCAATCGGCTTCTTAATTATACATTTTCGCCACTAGCATTATTAGGCCACCGCATCAGTGCATATATTATATAAATATAGAGTAATTACGTGGAATTGTTTTCATGTATTTTTTTTAAATATATGTTTAAAAGATAATTGTAGTATATATATTTTAGTAATTCAAACGAAGCTTCAAAAATTAAATTATAAGGATAAAATAGCACATAAATCACATAAACTATCATGTGAAAGTATAATTATATATTAAAACTGAACCATGAAGAGAAAGATTAAACCTAATGAAAAGATAATATCATAATACATGAACTATAAGATTTCATGGAAATATTACTATGAACTGATTCTACTATTTTTTTCCATATTCACTTCTTCTGCTGATAAAATATTCATTTTATCATTTTGGATGTTATCAATTTCTACTTTTTGGAAAGAGGATACCGTCCATGTCTCCACCCATACTACTAATGCAAACTATTCATTACATATAAGATAATTAAAGAGTAGCAACGTGCATAAAGCAAATGAGTATTCGGTGAACAGAATGATTATATAATTAAAGCCAATCTATTTCTTAAAATAATTACGGATTTTTTAAAAAGCAATTTATGAAGACGTACGAATGAACAGGCTTAAGTAAAAAATAAAATTCACATTTAAAGGGATAAAATTACGAACAAATAAAATATTTGAAAGGGGACATATGGAATTAACTAGGCATACTTATTTTTATTTATTAAGACTATTTTAGTAGTCATGTTTTACACCACTAGGCCATTAACATTCTTTATTATTAAGCCGCGTGATCGATGCTGCTAGATTCGTTGACATTGTTTTTTTCATGCGTATACATATAGATTGTGTACGCAACCAAAAAATATAAAAAATAAAAAATATTGTAACTATTAAAAATTGAAGTCCTGAGAATTTTATAGGATAAACAAATAAGAAAAAAAAGTGTATCGAAGGGTTTCGAGGGATGGGGGAAGTATAATAAATACTCTTTCCATCAAATAAAAGTTGACACATTTTTTTTTTGTTTGTCCCATAAAAGTTGACACATTACCTTTTTTACATGGGACAAACTCAAAAACAATTACTTCCTTTCTTCCCTATGGTATGTGTCCATTTTGCCGTTTTGATCTATCCCAAAACAAAGTATCAATTTTCTTTTTGGATTGATGTGACACATACAATAATATTATTATACTCAATCCACTACACATGAGGCCCACACTTAACATTAATACAACTACCCACCACACATTAAAATATTATTTCTCTCACCTCTTTACACTTTAAAATACTTTAAAATATTATACTCCTTAATTCACATACAAAGACTAAACGGACACTTATTGGACGCAGGGAGTAATTTATATTCATGGAACCCACATACACACACTACTAAAAAAAGGGTTTTGGTAGCTGAAAACTTAGTATCCATAAAACAATTGATGGTAAAACTAGTTAATTGTATCAAATTTACTCGGTCGGATACTTGTTTCATGAAACTAATGCAATTATCATTGGAAAATATTTTAATGATACTGTTTTATTTGTAGTATCAATTCTTTCTTGATACAAATTTATTTTAGCATCAATACCATATTGTTATATCTAATACAACTACCTACTACACATTAAATATTATTTATCTCACTCCACTGTTCATTAAATTATAATACTCCTTGATCTCTCCGTGCCAAAAAAAAATGTGTTGACTCCCTGTGACGGAGGGAGCAAGCTATACTTTTATAAATAAATTGTGACTTGTGAGTTATTTTCACTTTAGGAGTAAGTATAATATTGACATTAATGAAATGCTTCTCTATTTTACCAACGGAATTCAATTCGTTGGTGTTTATCAACGGATTAGCAACGGAATCCGTTGGTAAAGTGGTGGTCGGTAATTTTTTAGCAAAGAAAATTCAATTCCATTGGTAAACAATTCTATTGGTAATTTATATAATAATTTCCTTGCTAATCTGTTGGTTTTACCAATGAATTGAATTCCGTTGGTAAAATAGAGAATAAATTCGTTGGCATTTCATTGCTTAAATAATTTTTTTTTATTAATTTATTGATAATTGTCAACGGATTGAATTTCGTTGGTAAATTCGGTTAGTAAAAAAAAAAATTTCAGTAAAATAGATTGGAAACAAACAGCAAAATTAAGTTTTAATTTTGCCACCACCAGCTGCTGCTTTCATAAAATTTTCAAATAAGCCCTTGACCATTTGTCACGTTTAATTATGCGATTCTATAATTCACAGCTAATTATGTTTGAATCACCAGTTGTATACCTCAATCTTTACGAATCTCACATTTTTAAGGATGCAATAGAGTATACTGTACGTAGCTATATTCTCGTGCATCATCTTATTTTTATATAATAATACCAAGTCAAAATAACGAGACAATGTTCACGAAGTTTCAGCCCATTAATTAATTTACTCTCTCCAGCCCAGCCCAGTCCAGTCCATCCCAGCCCAGCCAGCCCATCTTCTGGATTAATTGAGTAGACCCAGCCCACTTTACTGTTTGACAAAGTAGCAGGTGGGCAAAGGACCCATTCGATCTTTGCTAATTTAAACAAAGCCCATATCAGTTTAAATAACTTAATTGCTGGTCCAGTTTTAAGCTAAATCAAATATGAGCCCATTCATTAAATTGGAGCATACATCCATCATCACGAATCCGTAAATAGTTGATACTAAAAGTTTAATAGTATCCATAGATAAGATTTTGCTACTAATAAATAATTAGTATTTGAAACTAAAAATATTTTAATAAAATTGATACAATTAATTACCATTTAGTATCACATTAGTTTACGATTCGGATATAAAAAATTATCGATTCGGATAATGGAGGATGTGATCGATCAACCTTTTATCGAATGGATATAAAAAAATAGAGTTATTCTCAGTCTATGATATATCATGTTCCTAAATAGTATTTAGTGATTCGTTCCTCCAATGATATTTCAGACGATCAGATTTCTTCACGTGTGCTCCATCATATTGTTCTCTTATGGTGGGTGTCCAATGATATTGCTCTCTTGTTATATTATCAGCATTGTACGTTATGACTAGGGGTGGACGAAATTACCGAAAAATCGGTATACCGCAGTTATCGTACCGCAAAATAACGCACATATCGAAAATTTCAGCATACCGAAAATTTCGGTACGGTATGATACCGTACCGATTTTTTCGGTTCGGTATCGGTAAGAGAATTGTTAAAATTCGGTATTTCGGTATATACCGAAATACCAAAAAAATATCGGTATTTCGGTATATACCGGTATATATCGGTATACCGAAATTTTAATTAAATAAATATTAATATTAATTATAAATAATTATATATAAATTAAATAATTATAAAATGAATACATATATCGGTATACCGGTATATATCGGTATATTTTCGGTATGTTCGGTATTTTGGTATTAAACAAGGTTTCGGTATTTCGGTAAATTTCGGTATCGTCAATTAGCATACCGAAATTTCGGTATACCGAGTTTCGGTATACCGAAATTTTCGGTACGGTATCGGTATATATTTTTTGATACCGAAAATTTCGGTACGGTATACGGTATGCATAAAATTTTTCGGTATACCGTACCGTCCACCCCTAGTTATGACCAACATCATTCCTAACTAGAATGCAAAGAATATAATAATATCATGCTATATGCGTTTATAAATTGAAGTATTTATATATTGAGTGACTCTCTTGTGCGCCCGGATGCACGGATTTAGATCCGTGCCCCTTTACAATTTAAACTCTATAGCAATACATATGTTTAAATAGGATAGGAAGGGGAAGTGTTGTGTTTACATGAGGACACGGACCGTGTCACCGGGGGCGAGGAGCTTTTGCCTTACATATTTCATCTCAATCTTCATAAATTTTTTTATTTGGATTTCCCATTTTAATTTTTATATTTTTCTTTTTATATATTAGACTCACACAAAATAACTAATAGATCATGGGCACATACCCAATACTAATACGACTATAAATACTAATATAAATTACCTATTAAAGATAAAATAATAATATTTCTTAATCACATGCAAAAGTAAATGAGAATATTTGAAATGTATAGAAAAATAATTATTTATTAAGGTAAATATCAAAATTGGTCCTGTAAGTATGACATTTTCCAACTTCAGTCAATTTTTTTATTGCATTTCTCACTTTTGGTCATCCGTTGTCCGATTTTAGTCCTTATGGTCCAAGTTTAGTCCTTTTTCGTTGGAAATTTAAAAACTCGTCGGAAATTATGCATGAGTTGCACGTGCTCAAAGTTGGTCATGTAAGTATGAACTATTCCAACTTCAGATATTTTTTATTGCAATTTTTACTTTTGGTCCTCCGTTGTTCGATTTTAGTCATTTTTTATCTAAATTTAATCATTTTTTGCTGAAAATTTAAATAACTTGTCGGAAATCATGCGTGAGTTGCACGCGCTCAAAATCTCCATGCTCACGATTGAAGAAACCTTTAATATTTGTGGTAGAGTTTAGGCTGCCGAGAACCCTCACCAAATCAAAGAAGAAACTCCAAGTTCAAGCCCTAATTGATCAATTAGGGCTTCGGAACGCCGCCAACACAGTGATCGGAGATAAAGAGCACAACAATGTCATGGGCGAAGAACGCGGCGTGTTTCGATTGGGATTGATAATTCATGATCCGATTTGTTGTTTCTCGATGAACATACATCGGGACTGGATTCAACCAGCGCTCACATGGTGGAAAAGGTTTTGTAGAGGATTGCTCAGAGTGGAAGTATCATGATCATGTCGATTCATCAGTCTACTTATCGAATTATGGGATTTTTAGATCACATGATCTTTCTATCTTATGGACAAAAGGTTTACAGTGGCCTCCATCGCTCCATCGAATCTGCCATTGTTCTATTCAAATTTCAAGCATCCCATTCTGAATAACGATAATCGGATTGATTTTGCACTCGATCTTATATGTGAACTCGAGGGCTCATCCGGTGGAACCAAAAGCCTCGTCAAATTCAACAAATCCTTGAAAAGCGTTGAAGAGACCATCAAGTAATCAAACCAACTCCGATTACGCAACCTCAATTTTATCTCTTAAAGAAACAATCAATGCAAGCATTTTAAGAGAGAAGCTTGTTTTCGGCGTCACTGCCAATGACGTCTCAACTAGTTCTTCATTAGTTCCAACGTTTGCGAACCATTCTAAATCAAGATGGCGGTGCTGTCGAAGCGATCCTTCTCCTATGAGCCAAAATTCCAAATTTTTGAGTGCGTGCAACTCATGCATTATTTTCGATGAGTTTTTTAAATTTTCGGAGAAAAAGGATTAAATTTGGATAAAAAATGACTAAAATCGAACAACGAAGTATCAAAAGTAAAAATTGCAATAAAAAAGGACTGAAATTTGAACAGTCCATACTTACAGGATCAACTTTCAACGCGTGCAACTCAGGCATAATTTTCCAGCGAGTTTTTTAAATTTTCGGCGTAAAAAGATTAAATTTGGACCAAAAGAACTAAAATCGGACAACAGATGACCAAAAGTGAAAAACGCAATAAAAAAAGGACTGAAGTTGAAAAATGTCATACTTACAGGACCAATTTTGATATTTACCCTAATAAATAATACTTTTCAAATATCATTAACTTTTACAGGTGAATTAAGAAATAATATTATTTTGCACGTGAATCAAAAAATATTATTATTTTATATTTAATGGGTAATTTATATTAGTGATGATTGGGGACCATATATGAGATCTTTTTACTAAAAAATGAAAATTATTGGAGTGTAAACCCAAAATATATAGTAACATGAGGTTTTGGGTGTAAGGATTATATTAATTATTTAAAATTGATATGACCAATTCCGACAAGATCGCCTTGAGATCAGGATATCGCATGATTGGAATTTGATGGTATAATAAATTAATAAACATTAATTAGTGTAGTGGTGCAAGTGGAAGCATATTTAATTCTTTGCAGGCTAACTTAACATATTAGTAATTTCTAGAATAATTGATAAATGGCGATTGATATGTACGTGTATATATATATACGTAAACATGATCATATCTGTATCCATATCCAGTAGACATGATTTAATTCCCTGGTAAAAAGGGTTGCAGTAAGTAATTAAGTTACAGAAATTGGGGGTACAAGTGCAGTTAAGCAGAGAATTTGCATTATGGCTGTGGCATTAATAATGGTGTTGATCATCGTACAACTCTGTGAAGCTGCACGGCTCTTGCTCGAAGATTCCGGTGGCCATGGTCGGCGCCTTGGAATTTTCGATGGCATAATTGATGCCGTCTTTGGTAACCGTAGTGGAGGGGATGTGGTCAATTGCAACAAGTTGAGGTGTTTGCCTTCTACGGAAGCAATGCAACGCCTCACCAAGTTGAGTGGCTTGTACATCGAAGGTTGTCCGTTGCTAAAAAAAAATGTGACATCCATCTTGAGAATTTCTTGATCATTGGAAGGTAATTAAGCTATCCTTGATTACTTTTTTGGAAGTTTTGATATTGAAGAAACACCTAAGGAATAATCAGCTTTCGTTACTTGATAAGTGTAATGTGTAAGCTTAATTCTTCTAAGTTTGTATACATGGAAGGTTAGCTTATCTTGATGCATATTTTGCATTTCTCTAATTACCTCTTGGGGTAATGAGTAGCATAAAAAAAAAGAGATAATATATATCAACTTTAGTCCAGTAGTTTTGATAAAATTCAATTTTAGTTCTATAACTTTTTATTTTTCCCATTTTAGTCCTTACTGTCAATTTTAGTCTTGTCACATTTTAAATTTACAGTTTTGGTCCTTTGAAAAAAAATAACTTACAGGACTTGCAGGTCCTATATTTTATTACAAGTCCTTTAAGTTTTGAATTGTTTTTTGTAAAAGGACCAAAATTAAAATGTAAAAAAGTCATAAGAGTACTAAAATTGAAAATGTAAAAAATCATAGGACAAAAATTAGATTTTAAGGGACAAGAGTAATTAATCCCATTTTTTTTTCTTAAATAGTTTTAGCATTTAATTGTTTGTTCCCTTAACTTTCATGTGACATTATTATCTCGTGACTTCCCGCATCATAAATAAAATAATTTAAAAATTAAATATGCTGAAGGAAATTAGGAATATTTATTGAATAAAGATTTTTTTTTAATAAAAATAGAATAGAATGAACTACATTCTTTACACATAAAAAAACACTATAAATAGCACGTATCCTAAGTTTTTAATACAATAATTAAAATTTTTTACTTTGTTCTTCAGTGCACACACTCAAGAAAAAATAAATTTTTAATCCATTCAATAACCTTAATTTGTCATGTCCACCTAATACGCATCATTTCAACTTTTTTATAATTTTAAAATACCAACATACATCAATTCTACTAAATGATTTCAGTTAATAAATTAAAGCGTATGCATAAGCTGGAATTAATAAAGCACAATATGAACAGATTACGATATTATTAGTATACATAAGATAATCGAAATTGCAAAACAAAAACCAATAAACCTGCACAATGAACAAAATAAAATTAATTCACATCCAAGATGACTTCAAATCAGTTAGTCCAGCACTGTAGTACTTCTCCGACTGCGCCGATGACACCCGATATACATTCAACGATCAGATCAAACTTACTGGACACCAATGTTGAGATCAAATCAATTCAGACACTCAAAATAGAAACAAACACATTTCGAACATAACATGAGTAGTGTAAGAGAAGATCTTATGATTTTCTTTTTCTTGGAAGTACGGAAGCAATTTGGTGATTTCAAATTAGGGTTTTTCTTTCTCCATGGGGCCCTGAGCTTCACAGCAAGCTGCTTAAACACTCTTGTACTTCCCCCCATCTTCGATTGCTTCAACAGACCCGCTGTAATTAACTAATCTTTATTATTAATAATAATTAATTTATTTTGTTGAAAATGGAGAGATGGATGGTCTCTATTTATAGTGTCATTCTTATAATTATATTTAATGCCGACCCGTTTGTCTCTTTCTTTGGTGGGACGTTGGTTCTTACTTCTTAGTAATAATGAAAGAATATTCTTGCATCGAAACGGATTTAGAAATCAGGTTTGATTATGGGTTATTATTATTTGTTACACCCTCGTCACAGTGAAATTCAGACAAGTTGCCTTTGATTTATTTAAGGGTAATTTAGTTTTTTTAGCAATAAATAAATATGTGTAAAGTGCGTTGTACTACCCATGAGATGCACTAAAAAAAATTGTATTTTACCAACGAAATATTTAGTTGGTAAAAATCTTAATTTCATTGATAAATTGATTTACCAACGGATTAGCTACGGAATCTGTTGGTAAAGTGGTGATTTGTAATTTTTTAGCAACAAATATTAATTCTGTTGGTAAATAATTCCGTTGGTAATCCGTTGCTAAAAATTCCGTTGGTAATTTATATAAAGATTCCTTTAGTAATCCATTAGTAATTACCAACGGATTGAATTCTTTTGGTAAAATAGAGAATAAATCCATTGACATTCCATTGCTAATAGAAAATTGTCATTTTGGTTGCTAATTCATTGGTAATTACCAACGGATTGAATTCTGTTGGTAAATTCCGTTGTTAAAAAATACTTTTTTTGTAGTGGTGGGAGGACAATTTTAAAATAAATATTTAGTTTGGGATTGAATTGATTATTATTTTCACGTGTGAAGATTATTTTAGTACAAAGAAAATTGTGAATTTGTTAATGAGATGGGAAGGGAGCTTGTATATATGTTACTCTTTCCTACAAAAGTTTTTATCCTTTCATTTTTGTTTGTTTTAATCTTTAAAAAAAGCAAAAAAAATAAAAATAAAAACAACAACTCACTCACATGCACTTTATTTATAAAAAAACTATCCCATCTAATTTATTTTATCGTTTATTTATTAAAAAAGAATACCATAATATCCCAAAATTTTATATTTTTTTAATTTTTGTGATCAATCAAAAGTAATTTTTTTATGAGACGAAAGTAGTATAAGCGAAGTATTAAAATTCAAACGGTCAGACAATCGTGTAAATTAAAGGTTTAAATAAAAAAATTTCGGCTATATGTAAAATTTTAAAAATCCAACAGGCGACCACGTACCTATTTCTATATACATCCTAAAATGAGAATTTGTATGACATATTATGAGACGAGACAAATATATAAATTACTATTACGTCCATTATTATTTCAAAATTGGTGTTGCAATCTTAAATTGTATTGTATTTAGTATAATATTTGTATTGGGTTTATTCGCCCAGGGAGCCGGGCCCACTCAATCCACTAGCATGATATTGTCCGCTTTGAGCCGCCCACTGGCCGCACGGTTTTACCACTTCGGGCGGATATTGTCCGCTTTGGGCCGCCCACTGGCCCGCACGGTTTTACCATTTCGGGCATCACGCACCAAAAGGCCTCATGCTAGGGAGAGTCCATCCCTCATTTATAAACCCATCGTCGAGTCCATCCCTCATTTATAGGCCTAGCTCTTATACCCCCTTAAACAAAGTCCCGCAACTAGACTATCTAGTTTGAGATCCGAACATCCCACCAACCCCGGGCCTCGTCGAGTCCATCCCTCATTTATAGGCCTAGCTCTTATACCCCCTTAAACAAAGTCCCGCAACTAGACTATCTAGTTTGAGATCCGAACATCCCACCAACCCCGGGCCTGGCTCTGATATCACTTGTTGGGTTTATCCGCCCAGGGAGCCGGCCCACTCAATCCACTAGCATGATATTGTCCGCTTTGGGTCGCCCACTGGCCCGCACGGTTTTATCACTTCGGGCATCACGCCCAAAAGGCCTCATGCTAGGGAGAGTCAATCCCTCATTTATAAACCCTCCGTCATCCCCACTTCTAATTGATGTGGGAATTTGGTTGACACCCAACCAACATTTGTTGATTATTGGGCTCTTCACATATTTGAAACCCAACCCAACAGTTTGGTGTATTGTCTATGAGTTTATTCCTAATTTTCTTGTACTATCATGTACTATTTTTTTTTTCAATACCTCTAGTACTTCCTAATATAATAATTTTTTTCCGAAAAAAAATTACATCCATTATTTATTTCTGCTTAAATTAATGATTTTTTCAATAACTATGAGAATAAAGATTTTTGTGGTAATAAATTGGGATTACAATAATAAATTTAGTAAATACTCTATATTAAATATAACGATGCGATTTAATTTGGAAAGGAGTATATATTAATCCACACAAATATTTTGAAATTTGTGTATACTGACAGAGTTGTAGTCTTGTGGCTGTACCAATTAAAAAGACTTTTAAAACGGGATTCCCAAGTTAAGTTAAGCGTGCCAACTTACATCTACGGCTTCACAGGGTTGTACGTTGGGTGAATGTACAACCATATATATTTCCTTCGGTCTAACTGTCTACAACTTTATTTTGGTTTTATTTTTTTTTTTCACCTGAAAATGGTAAATTATTAGTGGGTAGAAGCTTGAATCAAATATACAATTATTAATTTAGGACTTAATTTAATTTGATCTGAATTGATAAAATAGAACACTATATGATAAATTTAGGTAATTAATTAATAATGTTATTTTATTTTGCATACGTGCTTCTTAATAATTGTATATTTTTTTCACATTAAACTTTTCATTAAAAAAACTAGCATTCATATGTGTATAACTTTTTATTCAATAGTATATACATGTTTTTTAATAATTTTATATTTTTTCACACTCAATTTTTCATTAAAAAATCTAACAATTAAATTGTATACATTTTTGTTCATAATTGTATATATTTTTTATTATATTTGTATACGTTTTTTAAAGTGAGTGCACCTATCTTAGAGTGCACCGGTGCACAGTATAATTAGTCATAATTTTATATAGTATTATTATATTTCAGGTCTCCAATTAATAGAATAATAATTTAAGTGTCAAATTGATAATTTATCTAATTTTCATGTTTTAAATTAAAAATATTAATATCGGAGAAATATAGAATAGGGAATTCGAGTTAAAAAGTTTTTACTTATAATAATGATTTTAAAATGATTTTAAAATTCAACGCGTTTCTTGGAAGTGGTTTTCGATAGGTGGTTTATATTAAAAAATAATTTAAAAAATTCACACGCGTTTTTAGTTGTTGTCTTGAAGTAGATTGAATATTTAAATAATGAGTTGTACACTCTGGCGTATACATATTCCAAATTAATGATCACCTATCTCATCCTGTTAACTGTTAACATTAACTATTTTATTAATTAAGAGAAACAATAGTGTAGGATCAGTCGTGCTAACCGTTCCGTTAAATACTTTGTATTTGCCTTTTCATATTATATATTAGTGAAGAATATAGTATTTTAATGGATAATAAGTACAAAAATATATTAATATTTAATTTAATATAAATAAAGTGGGTAGATGTATTAGTATTGAATATGGGTTCATGGTGATATATTAATTAATTTAGTGAGCCTTATAAACAAAAAAAAATATAAATATTGAAATGAGATGTCCAAAATAAAAAAAAAATGTAAAGATTGAAATGGAATGGAGGGAATTCCCTCTTAAAGAGTACTTAATTATTTTTACATGCTGATTTAATTTATTTTAAAATGTAATCTACATTTGCCATTGGCAAACGCTGAATCGGAGGTGAATCAGAGTTGGATTTGTGCAGAAAATTAAGGAAGGGATGTCCGGTCCTACCATAGGACAGGTTCGGGGTTCCACCGAAGCTTTAATTTCCCATTTTATTAAATATATGTCAATGTCTGATGGTCATTTATTTAATGTTGAGTATGTAAAGATTAAATGATAATTAGAGTAAAGTATTTCACTTTATATAACATGCATTCAAATACAATCGTGAAATAGGAAATTTGGATTGCTTTCAAATGAGATCAAAATATACTATAATATCAAAATTTATTATCAATTCACATTAAAGATGTTATCACATGATTTCATTTATCTAATTGAATAATTATTTCTTTTCATCTATTAAATATCACATTTTATTAAAAAATTAACACTTTTTATTTTTTATCACAAAATTCATATCGTAATATAATCCCAAAAAAAATTCTAGCTTATACATATAATATGTGAGTTACATCTGTGCACACCAATTATATGACAATATGTGCGCATCAATTATATAAATTTAATATTCAATCAATTAGTTTTTGAGATATGTGCTTGTTAGTTATATGACAAATGTAAAATATTCGTTCATACAATACAAAAATACATTTTCCACGAAAAATGAGGTGACTATGGATGTAAGGAAGAGGGTAATTTCAATTTAAAGGATATGTGAAACTTTAGAACTTCTTTTCATTAATTAATTTAATTTTATTAATTATGATTTTTCCAACTTTACATGTGTATTGAGTCCTACCTCTATGAATTTTTGCGTATTCATTAATGTTTATACATCCTACAATTCCCATAGTTAGAGTGTAATTTATTTTTATTATATTATTTTCATTGTACTCGTTTTAAATCCAATTTATAAGAAATTTAAAGTGTGAGATATTTATAATACTCCATTTGATAAACTCTATTATAAGATAATGTGTATGACTGTATACAAATGCATTCTTTAATTTTTATATAATTCTAAAATGTTATATGATTCACCATACAAATTTATTTTATTTATCAATAAGAATATTTTATTTATAGAATAATTAATACTTTAATAATTAGTACATTTTTTTTTAAAAGCTACCTGTGGAGTACAGATTAGTATTGATGCAACTTGGTAGTTAATGATGTGATAATATAAATTAAAGGAATTTTTTAGTACATGGCCTGAATTATATGTTAACTATCGATTTAAGGCTTGAATTATTTTTTTTATCGATTCAGGACCCGATTAATTTGAAACTATCTGTTCAAGGCTTGAAGCCCTAACACCGTCAATTCTTTTTTAACATAAACTAAAGAATTGAACCTGCTATTATAACCACCGTCAAAATTGGCACAATTCCGATGTGGGGGAGTCGAACTCTTTTATGATTTATTCATGGATTTCACCGTAACCTGTGTTGGTTTATGAGTTGGAATGAGAATTGTTGTTCTCTATTGGATATGATGTGTATTGTGATATATTTGGATAGTGTCTGTTGTGATATATTAGGATTAGGAACATAGAAAACTGTGAATCTTCCGTCGATTTCCCTTATCTTTGGTGATTTCATTCAGTCCCTCTTCAACCCAACCGTGACTTTGGAAAATCCAAGTTAATTTCAAATTCCGGCAGCGTCATACATCATATTCAAGAATGTCTTCCATCGATTTCCCTTATCTTCTACGGCGGTGATTTCATTCGGGTCCCTCTTCATCCCAACTGTGACTTTGGAAACACCAAGTTTCAAATTCCGGCAGCGTCATACATCAGATTCAATAATTTCATGAATAGTGTTGGTGAATAGCGTTGGATTTGAGATTTTGGGCATCACCAAATATTCCTTCAGATCTATTGAATGGACTGATGGAGGAAGCATCGAGGAGCCCAACAACAGTATTGTGGCGGTTGAATTCTACTATGGTTATGAGAATTTGAATCAACAGGGGAGTTGAAATTGTGATTCCGCCGTGGCAGCTATGATAGTAGTTCTGCACTTCAGTTCCATTAAGTTGACGGTGTTAGATTCTAAGCCTTAAACTGATAGTTTTAAATTAATCGGGCCTTGAATCGATAAAAATAATAATTCAAACTTTAAATCGATAGTTAATATATAATTCAAGTCTTAAATTGAAAAAATTCCTAAATTAAAAGAAATAAAAATATGAGTGGAGAGAGGATGTGGTGATGACGTGATGACCTAATAAAATGCTTATTTTATTAGATTGCTTTTATTTATTTAACACTCATATACAATGCCTACTTCTATTATATTGTTTTTATTCATTTAACAGCTATTTACAATGCTTACTTCCCATATAAAAGCAATCAATTAAAATAAGCATTTTGCATTTCAAGATTTCAACTCTTCCATTAAAATCTATTCTGCCAAACTCCAACTTTCTGCCCAAATCTCTAATCCAATCCATCCCTCACATGATATATCATCACCACACCCTCCCTCCACTCATTTTAGTTGAATATATATATATATATATATATATATATATATATATATATATATATATATATATATATATATATAATTTAAATTAGAAAATATGTCACATTTAATTCTATAAATATAGGGCCTATTCAACCCGGGACATATCGTGTCCCTGAACACAAGAATTTTAAAACTTTTATGGTCACATGGGGACACGGTGTGTCTCCGAGAAACAAAAGCCTCACTTTTCAAACTTTAGTCTTTTTCTTGATCACATTCTATTTTTTTTCAATTTTGAATACTTATTTTTCAATTTTATAAATAATATACACGCTACATATTAAAATATAGTACTATATTTCTAATGTCTATACAAAAAAGCTAATATAAACCTCCAAACGAGGAAGAGAGAGCAACTATTAATCAATACATATCTTGTGTCTTTAATAATTCTTTTAAAAAAAATACTCCTCTTTTTCCATTTCAATTTTTACATATTTCAAATTTAGACATCACATTTCAATCTTTATATTTTCTATTTTGATAAATAGGAACCACACAAATTAATTATTTCTCTCTCCATAACTCACACATTACACTAATACACCTACTCACTTTAGAGTAAAATATTATTTTTCTCATCTAACTACACATTAAAATATTATACTCCTTAATATCCATACAAAAATCAAACGTAAAGTTTGAAAAGGGATGGAGGAAGTATTTAATTAATATATATACTACTACCTCCATCCCACCACAAGGAGCGTATTTTGTTATTTTCGTTTGTCCCAATACAAGAAGTACATTTTCATTTTTAGCAAATGGAACCATACAAAATAATTAATATATCTCCATTAGACTCACACACTACACTAATACACCTCTCCATTATACATTAAAATATTATTTATCTCTCTTCATCTACAAATTAAATATTATATCCCTTAATCAACGTGCTAAAAAGAAACACCTCCTTATGGAAGGGAGTATGATATTACAATAATATATAAAATATTAACTGTTCGCTATTATAAATTTAAAATAAAATAAAATAATGAATTCCATGTAACACAGGAAAAAAAAAAAGTTACATAAATAAAATTTAATTTTTCTGGGGACCGGTGCCTTCCTCTCTCCCTTAATGCATGTTAAAGCTATTCCTAAGAAGTTAGTGTTTTGTAAATTGAATACACACCATAAATTTTGTGGTACTTCTATAATTTAACTCTAACAATGCATATATTATAATTGGAGTGGAGGGGATCATAAGATTTAAACTGTAAATCGGTTTACACTTTTGTTTGCAATTGCCGGGAGAAGTGGTTGAAAAGTGTAGGAAAATGGAAAAAAAATATAGAATTCAAAATTCAAAAAAGTCATAAACTACTAGATCAAATAAAAACAGAGAAATAAACCCGATATCTGATAAAGTAAACACATGCAAGGATAATATCAAATTTCATCCAACTGATTTCAATTTAAGTAATTTTTTTATTTGTGATTTTTAATTTTGATATTTTTTTGTCCAAATTTAGTTATTTTTTTAATTCAAATTTTGGATAAAAATTGGATTAAATTCCGACAAAATAAGACAATTTCGACAAAAAAATTTGGAGGTAATTTAATAAATTAAAGAACTAAATTTGAAAAAAAAAATTTCAAAATCCAATAAAATATTTTGAGAATTGCAAATAAATAAATAACTAAAATTAGAATCTACTTACTTAAACGAATTTTGATATTTTCTCTTATATCAAGGATTACAAATTCAAAGATAAGTGGATGAAATTAAAACACAAATGATAATCAAAGACTAGAAATGAAATCAAAACAGGTGCACCCAATATTCGATATAACAACAACATTACAATGAGTATATATGACCGTCAGCATCTGCTGACAGCATCCCTTACGGAGGAAAGGGAGTAAATGGTGGATTCGATGGCGGAGCTCACTTCGTCAACGGCTCTTTCCAAAGAATTTGCTTAGCCAGCACGTCAAAGTTTTCTAAGAGAGAGGCGGCGGCATTAAGGTTGGCGATGGTGGCGTCGATGGTGATGCTCAAGTTGCCGATCACAACGCCAATGGAAACAGTCTGCGCTTCGCAGGTTTGTACGTAGATGGCTAATATTATCATAATGAATATGCATGCTGCACCCTGCTTTGCTACACTTGTACTCTCCATATTAAATTTCTGATAAGTGATAACTTAACTTTTAAACAGAAATCAACCTTCACTAATATATAGTCAATATTTGAATTCACGTTATCCTTTTAAAGGGTCTTGTTTTGCTTTACCAAAATTAAAATTATCCTTCTTTACACGAATAAACTTCGGCACTTGTCCTGTGGCTGTCCTTTTTTTACATATTATTAATATTATTATTATTATTTATTCATCAGCTAGTTTAATTATCATGTTATCACTTTATATTGATCGGATATCACTTTATATTAAAAACGTTATTACTTTTTATTCATTTTACAAATTGTTCATAAAATAATTTAATTAAACGGTTATCACTTTTTTTAATCATGTATTACTTTTTATTAAAAATATTATCACTTTTATTGTTGCAGCGAATTCTTCGTGAAATAATAATGATTCAATTAGACGGATATCACTTTTCTTTAATTATGATTCACTTTTTATTAAAAATATTATCACATTTTATTCATTATATGAATTGTTCGTGAAATCACTTTTGTAATTAGTCATCACTTTTATTTAAAGATATTATCTTTTTTTTAAATATTATCAATTTTTTATACTATAATTTTTTATGAAATAGTTCACTACACCATTATCACTTTTTATCAATTGGGTATCACTTTTAATTTTATAGGTTATCACATATTATCACATTTTATGAATTTATAATATATAAATTAAATAAATTTTGAATTATTACATTTTTAAATAATAAAAATAAATTAAATAAGAAAAGCGTAGAAAAAATATATATACATATAAGTCCTAATTAATTTTTCTTTCATAATTAATTTTTAAATTTTCTTATTTGATATTAACTAAACAAGGCCTTTTAAATTTATTTAGGTCCAAATAATTTTACTCTACAACTAATTTTTTAATTTTCTAATTTAATAACAACCAAACACGACATTTTAAAATTAGTTAATTATGTTAATAGATGATTATAAGAGAACCCGTGAGACAGTCTCACCCAAGTCTTTACCAACAAAAAAAAGACTAAAATTGGAATATACCATGCTTAAAAGATCAATTTTGATATGATTGTAAGGTGTAGGAAAATGGAAAAATGTAGAATTCAAAATCAAACAAGTCATAAACTAGTTGATCAAATAAAAACACAAAGAGAAATAAACACCAATATCTAATAAATCAACACATACATTATTTTAACTAAGGGTTACAAATTCAAAGATCAGACCGACAGCGTGGATAACATTAAAACACAAATGACAATCAAATACTAGAAATGAAATCAAAACAGTATGACCGTTAGCATCTCCTGATAATATCCCGGACGGAGGAGAGGGAGTTAACGGCGGATTCGATGGTGGATCTAACGTCGTCAACGATCCTTTTCGCAGTATTTTCTAGAGCCTGAACCTGTATGTTATGTAAGAGAGAGAAGGCAGCATTAAGGTCGGCGATGATGGCGTCAACGGTTGTGCTCAAGTTGCCGATCACAACTGCGATGGAAACAGTCTGCGCTTCGCAGGTTTGTACGTAGATGGCTAATATCATCATAATGAATATGCATGCTGCACCCTGCTTTGCTATGCTTGTACTCTCCATATTTAATTTCTGATCAATGATAACTTAAATTTTCAAAAGAAATCAACATTTCAGTTTTCTTTTTCTTTGATAAATGGAGCATGCAGGAAGGTCCCCTACTAATACTAGTTACAATAATTACGAAAAGTCAATATTTGCTTGTAGTTGAATATATGTAATTAATTAACCTACACCACGAAAGGCATAAATATTTAATTATTTGGCAAATTATTGTATGCATTCGGACCTGCGCTAATTCCGTGCAGATAAATCCAATTTTATACTTATTAGTATTGAATGTTATATTAAATTTAAAATCAAAATCATCCCATACATATTTACTTTATTCAAAATAATCACAAGAAACTTAAATACTTATCTTAAATAGTCTAATAATTTTAAATTCTCACAGAATTGGTATGTCTTTTTTACTTAAAAATATTTAATTTTTCTAGCGGAGCAAAATTTAAAGGTTTGGGAGAAAAATGAATATCCTAACTATTTTGGAGCATTTTTGGATAAAGTAAATAGATGCGAGACAATTTATGTTTTAAACTTTTGTTATACTCTTTATAATTATAAGAACTTATATTCTTAATTTTTCAAAGAAAATAAAAATTAATTTTTTTAGTCTAACTTTAATACTTTTCATAAAGGTTTGGGAGAAAAATGAATATCCTAACTATTTTGGAGCATTTTTGGATAAAGTAAATAGATGCGAGACGATTTATGTTTTAAACTTTTGTTATACTCTTTATAATTATAAGAACTTATATTCTTAATTTTTCAAAGAAAATAAAAATTAATTTTTTTAGTCTAACTTTAATACTTTTCATACTTTAAATATCTTTATTAATATCTTTATTAATTAAAGTGTAGAAGAACAAATGTAATACTTTGTGCACGTATGCAGGAGAGAGCAAGTCATATTTATTTATTTTTTAATGCTCCACTTGGTAATGGAATTATAAAATAAAATTATTAGTGGCGAACTCGTGATCCGTTCAGTCAAATGTTCATTGATATTATATTTTAGGCGCTGGATATCTACACCATTTTTTTTACTCCATACAAAATAAATAAATATTACAATTACAAACACACCTACTTTAAAATGACACAAATACCCTTAATATGTACAACACAATTTATTTTCTTCCTCTACCCAATTTTCTCACTTATTTGATACACCTACTTTATTCACCTCCCAACGCATACACCTCTCTCCACTCCCACCTAAGCATACACCTCTCTCCACTTCAATTTGAACGAGAGAACAAGAAGAAGAGGAAGGGAAGGGAAGAACTTACTAACCTTGAAATTTGGACAACGACCACATCACAATGGATTCGATTCGACGAATTATAGGTATGTAATTTTGTGTTTTTTTCAATGAATCTCTTATTTCAAATTTGTCACCTCCTGCAGGTCTTGCCGGAAGGCCAGACCTTCGACAGTTTACTGGATGACCTCTTAGCCGGTAGAATAAATTATGATCAATACCTGGAAGGTGCGATCAGTTTGCTCCGTGATGCAGACATTGATGTTGATGTTGGTGGTGACGACGACGATGAATTACTCGAATTCAATCAACTCGGTGACACGTTCTTCGGTTCAGTCATTGGATATGGCTTCCTGGGCATTGGTGTTAACCGCAGCGGCAAATAAGTTAACTATGGATTGTTCAGTCCCTCTTGCTTTCTTATTTGATTTTAACCATCTGAGGGTTAAAATGGTAAATTACACCTCAAATTTATGTAATTTACTTGACAACCCAAACTACTTAATAAATAAGTATGAGTATTATGCTTTTCTGTATTTGTCTAAATTAATTGTTATTAGTTACAATTATACTCTTAGAATTAAAATTAAATTTTAAGGATTAATATTAAATTTTTTATGGGCAAAATACACCATAAACAACTACGGTTTGCATCCCAAGTTCCACAATTTTCATTTCATATTCTGTAACATATTTTCTTTATTAAAATATTATACCTCAATAAATGACCATTAAAGTACTTTTGCACACTTGGAGGAAATTTAGCATTGATATAGACACGGGTCATGTATTTAAGATATGAAATAGTAGGTGACATACAAAATTAGTGACGTGATTCGATCACACAATACCTCTCAAACACTCAAGAAACACACACACTTTGATATGAAAACTTAAAAGAAAAATGTAAAGTTTTGCACAAAGATGTATAGTGGTTCGGTTATGAATAACCTACATCCATTTTGGGGAGAAAAAACTTTATTATTGATGATACAATACACCTAAGAACAGATTGAATCGAAGAACAAAACCAGAAAGGAACTTTTGTGAAACTGTGAAAACCCTAAGTATTGTTGTTGTTGTTCACAACAAGGTGACTTTGAGCCCTTATATCATGATACTCCTTCAACCTTTTGATCCGGTTAAACCTCCACTTGATAGCCCTCACTTAGTAGATGAGATACAGCCATCTAGCCAGTTCCATGTAGCTTGATAACTGCTCTTAAAACCGCCTCACCTATCAGCTGATCATAACTGCCTAAACTGACAGTTATGGCAGTTATGTTGTTGAGTTAGTTCCAATCATTCCTTTAAGCTTCCAGCTGCTATGCAACACATTGTGATCATCCTTTAGTCTCCAATGAACACTATCCACGTGTATATCAGCTCATCCAAGTGATAGACAAAGCTAAACACTCTATTTGAACATTATCAGCATTGGTTCGACCTTGGTTCGATCAGTTTAATCATGTCGAACCACTAGTGTCGTGGTCGAACCCATCTCCTAGCGTTTTGGTTCGACCATGGTTCGACCTTCTAAACAGGTCGAACCATTAGCGTCGTGGTCGAACCGCCCCCCCTTCTATTCCACACCGGTGGATTTTAGAAATGGTTCGACCTCTTTATACATGTCGAACCTATCTGTCCAAGTCGAACCCTTTCATGCATGCATCTATTGTCATCAATCTCCACCTTAGATGTATGCATGAACAACTTCATTTCTTCTCCCCACCTTTGCTGCTTTTAAGGAGCAGCAACCTCTTTGTCTCCACACATTCCAACCAAAGTCTTGCACAGCTCAAACTTTGCAGCTGGCAATGCTTTAGTAAGTGAATCAGCTGGATTCACAGCTGTGTCAATCTTTCTTACTTCCACAAATCCACTGTCCACTATGTCTCTGACAAAGTATAACTTTGCATCAATATGTTTGGTCCTCTCATGATATCCCTGATGCTTAGCTAAGTGTATTGCACTTTGATTATCACAATACACCACCACTGTATCTTGATATTCTCCCAATTCTTTCAGTAAACCAACAAGACATACTCCTTCCTTGATTGCTTCTGTTAATGCAATGAATTCAGCCTCTGTAGTTGATAGAGCTACTACAGACTGATGGCTTGCTTTCCAACTTACTGATGTACCAAACATATTGAACACATATCCTGTAAGAGACTTTCTAGAATCCAGATTTGCTGCAAAATCAGCATCAACAAAACCAGTGACAACTTCTGACTTTGCTTCCCTACTCTGAAATTTCAAACCAACAGGTTCAGTCCCCTTTACATACCTCAATGCCCATTTGACTGCTTCCCAATGCTGCTTCCCTGGACAACTTAAGAATCTACTAATCAAGCTCATTACATAAGCAAGATCAGGCCTACTACACACCATAGCATACATAAGACTGCCCACTGAACTTGCATATGGAATCCTGCTCATTTCAGCTATCTCAATGTCTGATTTTGCTCCATTAAGCAGTGACAGACTCAATCCTTGCTTGACAGGTGTTGTAACCGACTTGCACTGATCCATATTGTACCTTTTGAGTACTTTAACAAGATAGAATTGTTGTTTCAATACAAGTGTTCCAGCTAATCTGTTTCTGCTTATTTCCATCCCTAAGATCATCTTAGCTTCACCAAGGTCCTTCATCTCAAATTCAGACTTGAGAATTTCCTTTACTGCATCAATCCCTTGAATGCTCTTACAAGCTATTAAAATATCATCCACATAGAGAAGTAGGTAAGTGTAACAGCTGTTTTCTTCCTTGATGTATACACAGCTGTCATAATGGCTTCTCTGAAAACCATTGGCAACAATGTACTCATCAAATCTCAAGTACCACTGCCTTGGACTTTGTTTAAGTCCATATAGAGACTTGAGTAACAAACAAACCTTTAAATCAGCTCTCTCAACTGTAACACCTTCTGGTATCTTCATATAGATGCTCTCCTCCAACTTTCCATGTAGAAATGCAGTAGTTACATCCATCTGATGAAGCTCAAGATCATACTGAGCTACTAGTGCTAGTAATACTCTAATTGAACAATGTTTAACCACAGGTGAGAAGATCTCATTGTAATCTATCCCTTCTTTCTGTGAAAAACCCCTAGCAACTAGTCTAGCCTTGTATCTAATTCCACCTTCAGCTGCAAGTGCTGGTTTTCTCTTGAAAATCCACTTACATCCAACTAGCTTCTGAGATTTTGGCTTGTCAACAATTTTCCATGTTCCATTCTTGTTAAGAGACAACAATTCTTCTTCCATGGCTATAAGCCACTTATTACTATCTTGACTAGCCAATGCCTCAGTATAGTTTCTTGTTTCATAAGCTTCAACATCAACAGCTGTATATAGAGCAAAAGACACTATACCAGCCTGTACATACCTTGCAGGTGGTACTATAGTCCTCTTCTGTCTATCTCTTGCAAGTTGATAAGTATTAGGTTGTTCTTTAACCCTTGATACTTCATCTGTACCTCTGTCAGTGGAGTTCTCTTCACTTTCTCCTGATTTGTCCATATCTTGAGGCTCCACCTCAAGCTCAGACTCTCTTCTTTGATCATCCTTGATCAATGGCATCTTATCTTCAACAAAGATAACATCTCTACTGACCATGAGCCTGTTCTCATCATAACACCACAGTTTGTACCCCTTTACTCCCTTAGGATAACCTATCATAACACATTTGAGTGCTCTAGGTTCCAATTTATCTTGTTTAACATGTGCATAAGCTTGGCAACCTATAACTCTAAGATATGAGTAATTAGGGACCTTACCAGACCATACTTCATCTGGAGTTTTGAAGTTTAGAGCTGTTGAAGGACACAAGTTGATTAGATAAGCTGCAGTTGCAGCTAACTCTCCCAAAACACCTTGCTCAACCCTGTACTGCTCAACATACATCTGACCCTTTGCAAGAGTGTCTGATTCATCCTCTCTGCAATGCCATTTTGTTGAGGAGTACCAGGGACAGTTTTGTGTCTTTTAATCCCCTTTTTCTTGCAATATGAATTGAACTCTTCAGACACAAATTCCAATCCATTGTCTGTCCTTAAATACTTCAAACTACTCCCTGTGATGTTCTCAGTTTCTGTCAACCAACCTTTGAAGGTTGTGAATGCTTCATCCTTTGATTTCAGAACATATACCCATAACTTCCTTGAGTAATCATCAATTATGGTCATGATGTATCTCCCTCCACCTCTGGTTACAGTTCTTGAAGGTCCCCAGAGATCTGAATGAACATAATCCATTCTTGCTTTGGTTGTATGTTCTGAATCACCAAACTTAAGTCTCTTGGACTTACCAAGAATGCAATGCTCACACTGTCTGATCTTATCACCTTCACTGAACTTGATCAGCTGTTGTTTTGCTAATTCTTGCATTCCTCTTTCACTAACATGTCCCAACCTGCCATGCCAAAGCTTGACATTATCCTGCTGACTAGTGTTGTGTATCTGTCCTACAATAACACTCCCATCCAAGAAATACAAGTCTGATCTCCTGGTCCCTCTCATGACAATCTTATCATCCTTAGTCACTGTGAGGATTCCCTTTCTCAGGTTTGAATCACAACCTTGAGTATCAAGCATTCCAAGGGAGATGAGGTTCCTTCTTAATCCAGGAACATATCTTACATTCCTAAGAAGCCTCTGAACTCCATCAAACATAAGCAATCTGATGGATCCTACTCCCTTTATCTCACAAGAGTGATCATCACCTAAAAGCACTGATCCTCCTTCCTGATGCTTGAATTCCTCAAACCAATGCTTCATAGGTGTCATATGGAATGTACACCCTGAATCCAATACCCACTCAACAGATACATCTGAAGTAGTGATGGACAGAGCTTCAATACCTTCCATACCAGCATTGTTTTGTACTTCACCAACCTGATTGACTTGGTTCTTTTGATTTCCAGCAGGTGTTTCAGTTTTCTTGGACTTGCTAGCCTTCCACTTTGCACACTGTTTCTTGAAGTGCCCAGGTTCATGACAAAAGTAACACCTCTTGCCATTAGACTGTCCTGATGCACCTTTCTTTTGATCAGTGTTTCCACCTTTGTTCCACTTCTTGTTCTGATTCCCTTTCTTGGCAAAGAGTCCTTCTACCCCTGATTTTTCTTTTCTATCAGTTCCTTCTTCCAGATCTTTTGATCTAAGTGCCCTCAGCACATCTTCAAGCAGTACAACATCCTTACCTCCATAAAGAACAGCATCCTTGAAGTGCCTTTGTGATCTTGGCAATGCTGACAGCAACATGATGGCCTTGTCTTCACTGGATAGCTTGAAATCCACACTTTCCAGATCATCTATGATCTTGCAGAATTCATCAGCTTGTTCCATCAGAGACCTTTCATCAGTCATCATGAAAGCATGAAGTCTTTGCCTGAGATGCATCTTATTGGCAGATGTTCTTACCATGAACAAAGCCTCCAATCTATTCCATACTTTAATAGTTGTTGTCTCCTTTGATACTTCTCTAAGTATCTTATCACTAAGACACAGAATTATTGTAGAATAGGCCTTTTGAAGTACCTGATCATCCACTGGAGCTCTTACAGGACCCGCTGCAGCCTGAGGGTCCTTGATGATTTCAGTTTTCACCGGTGGAGGAGGCTTCAATGCATCCATCAAACCTTGCTGCATAAGAACTGCCTTCATCTTGATTTTCCATAGATTGAAATCTGATTTCTCTGTGAGCTTTTCAACATCAAACCTTGTGGTGTTCATCTTGAATACTTCTGTGTGTTTGTTTCCCATAGTCGGCGCCAATTGATGTGATTCGATCACATAATACCTCTCAAACACTCAAGAAACACACACACTTTGATATGAAAACTTAAAAGAAAAATGTAAAGTTTTGCACAAAGATGTATAGTGGTTCGGTTATGAATAACCTACATCCACTTTGGGGAGAAGAAACTTTATTATTGATGATACAATACACCTAAGAACAGATTGAATCGAAGAACAAAACCAGAAAGGAACTTTTGTGAAACTGTGAAAACCCTAAGTGTTGTTGTTGTTGTTCACAACAAGGTGACTTTGAGCCCTTATATCATGATACTCCTTCAACCTTTTGATCTGGTTAAACCTCCACTTGATAGCCCTCACTTAGTAGATGAGATACAGCCATCTAGCCGGTTCCATGTAGCTTGATAACTGCTCTTAAAATCGCCTCACCTATCAGCTGATCATAACTGCCTAAACTGACAGTTATGGCAGTTATGTTGTTGAGTTAGTTCCAATCATTCCTTTAAGCTTCCAGCTGCTATGCAACACGTTGTGATCATCCTTTAGTCTCCAATGAACACTATCCACGTGTATATCAGCTCATCCAAGTGATAGACAAAGCTAAACACTCTATTTGAACATTATCAGCATTGGTTCGACCTTGGTTCGATCAGTTTAATCATGTCGAACCACTAGTGTCGTGGTCGAACCCATCTCCTGGCGTTTTGGTTCGACCTTCTAAACAGGTCGAACCATTAGCGTCGTGGTCGAACCCCTCCCCCCTTCTATTCCACACCGGTGGGTTTTAGAAATGGTTCGACCTCTTTATACATGTCGAACCTATCTGTCCAAGTCGAACCCTTTCATGCATGCATCTATTGTCATCAATTAGAATAGGTGATCCTTTTGTAAACCACATGATGTAATATTATATGAACTACTAGTGTGAAATTACAAATACATCCTTGCTAATTAACCCTAAATCCTAATTATAAATATTTTGGCATCACACACCTTTCAAAATTGTGTGGGATTAAATTAATTTCCAGCAAAAATTAAACTGAAATGATATAATCACTGCATTAATTCCAATTAATGGATTGAAACGAAGGTCCATCTCACATTTTATTTATTCTTTACAATTTTATTTTTTTAAAGAGTCAACTTTTAGTTTAAAAACCACTACTCCTATACTTGAGGTGGGAGTATATATGGATCACATAAGATTCCAGCATGTACAAATCCCGATAAAAATAACAACATAGGTTTATAATGAGATCAGAAATGGTGGGAAGTACAAGTGGTGTGAAGCATGGCATTTGCATTATGTTGGTGGCATTCTTCATCATCAACGTACAACTCGTTACAGCTGCGCGCCTCTTGCCGGAGGCACATGTACATGCCACCGTAGGCGGTGGCGGCCTCTTGGACGGTTTACTCAACGAGGAAGGCCTCTTGGGTAGTATGCTCGGTGGTGGCCTCTTAGGCGGTATACTCGATGGTGGCGTTGAGGTTGATGTTGGTGTTGGTGGCGGCGACGGCAAATAATTTGAACATATAAATCCTGTTAGAGTGTGACTTGATTAAGTATTAAATGATACAACTCTCTACCAGCTTAAGCTTTTAGATGAGGTGGTCGTTTAACATAGTATCAGAGCCCATGGTTAACAAAGGTCCAGGGTTCGAACCTCACCGCCGCCCATTTATGAAAAAATTCCACATGCAAGGCTTGAGGCAAAAATTCCCCGCCTGCATGTGAGGGGGCGTGTTAGAGTGTGACTTGATTAAGTATTAAATGATACAACTCTCTACCAGCTTAAGCTTTTAGATGAGGTGGTCGTTTAAAAAGTGGTATCAAAGCCAGGCCCCAACCCGGGGTTGGTGGCATGTTCGGACCTCAAACTGGATGGTCTAGCTGCGGGACTTTGTTTGAGGGGGAAATATTAGTTGGGTGTCAACCAAAGTCCCACATCGGTTAGACGTGGGGAAGGCGAACTCTCCCTAGAATGAGGCCTTTTGGGTGTGATACCCAGAGTGGTAAAACCGTGCAGGCCAGTGGGCGGCCCAAAGCGGACAATATCATGCTAGTGGATTGAGTGGGCCCGGCTCCGCTGGGCCAGGATAAACCCAACAAGTGGTGCTGGTAGAGAGTTGTATCATTTAATACTTAATCAAGTCACACTCTAACAAATCCGATGGACCATGGTTTCAAATTATGGAATATTTTTTGTAGTTTCCTCTTGCTGTCTTATTTGATTTTAACCATATGAGGGTTGAAATAGTAAATTACAATGTTACACTTCAAATTTATGTAATTTACTGTGACAACCCTAACTACTTAATAAATAAATAAAATAAATCAGTATGAGTATTTTGTTTGTTTCAGTATTTTTCTTCTTAATTAATGGTTACTAATTACAATAAGAGAATTAATACTAAATTCTATTGATAAAATAGACCATAAACCGCAATGGTCCGCATCACTTGTTCCACAATGACTCTTCCAAAAGTCCAGGGCCTGATGGGTATTCTTTTGCTTTCATTAAGGAGTATTGGTCCTTCTTTAAAGCTGACTTCCAGTTATTGTTTGAAGATTTCCAAGTTATTGTTTGAAGATTTCCATAAAAATGGAAAATTTGTTAGAGGGTTCAATCCGTCCTTCATCGCACTTATTCCTAAGAAGCGTTCTCCCACCACTATTGGCGACTTTCGTCCAATCTCCTTGATCAACAGTGCTTATAAGATAGTTTCCAAAGTACTTGCTCGGAGGCTTAGCAAAATCATCGGGAATATCATCTCTGATGCTCAAACAACTTTCATACAAGGCCGCCAAATCTTAGATGGAGTGCTTGTGCTTAATGAAATTATTGATGAGGCAAAGAAGAAGAACCATGAAACGCTTCTCTTCAAAATTGATTTTGCAAAAGCTTTTGATTCAGTTGACTTCAACTGGGGCTTTTTGAGGGCAATGATGGAAAGTATGGGATTCAATTCAAAATGGTGTGGTTGGATTATGGAATGTGTTTTCACTGCCTCTACTTCTATTCTTGTGAATGGTAGCCCTACTAAAGAATTCCAGATGGAGCGTGGTCTTAGACAAGGTGATCCTCTCTCACCTATACTCTTCCTTATCGTGGCTGAAGCTTTGAGTGCCATGCTTTCACGGGCTGTTGATTGTGGTCTCTTTGATGCTATTTCTGTTGGGAGTAAATGCATTTCAATTTCTCATCTTCAATATGCTGATGATACAATTCTTATTGGTCAGGCGTCTGTTAAAAATATTTGGGCCTTAAAGTGCATTCTGGCAAATTTTTAGTTGTTGACCGGACTTCGTATTAACTACTCTAAGTGCCAACTTCTTGGAATTAATGTTGATGGGGAGATTCTAAACGATGTTGGCAGCTTTCTTGGTTGCGTAATTAGATCACTTCCTATGTGTTATCTTGGCATTCATGTTGGGCCAGGCAACCGTAGCTTGGAAATCTGGTCTGGAGTAGTTCAAAAAATCAAAAACAGATTGAAGTGCTGGGAAGATAAAAAATCTCATTTGGTGGTAGAATCATCCTTCTTAATGCATTCTTAAACTCGTTACCCACCTATTATCTCTCCTTTTATCGTCTACCTAACCACATCTTGAGAAAAATTACCAAAATGCAACGTGATTTTCTTTGGGGTGGGGGTGTGAATGAGAGAAAAGTTCTGTGGGTTTCCTGGAATAATATTTGTAAACCCAAAGAGAATGGTAGTCTTGGTGTGAAAAACTTGGATTTATTCAATAAGTCTTTACTTGGAAAATGGGCTTGGAGGATTAGAGTTGAACCCAATTCTCTATGGGTAAGGATACTCGACTCCAAGTATGGTGTTTGTTCTTCTCTTTTGTCAGGTGCTTGTGTTAATAGAAAGCACATGTCAACTTGGTGGAGACAAATTTTTGATCTCTTCTTCTTCACCTCGAAATGTCCTTGGTTTGAGATTAACATGTCCAAAAATATTGGTAATGGAATGTCTACGTATTTTTGGTATGATAAGTGGGTTGGGGAGTCTTGTCTTAAAGAGTCATTTCCTAGATTATTTTCACTTTGCTCTAACAAAGATGTAAAAATAGGAGAGTCGGGATGTTGGGTTAATGGTGTTTGGCAATGGAACCTTAGTTGGAGACGTGAACTTTTGTCATGGGAGTCTGACTTGGAATCCCAATTATTGTCTTCTCTTAAAACATTTCATATGCAGGTTTTTGGGGATGATGCTTGGACTTGGAAACTCTCAAATGATGGGCAATTCACTACACGGAGTGCTTATTATTGCCAAATAGTTCAGATTCCGGCTACCGTGAACCTAAGTGAAGATACTTACAAGGCTCTCTCAAAGATTTGGAATAAATTAACACTTACAAAATTTTTGGGGCTTGCTTGGAGAATCCTTCGATGTCGGCTTCCTACTAGAGCTGCTCTTAAAAGGAGGAACATTATCAAAGATGGAGATGATCTCTCGTGCGGTCTTTGCGGTAATCATGAAGAAACGGTGAAGCACTTGTTCTTTGAATGTAAATTCTCCTATCAAGTTTGGTGTCTTTGTTATTTTTGGCTAAAATCTCCGATGCGTATCGCTTCTGATCCAATGATGCATTTTGTACAACATTTTGGCGCGCTGGACAAGAAGGGAAAAAAACACATAATCGAATGCATTTGGTCCTGTGCAGTTTGGTTCATTTGGAAGACAAGAAACAAGAAAATCTTTGAAAATAAGGAAATCAATTTGGAAAAGACATTCGAGGAAATTAGAATCAAATCGTGGTGCTTTTTCTCCACTCACTATAATTGCTCTTACTCAATTTTAGATTGGTGTAGCAACCCCAGAATGTGCTGTAATTAGATGATGTCTCTCTTCATTAATATTGGTGCTCTATGATTTGTAAACTCTTAATAACTTTTGATTTTGAGTACTACTTGTACTCATAATAATACTTAACTTTTTCCTTCCAAAAAAATAAAAATAAAAAATGTTATACCCTAATACGTGACATTCAAGTACTCTTATACACTTGGTGGTAATTAATTGGGCATTGATACGGATACATATCATGTATTTAAGATATGAAATAGTAAATGAAATACAAAAATTAATAGATGACCCGTTTTGTAAACCACAAGGGCGTATTACACGAACTATATACAAGTCACGTGAAATTACAAGTATATCTTCGTTAATTAATACTAAATCATAAAGATAAATCAATTTAGCTCACATTTTTCGAAATTGCATGGAACAAAATCAATTTATAGCGAAAATTAAAATGACGCCATTTCAAAAAATTTAGAACTATATTTTTAAAAAAAAAAAATTTCGTTGTACCATTTCCTATAAAATAAAAATAGGTTGGACGATTTTATATTTTAAACTCTACCTACCTACTTTTAGTGGAGATCTTTTATTTCATTTTATAAAGCCTACTTCCCATATAAAAACAATCTAATAAAATAACAATTTTGTATTTAAAAATTTCAACTCTGATACTCAAATATATAGGGAAGTAGGCATTCATGTGTGTGGATGTCACAATTTCTACCCAGCCATTAAAAAAAAAAAATCCTTTTTCTAGTGTATAAAGTAAAAAAAAATGAGAGCTATTTTAAATAATTTAATAAAAAATAGTGTATAAAGTTAGAGAATTGAGTGTAAAGGGTGAGTGACAATTTATAGTATTGTCTTGTAAGAACGTTAATATTTTATGGATTTCTATTTCTAAAAGTGCGCATATAAATTTTGTGATATACTAAAATGAAAAGGTTTGATGTCGTCATCGTCTAGCCTTCCATAATTTCAAACGTAATTCCGTCCATTCATAGGAGTTAAAAGTTTTTTTTTTCATAATTATTTAAAACTTTAAATTTTGTTAAAAAAAATATTTGTATCGATTTTGTTCTATAACTATGAGTTTTATTTCAAATTTGCCCAAATTTTGCCGGAACCCTCAATTTTCGCCGAAAATTGGTCACGTACGGATGAATTCGGGGGTTCCGACGAAAATTGAGGGTTCCGGCAAAAATTGGGCAAAATCAAAATAAAACTCATAGTTATGAGACTAAATTGATACAAATATCTATTTTGGGACAAAATTTAAAGTTTAAAAGTTATGGAACAAAAAAACTTTAGGTTAATTCCTAAAAAAATCAAAATCTTATTGGGGGTTTTTAAATCTATCACAACCTTTTATTTTTGTAAATTCAATACACGATCTATTTAATATTCTCAATTCTTTTACGAACTTTTATTTTTGTCAATTTAATACGCGATATATTTATTATTTTTAATTCTATCACAACTTTTATTTTTTAGTATTTGATGGACCACTTATTTTATTTTTTCAATTATATTAAATTCATTATTATTATTATTATTATTATTATTATTATTATTATAAAAGTAGAACTATGTACTTATTAATTAATGGAATTAATACTCCATCCAAATTTTTTTATAAAGTTAAATTGGTTACTAATTAATTTCCCTTGCTATAAAATTCTTATTTTCAATAAATAATATTTTTTATATTATATTTTTAGAGTTGTGGATTTACTGTTTTGTTACCAACTTTGTTGCACTCTTCTTCACTTCAAGACCATCACCGAGAAGCTCCTTTTGTACCTACGAAAGACAAGAAACACGATAAAACTAAAAAAACTAAGAAAGCAAGTAAATGAAAGCAATAAAGATAATTATGGGTTGCCTCCTATCTAGCGCTAAGTTTAACGTCTTCAAGTCGGACGGAATATGGAGAATTCATTGGAATGGCCAAAGATATCGTTCGTTCTTGCCATTAAATTTTAATTTTTGTGCTTCTTCCTCTATTAGGCATCTGTGGCAAGTAACGACCTCAGTAGCGTCCTTCGAGATTGGCTTTAAAAACTCAACTCACTTAAGCTTGCATTCCATTAACCTTTCTTTTCTCGACCACCACTTATTCCTCTTTATCAAGTAGGTTCCCAATATTTTCTCAAGTTCTCTTTTGTACCTAAGGCATTGAGAAGAATCAATAGGTAAGACAAAGTCAATATAAACAATATTTTGAAACTCAATGCAACTTGAAGAGTTAAAAGATGTAGAAATGCTCATTTCACTCCCGAACTCATCATCAAGTGCTCTTAGACCTTATTCCACTTCATCGAATTCATACTCCTCTCTTGATTCTTCATCTTCACTTAAAATTTCCTTATCAACAAGGGACAAGAAATCATAGATAATTTCTTCTTCCTCTAAGCTTTCTTCTACATTGTCTTCCTTATCCTCAATAAGCTCTTCATCTCTTGAGTCTTCATCCCCCGAACACTCTTCTACATCTAACCATTCTTCAACCATTCTTTCCTCAACCTTTTCATCAAGATTTTCCGTTTCTTGAAGAGTGTTTCATTCACTTATCATTTGACTCATTCGATGCTCTAGAATCTCAAATCTCCTTTCATTTTCCTTTTACTCTTTCTTTCTTTATTTTCTCATTTCTCTTCTCTCTTCAATCATTTCTTCGAGCATTTCCATAAGTTGCCCAACTCGATCCTCTACGGATGACTTAACTTCTTCACTCGGTGGTTGCCATCTTTGGTCTTGGAGATAATTTCCTTGATCATTACTTTGGAAACTACTCTCTTGCATGTAAGAAATATCCTCCACTTGAGAACTTGGCATCATCCACTCTTGTTGCACCGTAGGATACGAAGTTGGCATACAACTTTGCCTTGTATCACTCCCATGAGTATATCTTCTATACAATTCAAGTAAGGCACTATTTTCTGATAAAGGAGTAATCATAGCAACTTTGTTGTAGGAACTTGGTATGGAATAAGTGTTTCCTTGATACGGTTGGAATGTATTAACATTATAAGCACCTTGCCATCCTGCATATACTCCATTATTGTAGCGTTGATCTATTTTTCTGCTCTTCTTTTCAAGATCTACTATAATTCTTCTCCACTTACTATTTTTGTTGCTCCTTCTTCTATTCTATTAAGGTTGGTGTACCTATCAAGAAGAAAAAGTTAGAACAAGATTTTTCAAAGCAAATAAAAGATGCAAAAATAAGAAAAATGTTTTAAATAGAGCTAACAAATTCAAACACGTTACACCGAAGGCTTTCTCCCTGGCAACGATGTCATGAACTTGGTTTCAATTTGGTTAAATTGATTAGAGCAAGCGTACTCTATCACGTAGTAGACCGTAGTGACCAAGTGCAAAATTTAGAAATATCGAACTCGAGGGCGAAAGTGGATAGCCGTATTTGAAAGATGTTTCACTTTAGAAGGACTAATCAATAAGGAAAGGGCTTGAATTATACTAAAACTAGCAACTAAGAAAATAATTAAAGATAGAATGATACGATCGACATGGAAGATGGATGGGTGGATGAATGTGAGATGGATGAAGTAACAATCTAAAGAGGAGTAAGGCTAACCACATTCAAGATTAAGGACACAACATGGACTAATTAAATTCAAATGGCAAACATCACTGATCATTGGAATAGAAGCAATCACATACATACCTCTAATTCCTTGGCCAAGGTAATTAGGTTCTCAACTCATTACAAGTTTCAAGCACAAAAGATTGAATTTCACTCTCAATTCCCTAAAGGTACTATGATAACAAGATTAGTCTCCTCACTCAATTAATCAACCAAATATGATAAACCAATTAAGTGTTCTCATATGAATGTTCTAAGTATATCAAGATGTTACCACATACTTCACATACTAACATACAAAATTCATATTATAACATGATTCAATGAAAACCGTAATCACAATATTGGATTGGCCCTCCTAATACTATAACTAGAGAATTCAACCACACACATCATAATACAAATAAAGTAAATTAAAGATCATGTAAGAAATTCCAAAATCACATCAATTAAACCATTAAAAATTTAACAAATCCATAGATCCCTAATCCATCAAGTGGCTAGCCTCACAAGAGGTCTAGCCAATAACAAACATCATCAAAACATCATTAAAATGCTTACACAACTCCATTGTTTCAAATAAAACAAAGAAATTACAACTTAAAGGCAAAATTTCTTCCCTTCTTGGGTTGGGTTGAATCTCTTCCTTCAAGATGCTTTTCTCTCTCCTTGAGCCTCAAACCTCCATAGATATGTGATGGGTAGATGGAAAGTGTGAAGATCCATGAAATTTGAAGAAAGATTGAGTGAAAATTGGGTGGATAATGGATGGAAGATGGTAGTGTGTGTGGAAAGTGGTATGTTAGTGTGTGTGTGGGCGATTTTGGGTCTTCCCAACTCTCCCTCAATCAAACTTGTGAAAAAAGTAGCCAAAATGGGAATTAAAACTAATTTTCTGGACAGGTGGCAAAGTGTACAAAAATTCGACCGAATTTTTGTGAGGGACGTCGAATTTTTCTGCAATTCTGCAAAAAATTCTACCGAATTTATCTGATGCTGGTCGAATTTATATGTTAGTATGCTCAACTTCCAATGCTCTGTGTTGCCCCTGTTTTTCGTAAAAATTCACAAAAATTCGACCAAATTTTTGTGACAGTTTCGCCCTGCTTCACTGTTTTGGCTCGTTCTCCCTCGTTTTAACTCCGAATTGAGATCTGCTTTTTCCTACATCTTCCTCTTCACTTATAGAATCCATTTATGCCTGAAAATCATATAAATTCCACCAAAGTACAAATTCTCCAAATATTTACAAATATCGAGCAATTCAGGGCACTTAAACACTCAAACCAAGCATAATTGTGTGGAACCATGCTATAAATGGACCCTAAATTCACGAGATTTCTAAACTCATCAGGTATACAAATTAACACAAAATTCTAAAGGCACACGGAATGTGGTCCGTGCGCCCGGGTGCACAGAAGTTTTTGCCTTAAATTAATGTGTTTTGTAGAAATATTATTTAAGTGTCATTTTCTTTAGAAAAAAAATTGTGTAGTTGAGGTTGGAATTGAAGAATAAAATACGAGGCATTTTTTATATGACCAACTCATATTTTTGTGAAGACCTTGTCTCTTGGAAACTTGGTTCATCATACATTTTAATTTTATAAAATTATTCTTTTATATATGAAAAATTACTCGTTATAAACTATTTATATTTAAAATATATATAAAAAAAGAGAGGAATAGGGAACTATTCTACATGAACCGGTTCCACCCAGTCCACTCTCTTAAGTAGGCATTTTAGGTGTCACAATTTTTATTTAGCCATTAAATTTTTGAGTTGATATCCTGTGTATTCGGGTGCATATTTATAACTTTTTACTAGTGTAGTACATGTTTCTTAATAATTGTATACTACTCCCTTCGTCCCATAATACTTTTCACACTTTTCTCATTTGTTTGTCCCACAAAACCTTTCACACCCCAAAAAAGGAAACACCACTTTATTCAACAACCTCAAAAGTTACTTTAATTTCAAATTTGACACTCCTTTTTCACACACATATCATTACTTTATATTTTTTATTACCTAAAAATACTACAATACCCTTCAAAGTCAATAAAGTTGGTCAAAAAGTATAACTTTTCTTAAACAACGTGGAACAGTAAACGTGAAAAGTTTTCCGAGGCGGAGGGAGTACTTTTTTTATACTCAATTTTTCATTAAAAAAAACTAGCATCCATATATGATAACTTTTTATTTAATAGTGCATACATGTTTCTTAATAATTATATATATTTTTACACTCAATTTTTCATTAAAAAAACTAACAAAACTAACAGAAAATTCTCGAACAAATTGTATATATTTTTGTTCATAAGTGTGTATATATATATTTTTGTTCATATTTATATACGTTTCTAAAAGTGGATGCACCATATCTTGTGGTGCTCTCGGGTGCAAAGAAGTATTAAGCCTAAATTTTATTCTACGAAACTCTAGATTCTTAAGATCATCTATTTCAACTTCTTATTTAATATTATCTATTTCAACTCCTAATTTCTATAGGATATTTTGCTCTTAAAGTAGATAATGTGTCAAATTGATTCTTAGATTACTATGAAGTGTTCTATAAATTTTACTCTATCCGTCCGCTTCTAAGGTATCCATTTTACTACTTTTGACGTCCGCTTCAAAGGTATCCATTTTTCCTATTTAGTAAAAAAGTACACAATATGGCCCACCACTTCCCTCTAATACAACTACTCACTTTACATATAATAATAATAATACTCCTTAATCCACATGCAAAAAACAAATGGGTACTTTAGAACCGGACAGATGAAGTATTTATTAATGAAATAACGAAGAAATATAAAATATTGAATAAAATTTTCGAGTTGTACTCTGCCACAATCTCTAATCCCCGGTTTATGAGTAAAGAGTAATTGCAGTTCTTAAATAATGAAAAGGAAAAAAAAATGGAAAAGAATAATTAGAACATCCATGGCAAAGTGATGATTCGAATCTTCAACCTATCAAAATTGATGATTCGAATCTTCAACCTAACAAAATTCTAATTCTTATAAAGTGTTTGTTTAATATTCAATGAGTATGTCTTAAGCAAATGTAAAATATAAGGAAGCTTACACGTACATCAATCATTTATGTGGGCATATTTATCTTCGAAATTCGTTAATAAAACATAAGTAGCTCAATAAAATGCAACCTAAGAAACAGATTGTTACAATAACTAATAAAAATTAAAGGAATTTTCATAATAAAAGATCTGGGTTCTACAGTGGAACCTATAATATAATGAGAATTGGATCTCGATGTCCTGTTACATTTTGATATTACATCGTTAGATGAGTGCTATGTATGTGGGGAGGAAAATCTCAACCTTACACTTTAAGGTTAATATTTTCCTTTTAAGATATAGTGTCTATTTTATCCTGTGTACGTGTCAATCATACAATGATTTGTAACCGGAGATATAAGACCAAAATATAATTGAAGATCTATATTGGAGGCATTTTTTATGGGGATGCTCTATATTGAGTCACTAATTTTTATGGGCATTTAAAAATAAATAAATAAATAAATTGGGAGGCATTTTTTATGGGGATGCTCTATATTGAGTCAGGTTATAATAGAGACGAGAGGTGAGAAGGGACGTGATACGAGTCAAATCATGATAATATCTATTAATTAATTAATACACTAAGTATATATGGGAGTTAAATTCATATTTTGCCCGGTAACTAAGATAAACTTCGATTTTTGTCCCAGAAAAAGATAAATGGTTCAATTTTATTCCATAACTAACAATTATAGGGTATGACAACATCACAGAAAAAGTATTTAATAAATTTTAAAAGCAATGTGTATTTCAGTATTTGTATAACTGGATTAGAGATCGAAAAGATTGAGGCAATAATTCGAGGTTCAACAGGTCGGATCGGTTCAACTAGCTATTCAACCAAAAAATTAGATTTCACATATTTTCAATTAAATTTTATAGCATCAGCATTTTTTAAAAATAAAATAAAATATATAACCACCGAAATTATTTTATAAAGTTATATACATTTAAATAAAAAAATAATTAAATAAAAATATTTATAACTCATAAATCATACTCCATCCGTCCATCCTCAATGTATCCATTTGATTTTTGCATGTAGATTAAGGAGTATTATTATTTTATGTGTAGTAGGTAGTTGTATTAGTGGAGGGTGTGAGTCCCATAGTCCAAAAAGGGAAATGAATAAATTAAGGATGGACAGTCCAAAATGATAAAATGGATGGATTGACAGTGGACGGAGGGAGTACTACTTATGTACTTTGTAGGAGTTTAAAATCTAAATCGTCAAATACAAATTTATTTTATTCAAAATAGTTCCAAGAAACCTAATTTCTCCAAAATAGTCTCATAACTTTTAAATTCTCATCAAAATGGTTCTTAATACTTACAAATGTGCAATTTTCTAATTTTATGAGATGGGACTGAATCGGTGATTTTACAAAATTATGGGATGAAATCGGCAAAAATACATTGTTTAGGATGAAATCGGAGTAAAATTGAAAGATTTGGGACGAAAATTAATCTTATACCTATTTTGGGACAATTTATGTTTTAAAGGGTAAATATCAATTTTGGTCCTTTAGGATTGACCAAATCCAATTTCAATCCTAAAGATTGGTATATATATATATATATATATATATATATATATATATATATATATATATATATATTAAATTAAGATAAGATGTTGAATATAATAAATATATACATGACACATACATTCTATTTACAGAAATTGCCGTGTGTCATCTTTAAGTATATATATAAGAATACATGTGTCAATTGAGGCAAAAACTTGTATGAGATCGTCTCATGAGAAAAATTATATGAGACGGATAAAAATTATAATGTGTTAATAAAAAGTTATACTCGAATTAATGAAAAATGATAGTGGTACAATGAATTATATCATAAACAATTCGTAGTATAAATGAAAAATAATAACTTTAAAAAAAATAGCTATATGATTGCAGGATGTGGTGCGAAGAATTTGATTAGAGATTAGGTAAAGTCTGGCAGAATAAATTTGAGAAAATTAGTGATACCCATATTTAGCAGAATAAATTTGAGAATAACATGTGACAACAAAGCAAGGAACAAATTTTTTTTTGGAAGTATGGAAACAAATCCGACGATGTTGTTTGAAGAAATCCAAATAAAAGTATGGTGTATCTAAGGAGTAGAAACATTACTAATATCTCTATTCAAGATTGGTACTCTAACTCTAGGCTATGTTTGATTTAACATCATATAATTTGGTACTAGGCTATGTTTGATTTAACATCATATAATTTGGTATTGATATTATTTGGAAAGCTTGTCTTATATATTTACTTTTTAATTCATGATACTTAAAGTAACTTACTTTTTGAATATCATTGGTACTCTTCTAATAAAATTTCTTTTTCTGACCAGAAAAAAAAAAGACTATTCTGAAATGCAAAATAATTATATTAGAGAAAATATCAAATCTCTTTAACTATGACCAATTCTAATTTTATTCTTTTATATTTACAATTCTAATTTTGGTACTTTTTATAAAATTTTGTCCAAATTTTTAATCCAAATGCAATAATTTATATCATAATTTGTTCAATTTTAGTCAACTATAGAATCTATCGTTTTGAGAATCACAATAAACTCCCGGAAATTAAAACTAAAGCTCTTAAATTATTTACTTATTTATTAATAAGAACTTTGGGTTGTTACAGTAAATTACAGTAGTTTAATGTGTAATATATTAATCAACTATTTCAACCCACAGGTGTACATATATAATTCGTAAAACACACAACAAAGCAAGAGAAAGTGTGAAAAACCCATGCATGCATACATTGAAATGAATTCAGCATGGTCCTTCAAATTATTTCTTGTCAGTCCGCTCTAGTTGCCTCCCCCACCGAGCACACCGCCGCCATTTCCGAGCACACCGCCGCCAACACCACCGCCACCACCAAGCAAACCGCCCCCATTACCGAGCACACCACCACCATCGAGCAAATCCCCGACCAAACCACCGACCAAACCACCGACCAAACCACTGAGCAAACCGCCCCCGCTGCCGAGCAAGCTACCGGGGTTACCCTGTCCACCTTGCAAGAGGCGCGCAGCTTCAGAGAGTTGTACGTTGATGATGAGGAATATCACCAACATAATGCAGCAAATGCCCTGCTTCACCACACTTGTACCTCCCACCATATTCACTATAATTATTAGCACCTGCTTTTTTTAATATCGGAAATCGTTGATGCTGGAGATAAGTGCTATATTACTTGTATATTTATACTACCACCTTATGTGTGCAGGAATAGTTGCTCTTTCACCAAAAGTTGACTTCTTTTTTTTTTACTGTAAATAAATACTGAAGGCTATTTGTTCTAGGTATTCTTCTTTTAACTAAATTTAACAAATCAATAATTCATATTAGTTTTGAATTTTGGTGGGATTGATTTAACATTATGCCAATTATATTAATTTTTATGAATGAAGAGACAAAAGATGATAGAAAAATAAAGAAAAAAATATTAATTAAAGAGAGATGATTTATGGTAGGTGGGTGGGTAAGAATTAATAGAATTCCTGTAGTAAGATTGAGTTAAAATATAAACCGTCTCATACTTTTTTCGAAAATAGTTAGGACATTCATTGTCGTCTCATACCCTTCAGTTTTGCTATGATTTCCTCCAAAAATAATATTTTTTTATCAATTTCGTCTTATAACCTAAAAACACTAATTGATCAATCCTATTTTATAGAATTAGAAAAAAAAAATTAAGTAACAAGGGCTATTTTGGTGAGAATATAAAAGTTATAGGACTATTTTTGAGAAATTAAATTTTTAATTAGGACTATTTTGGAGAAATTAAATGTTTAATTAGGACTATTTTGAAAAAAGTAAATTTGTATGGGAGGATTTTGATTTTAAACTTTAGGAAGATTTACAAAACTTGAACCTAAAATAACAAACTGAAAACTAACATAACCTCGAAGTTTAGATTAACTGTTTGTCCGAATAATATTGGTAGTTTTTTTTTTCTCATAATAAGAAATTATAAAGTATTTATCTATATTAAAAATAAATGACATTTTCAAAATTAATATGTTACAGGATATTAATTCAGTACGTTAAAATGGAACCGAGGTGTGGCATTTTTTATATGCACAACTCATATTTTGTGAGATAATCTTCCTTTCAATCCAATAATTGAAATTAACGCACTGAATATATATTATGAATGGATGCCGGCTCAGCTAGATAATGAAATCTAACTAATAAGAGAGGTGGTAGTGGGTAACTGTGATGCATTTTCTAGACAAAGATTACTTTTTAAAATATCAAAAATTATTATTTAGAATACATCCTAGTCAGAAGAGTTCATTAACAATGATAATATTATTTCTTTTATAAAAAAGTAAACGTGTCTTATGCTTAGAATAAATTTTCACTGTACACTGTACTAAAGAGTAAGTTACGGTCAACTCAGGGTCCAGCAAGAGTTCTTCAATTTAAAAATCAACAAGAAATTAACGTGGCATCAAACTGGATATCTAACACTAATACAAATGGTGACGTGGCAAACATAGTGGTGAACATGCACGACTTTGCTCAGAATTTTTGTGCTGAAAATTCGTATCGCAAAGTCTTTTCGTGAGACGGTGTCACACCCATTAAAAATATACAATTGCATGGATGAAAAGTTCGAGCAACTTTTGGTCAGGAGTTTAATCTAAAAATTTATATTAATAAAGCGTGGCTGGTTTATAAATGAATGCGAGTCAAGTTTGAGTCGAGTTCTTTTTTTTTATTAGTTTTCACTTTTTATTTAAAATATTATCATTTTATTTAAAATGTTATTAGTTTTTATTTACAAATTGTTCATAAAATAATTGTTTATATTATTATCAATTTTCATCAATCAAATATATTTTTTTATTAACATGTAATCACTTTTCACATAAGTGTTTCCATCGATTTTATCTTGCAATTTAAGATTTATTTTTACTTTTACAGTTTATTAATTATTGTTTGGATCTTTTATTTTAATTTAGTGAATTTTGAGTTTGCATTAATAATGAGATACTTGATGAAGCGATAATATAAATTAAAAGAAAAAGGATAAAGCTAAAATATAATTGGAGTACGTGGTGACGACTTGAGGAGTGAAAATATGATGGTTAATATTTGTATGAGATCATCTCACTAAAGAAATTTTAGTGATAAATAAATAGTGATAATAATTTAATAAAAAGTGATATTTGATTGATGAAAAGTGATAATAGTGTGTGTAGTAAACTATTTTATAAATAATTCGTATTGTAAATATAAAATAATAATATTTTTATTAAAAAGCGATAACATCCTTAATAAAGAGTGATAACTAATTAAAATCATGGAAAACTATCTTATCATAATATGATTTCTCACAACGTTACCTAAATTGAATTAGAGATTAGGCAGAATTTGGCAACACTAATTTCAGTGGCTGGGTATTGCCTACTCCTATACATCCGTACATGTGCGTGAATGCCTACTCCCTAGCTATACATGGGGTGGGAGTTGAAAATTTTGAAATGCAAAATACTTATTTTATTAAATTGGTTTTATAGATATGTGGGCAAATTATTCTAATGAATTGTCACAAACGTTTTTCAGATTTGGTCTTTTTTTTATTACTTTTTTTAATTAATTATTATTAATTACAATTTTAATAATATATACTTTGTGCTACGTTTGTTTTTTTATTTTTTATTTTAAGTATATAAAGAAAAATAGTATTTTTTTTTAATGGGTAGTGAATAGATTCAAATGATACTATTACTTTTATACCCTTATATTATTTGAAGGATGGCAAATTGTATAATATTGTAAAATTTTTAGAAATATTAATTTTTAGGAGTAGGGCCTACAATTGCTTAAAAGAAAGATGTAAATTTTATGAGTTAAATGTAATTCCAATCTCATAGCTTTTACCAAATCGATTTCCTTCCCAAATTAATTAAAATTTTCTGTTTAGTCTGGTAATTATTTCAAAATTTTAGATTTCTTATCAAAATTAATTTCTTGTCGCAAATCGTCCCATAACTCTTGAAAATTTTTCAAAACCGCTCAAAATTTTTGAAAGCTTCCAAAATTTTATCGATCATTTTCTTATTGAAATTTTCTCATAACCTCTAAAAATTTCTAAAATCATCCCATAAAGGACCATTTTCGATTGAATCCAAAAGCTTTGGGATCTTTTCAAAACTATTTGGGACGAAAATCAAAATTTTCAATAGTTGTGGGACATTTAATGAATTTAACCCTAAACTTTATGGTGGAAGGCCCAAAAAGATGATATGTTAACAATGGAGAGAGTATAATATTTTACCAAAGTAGTTCATTATCTATTTTACATTTCGATTTATGGGATCTTGTGGCTTATGGTCTATTTTGTTCTCGGGGCAATATTATCTTTAGGATTTAGGAATAATTATAAGGGTATAATTGTAGTTTCACTGATTTATGCTCTATTTTGCACTTTGGATTTAATATTTATTTTTAGGATTTAATCTTAATTCAAATGATATAATTATAATTTTACCCTTTTGATTTCTGATCTAATTTTCATTTAAAATTTAATATTTATCTTTATGATTTAATGTTCATTTTAAGGATATAATCGTAATTTCATTCTCATAGTGTAGGTCATATTACATCCTTGTGGTTCATGGGCTATTTTCCCCATAAATTTTAATATTTGTTCATAAGGAGTGGTATTAATTATAAAGTTATAATTGTAACTAATAATAATTAATTAATTAAATAAAAAAACAAAACAAAACCAAATAAAAAGAGGGATTCTGGAACGATTCCATGTGGTCCTGTGGACCACTCTCTCTTATATGGGAAGTTTGGAAGCGTGCTGTTTAAAATTTTCAACTCTACCGCTCAATATATAGGGAAGGCATTTACTTGGGTGTCACAATTTCTACTTAGCAATTAAATTTTAGGAAATCACTTTCTAAATCAGGTTCACTGTATAAACATTGTGGTCTGGTCTCCCTTTCATTCTTATTATATCCTATATATTGTTCGGATTTAAATTAAAAAGGATCACAAAGTTTATACTGTGAACCCGGCTCACATGAGACTAACTCTAAATTTTATTCTACAAAGCTCTAGTGTTGTGTGATCATCTATTTCAACTCCTTATTTAACTTGGTATTTTACTTTTTAAATAGATGACATATGTCAAAATTGATTTTTAGATTACTGTAAAGTGTATAAATTTTATAATTATTTACTAAGTATAATAAAAAAAATATTAAATATGGAATAAAAAATTCGAGTTGGACTCTGCCCCAATCTCTAATATAATCCTTCACTCCCACATCACATCCTCCCTCCACACATATTTTAGTTCATAAAATTTTTAAGAGAAAAATGTTAACCCTCCCTACAGGCCGGTTCTTATGTGAGTCCAACGAGTCGATTGACTCAAGCTCAAAAAATTTGATCAATTTTAGGGTCCCACAATTTAATAATATCTTATGTATATATATAATATGCAATTTTTACTAGAAGATTGTGATGCTTAAACAACGGAGGAGATAGAATCTCAAGGAATTTCATGTTCGATTCCCAATTCCTAAAGTGTATCAAGGAGATTAAGTGTTTTGATTCTTTTACTATTTTAGAAATATGAAACTTTTATGAGAAAAAAAATGAAAAATTTAATGAGACAGTGAGAACATTTGATATATCTCCTTTTCTTTTACTACTATTGTTTTCTCATTGATTTATTTTTTACGATTTTTATTAAATTTATTTTTCTCATAAATCAATAATTAAAGGAGTTCTAATCACATATTATGATAATATTAAGAATAAATTAAAGAGATATAAATTTTGAAACAAAATTTATATAGAATTAAAAGTAAGGCCCAAATTAAATCCCGACTCAGGGATGAAAATTTTTAGGATCGGTCCTGTCTCCGTCTCCTTAATATGTATCTATTTGTCTTAATTTACACGTAGGTTAAAGAGTAAAATAATTTAATACATTTGTATTAAATGATATAATATTTTAATGTGTACTGGATAGGTATATTAATATTATGGGGATAAGTTCAAATTTAGTCCCGTAAGAATTGCTCAATGTCAAAAAGGTCCCAAAACTGGCAGATTTAGTCTCATAGGAATTTTTCATCAAAATCTGTTAATAGTTAATAAAATATTTTGAACCGTTAGCAAGAACATAATGGCAACTTGCAGATTTGATTTCATAATTTGCAAAAATAATCCCAAAAAAAACTATACAATGTTTATTGAAAAAGAAAATAGAGGGGAATGGTCGTAATGGACTATGTCTATGTTGAAAGACAGAAAATAATATAAATCTGGTAGTTTATAATAATATAAGTAAATTTGGGATGAAAAATTTCGAAAAATTATGATTATATTATTCTTATGGGACCAAAAACGTTAGCTATGGGACCAATGAATTTCTACGGGACTAAAATTGAATTGAAGGAATTCTTTTAGGACCAAATGTGACATTTTTCCTAGTATTATGTGTAGACCCCATATATAGTGGATTGAGAATAATAATTATTTTTAGTGGTTCCATCAATCTAAAAAATGAATATTTTGTAATGAGACGAATCAAAATGATTAAGGGTTAAGAGTATTAGATCTAAATGCAATACATAAAAGTATTCAAATTTTCTAATTCAATGAGATGCGACTGAATTTATGTTTTTGCAAAATTATGAAATAAATTGGTAAAAAAAATTATTTTGGGACGAAATGTGATGGCTGGAATTTTCCGGCGATGTCACCGTTTTCCGGCAAAAATAGGACGTATTTGGCCCTAATTCTTCACCGGTGGGACTAATTTGGCAAACTTACTTTTTTGGGACTAAAAGGGACCATGAGAAAAGTTATGGGACCAAATTGGTATTTATCCCTTTTTAGGTTGCAATTCTCAAATTTAGTCCTCCAATGTCCGATTTTGGTCTTTTTGGTCCAATTTTGATCATTCTTCGCAATATTATAGAATAGATTTTGGAATGGCAAGCAGCAGAATTCACCTACCGTCATCTTCATCGTGTAAGTGTTCAATTTCGGCGAGATAAAAGGTCGTCGATGGTTGGGTCGTATGATGGGGGTCCATAAAATCACTAATGATCCGACGGAGATGGAGTGGAATTAATATATCTTGCTCAGATATTCTCAAAATTTCTTGAATTTCAGAGCTAGGTGAGGTTTACTTAGTCTATCAATGGATAGTTTTTTAAAATTCCTTCTCTTTCGTCTCGTCATTTCTATTTTAGTTGCTAATATTTTTATTACAATTGCTTTCGTTTTCAAAAGCTCCTCTGTTATTAACCCTTCCCTAATCATGTTGTCTAGAAGTATTTCAACAAAAAATTGGAGGAGACATTGGTGGCATCTGTAATTCCCATTCACCACCGCATCACAAAAAACAACTTCATATTCCAAATATTCCACTACTAATACTCTACCTGCCTCTGATTTACACATTCTCTATTTTAATTTCTTTTATTTTTTTATTGGGTTTTTGAAAGTGACATTTTGGATGTTTGTTAGAGGTTAGAGTTTGGTTAGAAATTTCGGGGAGAAAGGTGGCAGTGGCGGTGGAGGATAGAAGGAGATGAAGGGTGAGGCGTGAAGAACAATTCCCAATTCTCGATGGTGTGTGTTGATGTGAAAAAAAAAGAAAAAGAAAGAAGATAGTCACATAAGCTCAATTGTTGAATTCTAAAATAACCCAAATTTGAACATCATGTTCATGTAACATGCATGTTAGGCCGGATTCCTGTGAGAATTTTGATTTTCCGACGAAAAAAGAATAAAAGGACCAAAATCGGACGCTGGAAAGACTAAATTTGAGAATTGCAATCTAAAAAGGATCAAATTTGGAACAGGTCGTATTACAGGACAAAAATTAATATTTTTCCAAATAAAACAGATTAAGCTAAAATATGATTGGAGGATGTGGCGAAGACATGAGGAGTGAGGATTTAGATTAGAGTTTAGGCAGAGTTTGGCATAATAAAATTTATTGGCAGAGTAGAAATTTTAACACCTATGCACATGAATGCCTACTTCCTATACATCCGTGTAGGGGTGAAATTATGAAATTCAATATTTTTTTTTGAAAAAGTTAAATATTATAAAAATACATTGCTCATATTGAAATAAATTTTATTAAAAGAAATGAAAAATATACTTAATTTATTAGATTTCTTTTATATGAATCACCTATTTCAATTAAGAAAATATCACAATTCGGAGTATAAATATAACTGACTCAAACTTCAATATATATTTTTTCATTTGCAATTTTTAATATTAAATTTTTTTTTTGGATTTTTATCATTTTTTTCATTTTCTTTGGTTTTTATTTTGAGGAAAAAAAAAGTCATTTTTTGTCCACTTTTAGTTCAATTTTGGATAGGATAGATTTGGACTTAAAATACGAAAGTTGGACAAAAAAGGACTGGAATTTTTAAAAAGAACAAAATTTTGGTATAAAGGAAAAAAAAATCAAAATTATAAATCACAAATAAAAAATGAAAAAAAGTTGAAATCAATCATAATTACAAAACTAATTATTATATTTTCTCTTGAATTTTATTCTATCACCGTAAGATCATCTATTTCTAACACATTATTTCTACTTATTCAAAATACACTTTTTAAGTAGATTAATTACGCGTATTTGTTTCTTAGATTACTGCCAAATATTCAAAAACAATAGTATTGAAATATGAAAGGTGGGAATGAAATTCGAATTAAAACTCTGATCTCCAAGCCTTCACTCCTCACACCACAACCTACCTCCACTTATATTTTAGTTCACAAAATTTTGGAGAAAATGTTTTAAATTGTATGGGTATGGAGGATAAGTCCTAAATATAATAATAGGATAAAACAGTAATATTATATTTTCGCAAATTCAGATTGAGTTCATTAATATTACATAAATTGATAATAAAAAAAAATCATAAACATTATACTACAATATTCAGTAAAAAAAAATTAATAATGGAATTTCAATGGAATTTAATCTGTTGATAATTATCAACGGATTGAAAACAAAAAGTTACATTTTCTTTTCTGCAATGGAATGCAAACGGATTTATGTTTTTATCACCGGATTTATGTTTTTGCAAAGGATTATAATTGAAAAAGTGAAAAGTTATAGGACTGTAAATGACATAAAAGGACTAAAATTAAAAGGCTAAGAAAATTAAAGGACGAAAATTGATTTTAACCAAGGTTACAGGTACAAATTTGAGTTTTTCTCATTGATATCTGTATTTAGCTATGCTATAGAATCTATCGTTCTGAAAATTGAATTACAATAATTGCCGATAAAAAAAAAAGAAGCTCTTAAATTATTTATTTATTTATTTATTATTAAGAAGTTAGGGTTGTTACAGTAAATTACATAAGTTTGATGTGTAATATAGTAATCAACTATTTCAACCCATGTATATATAATTCGTTAAAACAAAGTAGAAAGCAAGAGAAGGTGTGTATAATTAGAAATGAAGCTGCATGGTCTTTCAAATTATTTCTGGCCAGACCGCCCTAGTTGCCGCCTCCACCACCACCACCACCGAGGAGCAAATCACGGACTAAATTGATCACGATAGTGGGCAAACCGCTCGAGTTATCGTCCAGGCCCAAGGCAGTGAGGAAAGCGCGCAACGTATCCTCTTGTAAGAGGCACAGCTTCAGAGAGTTGTACGTTGATGATGATGAATATCACCAACATAATGCAAATGCGCTGCTTCATCACACTTGTACCTCCCACCATTTCTGATTCCTTCACTGTAATTATAAAAACCTACTTCTTTAATATCCGAATTAAATTATAGATGCTGCTCATATATATACTCCAACCTTCACCAAAACTTGACTTTTTTTTTCTTTTTATATCAATCTCAATCAACTCAAGTTCACATTTAGTATTTAATTTTTTTTTTAACTTTATTTTTGAGGGTAGTTCGGATTTATTTTAAAAATAAATAAATTGTAAAATATGTTATGTGTTAAAACGGAAATTGCACTTTAAATTAAGAGTGAGGCTTGCGTGCGCCCGGGCGCATGGGAACACATTCCGTGCGCCTGTAGAAATTTAGTATTATGGATAAGGGTATATTGCTTTGGTCTAAAGGGTATACGCTTTAATTAATAAAAGGTACACCATTTTGTTCTAAACAGTATACACTTTTCATTAATATTTTTTTCTTTAGAAAATAAAAGGTACACATTTTTATACTAAAGGGTATACAATTTAACACAAAATTCTAAAGGCGCACGGAGTGTTGACCATGCGCTCAGATACACATAATAATTTTTTTTAGAAAATAAAGGGTACACTTACGTATACTAAAGGGTATTGAACTAGATTTCAATTTTGGTTAAATTGATAAGAGCAAGCATACTCTAATCAATAAACTCTTCCTTATCCTCAATAAGCTCTTCATCTCTTGAGTCTTCATCCCCCGAACACTCTTCTACCTCTAACCCTTTTTCAACCATTCTTTCATCAACCTTTTCATCAAGATTTTTCGTTTCTTGAAGAGTGTTCCATTCACCTATCATTTGACTCATTCGATGCTCTAGAATCTCAAATCTCCTTTCATTTTCCTTTTGCTCTTTCTTTCTTTCTTTTCTCATTTCTCTTCTCTCTTCAATCATTTCTTCGAGCATTTCCATAAGTTGCCCAACTCGATCCTCTACGGATGACTTAACTTCTTCACTCGGTGGTTGCCATCTTTGGTCTTGGAGATAATTTCCTTGATCATCCTGCGTATACTCCATTATTGTAGCATTGATCTATTTTTATGCTCTTCTTCTCAAGATCTACTACAATTCTTCTCCACTTACTATTTTTGTTGCTCCTTCTTCTCTTCTATTAAGGTTGGTGTACCTATCAAGAAGAAAAAGTTAGAACAAAATTTTTCAAAGCAAATAAAAGATACAAAAATAAGAAAAATATTCTAAATAGAGCTAACAAATTCAAACACGTTACACCGAAGGCTTTCTCCCCGGCAACGGCGCCATGAACTTGGTTTTAATTTTGGTTAAATTGATTAGAGCAAGCGTACTCTATCGCGTAGTAGACCGTAGTGACCAAGTACAAAATTTAGAAATATCGAACCCAATGGCGAAAGTGGGTAGCCGTATTTAAAAGATTTTTCACTCTAGAAGGACTAATCAATAAGGAAGGGACTTGAATTACACTAAAACTAGCAACTAAGAAAGCAATTAAAGATAGAATGATACGATGGACATGGAAGATGGATGGGTGGATAAATGTGAGATGGATGAAGTAACAATCTAAAGAGGAGTAAGGCTAACCTCATTCAAGATTAAGGATACAACATGGACTAGTTAAATTCAAATGGCAAACATCAATGATCATTGGAATAGAAGCAATCACATATATACCCCTAATCCCTAGGCCAAGGTAATTAGGTTCTCAACTCATTACAAGTTTCAAGCACAAAAGATTGAATCTCACTCTCAATTCCCTTAAGGTACTATAATAACAAGATTAGTCTCCTCACTCAATTAATCAACCAAATATGATAAACCAATTAAGTGTTCTCACATGAATGTTCTAAGTATATCAAGATGTTACCACATACTTCACATACTAACATACAAAATTCATATTATAACATGATTCAATCAAAACCCTAATCACAATATTGGATTTACCCTCCTAATACTATAACTAGAGAATTCAACCACAAACATCATAATACAAATAAAGTAAATTAAAGATCATGTAAGAAATTCCAAAATCACATCAATTAAACCATTAAAAATTCAACAAATCCATAGATCCCTAATCCATCAAGTGGCTAGCCTCACAAGAGGTCTAGCCAACAACAAACATCATCAAAACATCATTAAAATGCTTACACAACTCCATTGTTGCAAATAAAACAAAGAAATTACAACTTAAAGGCAAAATTCTTCCCTTCTTGAGTTGGGTTGAATCTCTTCCTTCAAGATGCTTTCCTCTCTCGTTGAGCCTCAAACCTCCATAGATATGTGATGGGCAGATGGAAAGTGTGAATATCCATGGAATTTGAAGAGAGATTGAGTGAAAATTGGGTGGATAATGGATGGAAGATGGTAGTGTGTGTGGAAAGTGGTGTGTTAGTGTGTGTGGGCGATTTTGGGTCTCCCCAACTCTCCCCCAATCAAACTTGTGAAAAAAGTAACCAAAATGGGAATTAAAACTAATTTTCTGAACATGTGGCAAAGTGCACAAAAATTCGACTGAATTTTTGTGAGGGACGTCGAATTTTTCTGTAATTCTGCACAAAAAATCGATCGAATTTATCTGATGCTGGTCGAATTTTTATGTCAGTATGCTCAACCTCCAATGCTCTGTGTTGCCCCTGTTTTTCATAAAAATTCACAAAAATTTGATCGAAATTTTGTGACAGTTTCGCCCTGCTACACTGTTTTGGCTTGTTCTCCCTCGTTTTAACTCCGAATTGAGATCTGTTTTTCCTACATCTTCCTCTTCACTTCTAGAATCCATTTATGCCTGAAAATCACACAAATTCCACCAAAATACAAATTCTCCAAATATTTACAAATATCGAGCAATTCAGGGCACTTAAACACTCAAATCAAGCATAATTGTATGGAACCATGCTATAAATGGACCCTAAATTCACGAGATTTTTACACTCATCAACCCCCCAAACTTAAAGTGTTGTTTGTCCCTTCCTTTTTCAACTCTTGAAACTTGAGCATTTCTTATGTAGCTCTTTTTCTTCATATCTTTTGTAATATACATTTGAGCTTTTCTTTATTTTTTTAGCTCTTATGCTCTTTTTTTTTTCTTTTTTTTTAGAGCTTCATTTCTTTCCTTACTTAGACATCCTCGTTCACTAACTCTTATATCTTTTCAAGTAAAAACTCCTTCAATTTCTTTCCAAGCACAATTTTTGCTCTTCCCTTCCAAATCTCCTTTAGCAACCATCTCCAACAATCACCCACACAAAAGGTTTTATGTAAAAGTTCAAATGGGTTTAATTGGCTTTTAATGAGTTAATAATCAAAAGAATAGGCTTTGAAGGCTCAAAATGGCTTACTAGGGAACAATGTTATGGTAGGGATATTATTTCGCTAGTGACATTTAATTTTCAAGGATGGCCTAAGATCATTTTCAACAATCTCCACACAAATATAGCATCAAGCAAGACGAATGGCAAGTTCTAGAATCCATACACATGAATGATGCACACAAGAAAGAAATGAATCGCATAACATCCGCGTATTCAAGGCTCAAAATCTCACGGCTCATCAAGAGTAAAAAACAAGCATCACACAAGCAAATTCCCAACCATAACAAATACATAAGCTCATATCAATTCAATCACATGATCCAACTCAATCTCATAGTCTCAAACAATCACCAAGTAAGCTCCACAAGAGAAGGATCAATAATAAGGAATCAAGGGAAGGCTTACAAAAATAAGAGGAATAAAAGGTACGCCGGTGCAAAATGTACAACTAAGAGCAATACGAGCATGTAAGAAAACGAACCATCTCGGCCCCCAAACTTAAATTTAACTAAGAGTTGAATTTTAGTTTGAAAAGAATTTTGTTACCAACTTTATTGCACTTTTCTTCACTTCAAGACCATCACCGAGAAACTCCTTTTGTACCTATGAAAGACAAGAAACACAATAAAACTAAAAAAACTAAGAAAGCAAGTAAATGAAAGCAATAAAGACAATGATGGGTTGCCTCCCATCTAGCGCTAAGTTTAACGTCTTCAAGCCGGACGGAATATGGAGAACTCATCGGAATGGCCAAGGATATCGTTCGTTCTTGCCATTAAATTTTAATCTTTATGCTTCTTCCTCTATTAGACATTTGTGGCAAGTAACGACCTCAGTAGCGTCCTTCGAGATTGGCTTTAAAAACTCAACTCGCTTGAGCTTGCATTCCATTAACCTTTCTTTTCTCGACCACCACTTATTCCTTTTTTTCAAGTAGGTTCCCAACATTTCCTCAAGTTCTCTTTTGTACCTTAGGCATTGAGAATAATCAATAGGTAAGACAAAGTTAATATAAACAATATTTAGAAATTCAATGTAACTTGAAGAGTTAAAAGATGTAGAAATGCTCATTTCACTCCCGAACTCATCATCAAGTGCTCTTAGACCTTATTCCACTTCATCGAATTCATACTCCTCTCTTGATTCTTCATCTTCACTCAAAATTTTCTTATCAACAAGGGACAAGAAATCATAGATAATTTCTTCCTCCTCTAAGCTTTCTTCTATATTGTCTTCCTTATCCTCAATAAGCTCTTCATCTCTTGAGTCTTCATCCCCCGAACACTCTTCTACCTCTAACCCTTCTTCAACCATTCTTTCCTCAACCTTTTCATCAAGATTTTCTATTTCTTGAAGAGTGTTCTATTCACTTATCATTTGACTCATTCGATGCTCTAGAATCTCAAATCTCCTTTCATTTTCCTTTTGCTCTTTCTTTCTTTCTTTTCTCATTTCTCTTCTCTCTTCAATCATTTCTTCGAGCATTTCCATAAGCTGCCTAACTCGATCCTCTACGGATGACTTAACTTCTTCACTCGGTGGTTGTCATCTTTGGACTTGGAGATAATTTCTTTGATCATTACTTTGGAAACTACTCTCTTGAACGTAAGAAATATCCTCCACTTGAGAACTTGGCATCATCCACTCTTGTTGCACCATAGGATATGAAGTTGGCATACAACTTTGCCTTGTATCACTCCCATGAGCATATCTTCTATACAATTCAAATAAGGCACTATTTTCTGATAAAGGAGTAATCGTAGGAATTTTGTTGTAGAAACTTGGTATGGAATAAGTGTTTCCTTGATACGGTTGGAATGTACTAACATTATAAGCACCTTGCCATCCTGTGTATACTCCATTATTGTAGCATTGATCCATTTTTCTGCTCTTCTTCTCAAGATCTACTACAATTCTTCTCCACTTACTATTTTTGTTGCTTCATCTTCTCTTCTATTAAGGTTGGTGTATCTATCAAGAAAAAAAAGTTAGAACAAGATTTTTCAAAGCAAATAAAAGATGCAAAAATAAGAAAAATATTCTAAATAGAGCTAATAAATTCAAACACGTTACACCGAAGGCTTTCTCTCCGGCAACGGCGCCATGAACTTGATTTCAATTTTGGTTAAATTGATTAGAGCAAGCGTACTCTATCGCGTAGTAGACCGTATTGACCAAGTGCAAAATTTAAAAATATCGAACCCAAGGGCGAAAGTGGGTAGTCATATTTGAAAGATGTTTCACTCTTGAAGGACTAATCAATAAGGAAGGGGCTTGAATTACACTAAAACTAGCAACTAAGAAAGCAATTAAAGATATAATGATACGATGGACATGGAAGATGGATGGGTGGATGAATGTGAGATGGATGAAGTAATAATCTAAAGAGGAGTAAGGCTAACCACATTCAAGATTAAGTACACAACATGGACTAATTAAATTCAAATGGCAAACATCAATGATCATTGGAATAGAAGCAATCACATATATACCCCTAATCCCTAGGCCAAGGTAATTAGGTTCTTAACTCATTACAAGTTTCAAGCACAAAAGATTGAATCTCACTCTCAATTCCCTTAAGGTACTATGATAACAAGATTAGTCTCCTCACTCAATTAATCAACTAAATATGATAAACTAATTAAGTGTTCTCACATGAATGTTCTAAGCATATCAAGATGTTACCACATACTTCACATACTAACATACAAAATTCATATTATAATATGATTCAATCAAAACTCTAATCACAATATTGGATTGGCCCTCCTAATACTATAACTAAAGAATTCAACCACACACATCATAATACAAATAAAGTAAATCAAAGATCATATAAGCAATTTCAAAATCACATCAATTAAACCATTAAAAATTCAACAAATTCATAGATCCCTAATTCATCAAGTGGCTAGCCTCACAAGAGGTTTAGCCAACAACAAAACATCATCAAAACATCATTAAAATACTTACACAACTCCATTGTTGCAAATAAAACAAAGAAATTACAACTTAAAGGCAAAATTTCTTCCCTTCTTGAGTTAGGTTGAATCTCTTTCTTCAAGATGTTTTCCTCTCTCCTTGAGCCTCAAACCTCCATAAATATGTGATGGGTAGATGGAAAGTGTGAAGATCCATGGAATTTGAAGAGAGATTGAGTGAAAATTGGGTGGATAATGAATGGAAGATGGTAGTGTGTGTGGAAAGTGGTGTGTTAGTGTGTGTGGGCGATTTTGGGTCTCCCCAACTCTCCCTCAATCAAACTTGTGAAAAAAGTAGCCAAAATGGGAATTAAGACTAATTTTCTGAACAGGTGGCAAAGTGCATAAAAATTCGACCGAATTTTTATGAGGGACGTCGAATTTTTCTGCAATTCTGCAAAAAATTTGATCGAATTTATCTGATGTTGGTCGAATTTTTATGTCAGTATGCTCAACCTCCAATGCTCTGTGTTGCCCCTATTTTTCGTAAAATTCACAAAAATTCGACCGAATTTTTGTGACAGTTTGTCCTGCTTCACTGTTTGGCTCGTTCTCCCTCGTTTTAACTCCGAATTGAGATCTGCTTTTTCCAACATCTTCCTCTTCACTTCTAGAATCCATTTATGCCTGAAAATCATACAAATTCCACCAAAGTATAAAATCTCCAAATATTTACAAATATCGAGTAATTCAGGGCACTTAAACACTCAAACCAAGCATAAGTGTATGGAACAATGCTATAAAATTCACCAAATTTCTACAATCATCAGGTATAAAATTTAATATAAAATTCTAAAGGTGCACGAAATGTGGTCCGTGCGCCCGGGTGCACAGGAGTTTTTGCCTTAAATTAATGTGTTTTGTAGAAATATTATTTAAGTGTCATTTTCTTTAAAAAAAAATTGTGTAGTTGAGGTTGGAATTGAAGAATAAAATACGAGGCATTTTTTATATGACCAACTCATATTTTTGTGAAGACCTTGTCTCTTGGAACCTTGGTTCATCATACATTTTAATTTTACAAAATTATTCTTTTATACATAAAAAATTACTCGTTAAGTGATGAATTATTTATATTTAAAATATATATAAAAAAGAGAGATGAATAGGGAACTATTCTACATGAACCGGTTCCACCCAGTCCACTCTCTTAAGTAGGCATTTTAGGTGTCACAATTTTTATTTAGCCATTAAATTTTTGAGTTGATATCCTGTGTATTCGGGTGCAAGCGTGCATCCATATGTATAACTTTTTACTAGTGTAGTACATGTTTCTTAATAATTGTATACTACTCCCTCTGTCCCATAATACTTTTCACACTTTTCTCATTTGTTTGTCCCACAAAATCTTTCACACCCCAAAAAAGGAAACACCACTTTATCCAACAACCTCAAAAGTTACTTTAATTTCAAATTTGACACTCCTTTTTCACACACATATCATTACTTTATACTTTTTATTACCTAAAAATACTACAATACCCTCCAAAGTCAATAAAGTTGGTCAAAAAGTGGAATTTTTCTTAAACAACGTGGAACAGTAAACGTGAAAAGTTTTCCGGGACGGAAGGAGTACTTTTTTTACACTCAGTTTTTCATTAAAAAAAACTAGCATCCATATATGATAACTTTTTATTTAATAGTGCATACATGTTTCTTAATAATTATATATATTTTTACACTCAATTTTTCATTAAAAAACTAACAAAACTAACAGAAAATTTTCGAACAAATTGTATATATTTTTATTCATAAGTGTGTATATATATTTTTGTTCATATTTATATACGTTTCTAAAAATGGATCCATCATATCTTGTGGTGCACTCTGGTGCAAAGAAGTATTAAGCCTAAATTTTATTCTACGAAACTCTAGATTCTTAAGATCATCTATTTCAACTTCTTATTTAATATTATCTATTTCAACTCCTAATTTTTATAGGATATTTTGCTCTTAAAGTAGATAATGTGTCAAAATTGATTCTTAGATTACTATGAAGTGTTCTATAAATTTTACTCCCTCCGTCCGCTTATAAGGTATCCATTTTACTAATTTTGGCGTCCGTTTCAAAGGTATTCATTTTCCCTATTTAGTAAAAAAGTACACAATATGGCTCACCACTTCCCTCTAATACAACTACTCACTTTACATATAATAATAATACTCCTTAATCTACGTGCAAAAAGCAAATGGGTACCTTAGAACCGGACAGATGAAGTATTTATTAATGAAATAACGAAGAAATATAAAACATTGAATAAAATTTTGGAGTTGTACTCTGCCTCAATCTCTAATCCCCGGTTTATGAGTAAAGAGTAATTGCAGTTCTTAAATAATGAAAAGGAAAAAAAAATGGAAAAGAATAATTAGAACATCCATGGCAAAGTGATGATTCGAATCTTCAACCTATCAAAATTGATGATTCGAATCTTCAACCTAACAAAATTCTAATTAAGTGTTTGTTTAATATTCAATGAGTATGTCTTAAGAAAATGTAAAATATAAGGAAGCTTACACGTACATCAATCATTTATGTGGGCAATCATTTATGTGGGCATATTTATCTTCGAAATTCGTTAATAAAAAATAAGTAGCTCAATAAAATGCAACCTAAGAAACAGATTGTTACAATAACTAATAAAAATTAAAGGAATTTTCATAATAAAAGATCTGGGTTCTACAGTGGAACCTATAATATAATGAGAATTGGATCACGGATGTCCTATTACATTTTGATATTATATCGTTAGATGAGTGCTATGTATGTGGGGAGGAAAATCTCAACCTTACACTTTAAGGTTAATATTTTCCTTTTAAGATATAGTATCTATTTTATCCTACGTACATGTCAATCATATAACGATTTGTAACCGGAGATATAAGACCAAAATATAATAGAAGATCCAGACCAAATATTTTAGGAATAAAATCCAACATCACACCTTTTCCCAACTTCAATTTCAATCTAAAAAAGTATTGCTATGTAAGTATAGGCAAACACTCCTATGAATCGAGTTCATAGTATAAATTCTATGGTCCCCCTTACAATCCTATTATATCCTATATTTAGCTAGATAGGATGTTTAAATTAAGAGGATCAAGGGTTTACAAGGGAGATCACGAGGTTTAACGGTGTAACCCGTAAATATAATATCATCCCTTGTGAAGTTATGTAAATGTTCCTCAAAATCGCGGAAAAATATAAAACTGTCCAAGAAATTTCAGGTAACCCTCACGTGCAATTTTAATTTGGAGATTTCAATACCAGAAGTGTTATCTTTTCAATTTAGTTCCAATTCGTACAAAAATTGCACTAATATTATCCCAAAATGGCCCGAAAATACACATTTTAAAATAGGGAATTTGAGGTGTGAATTTAGTTACAAATGATTTCATCAGATAGAGCAATGTCTGGTGTTGGAATCTTCCACCCCGATGGAGCCGTAATATATCAGAAGGAATTTCGTTTTTGTTTTTCCGATGCACCGGTATCCTTATCCGTAGACCGACTAGTCTGGTTATTTGGTATCACGATTCTCACCCACAAGGCCATGCAACTCCTTCAACAATGGCAATGCTTGATCATCGACACATGCATCCCTCATCATCCTACAAACACATGTACAACTACATCAATTAATTTCTAGTTCCCCCTTCATCCCATCTGTTGAATCCTGCACCTTCTTCAGCTGCAGAAATGGAACCTACATCGTGTTTTTAAGCATCTCCGTACCCGCCTTTAGAGCTGCCCCCTTCGTCTTTATGACCCGGTTGAGGCACCCCTGCCTCCTCATCGAACCGCTTGCTCTGCTCAATCACCACATCAGCTACCTCTGCTGTGTTCTGATCTGTTTTGTCTCCCCTGTAAATCAGGCTCTTAGTGAAACTAAGTACGAACAATATATTGATGACTAGGGTTCGATTTCTTGTCTTAACTTAAGATCGAGTCAATGGACTCCGAACTCAAAACTCGAGTCCAACTCGAATCTGATTGAGCTTATATACTAGATGAACTAATTGGGCTTCACTACTCAACTAGATTACTTGGAAAAATATTAAAAAACTTTTTGTGATTCAATAAAAAGGTTGGACGAATTCATAATACTAGGAGAAAACATGAAGACACTTTAGGCTTGATAACGGTAACAACTCCTCTATCAGGTTCTGCAGACTGCAGCTCAAGATCTTTTACTCGAGCTGAGCTCAGGCTTGATTCGATTAACTCTGAGTCGAGATATATTTCGTTCCACTGCGATTATTTTTCTAGGCTTTGGGTATCAATTATGTCGGTGTCACACACTAACACACAAACTCTGTTTGCTTCAAACCAACACATAACTTGGAGAAAAGGAAGGCAGATAATCATGATTGCTAACTGAGAGTGTAGAAAGTCTTGCATACCCTGAATATACGATAAGCCCGACAGCTACAGCAGCAAAGGCTATGAAGTACATCCAATCGACCTGAAGAGCGCAATTAGATGCCTCAAATCACAATTGAGAAATGGGATTGTTTTTGTTTAGATAGGACTAGTGCATAGTTGTGCACCTTTTCATGGTAAGCAAAGATTCGAATTAAAACCGCCCACATGTCCGAGGTTAGGAGTGACAAATTCAGCATTGTGGCTCCACTAATCTGCACGTGGAGGTCAAAACAGTATTTCTCAGTTGAAAGAAATAACCAGACGATAGAAAATGGACAAGAGAATGCTAGGCTATGAAAACGTGTATGATATCAATCGGCCTGAGCATGACCTGCTCTATATATAGAGTAGAGCTCGACGTCATGTATTCATTAATAGGCGTTTCTCTTAAATCTAGTCTGTCTAGACCTTAAAATTTTCTTCAGAGTCCAATCACAAAAAATTTGCTGATTATACCTTTAGTAAGATGGGGACTCCAGAGTAAAACAGAAACATGGCGACAGAAAATCCAACGAAGGGAAACGTCTGTACCAGAAAACAATCAGTAATGTTAATATAAGACGTCATTCAAATTAAAGAAAAGAGTGTTGGTTTTGCATTTTGAACTAGGTGCTAATTCATCCAAACTTAACGGCAGATTCTTTAAACATTTTGGAGAAAGAAACAGTACGAAAAGCTTAGCTTACTAGGTGTATATGAATAGTAAGAATAGCTTTCTCTGCATGAAAAGAATACAGAAATCCATTTTTATTTTCAAATCAAAATAGAATATAGGGAGTATTATATACTTGATTAGAATAGCTATACAGAACATAAATCATCAATTTTAATATTATCATGCACTGAAATTATTCTTTCATTTAAACTTTGATATTTCCATGCATGATAAACTTTAATCACAAACCAGTATCAGAACTATTAGTAGGCCCCAAAAAAGATATCAAATGTGATATATATAAATGTGTCTATATATTAGGAGAGAGAGCATACCGCTCCAGCGGTCCAGTGAATAGATTTGAGTTCTTCGCGTTCGAGTATGCTTCTGCAGGACAAATTAGAGAAGATGCACTCAGTACTCAGTATCACCATGATGACTAAAACTGGTACAGTACGAATAGCTGCAGAGAATGGGAAAGAGCATACATTTGGCAAGCGCTGATAATTGCTCCAAAAATACCCAAGAAAGCCATCAGCTCAACCCTGTCGGCACTTTTAACAAAATACTCCTGCATACAATGATAATACAACGAATTGCGAATCAGAAACAGAGGAAGAACGAAGAGCTTTGTACTAAGAATTCAATGTTAAACTGAAATATTGGCCCGTAGAATCAAAAATGTGAAGGCTAAGAGTACAACTAACAAGAGAACCAATAGAATAATAAGGTGCCAAAAAAGAGTCGCTCAAAAGCTACCTACCTCACTGACATTACTAACTCCGTAAAGTGTTGCCCCAGCAATGACAAGTAGATCACCTTTGACTGGGTTGCTACCATCTTAAAAGAGATTTATACAACATTAAAAATTCAGAATGGAAACAGAGTAAAGAGGAGAGAGAACCAAGAATGGACCAAGAAACAAAGTACGGAAGAGAGAGAAAATCATATGTTCACATTTAGGGTGGAAAAAGGAATGTGAGAGTGAGAAAGAATTTATCATATTGTAACTTGCTAGATATTTTATCATGGGGTAGACTTAGGGGTTATATTCTCTCTACTTCAAATTCATAACTACTTTTAACTAAAACTGAACATTGTGATGCTTAAACCTACACTCCAATGCCATTGCACTCTCAACTCAAGAGTACATGGGCTAATAATATATATCACGCAACTAAGACAAATCGTAATTGTGCAGATCCACAAGCTGATGAGACCTCACTGTCGTTTTCCAAAAAATAGTTTGCTTTGATCTAATAATAGCAAATGGAACTCATGAAGGGACAGAAAAATGAAATCGGAAATGGCCTTTTGGTTCCTATAACTGTTGGCAGTAGAGAAGAGACAGTCCAGTTCCAACTTCAGCTTAACAGAGATATTAAACTAATAGATAAAATCTAATTAAATGCAGAAGAGTAATACTTTGTCAGACTATCTCACCGAATGCGTTCAAACAGGTGAATTGTTTTAATAGAAAAGTGATGTGCTATTATTTTCTAAAAGGTTAAAGTGATACCCTATCAAGAAAATGTGTACCCATCTCACAACACTATTTTGTTAGACGGTCTCACGTAAATGTTTTGCTACTACAGAATAACGCTTACTTGATCTATCTGCTGAATGCACGTCTGAAAAAACAACCATCACAAGACCAGCAACACATATTGCTACACCAAGAAACTTTTTCAATCCGTAATGTGTCTTCAAAAAGAACCAGGTGAGAAATAGGACACATGGAATCGTCCAACAGTCCAGCAGCATGACACTTGTAATGGATGTATACTGATATGCCTTCACCACTGTCATGTCATAAGGTACTTTAGATTATTCTTCTATATAAGCATATACAGGAAGATTTATGAAAAGACAATATAAGCATTTAATATGTAATTTTTCTTCGTGTGTCTTCAAAACACATTTTGAGTCCTGAAGAACTTACCAAGAAAATTGGCCTCCACATCAACAATTCCAAGCAAGACGTAATAATACCATTTTGACTGCTTACAGTGAAGACGTTGAACAAAAGTTAGAATTTTTTTATGATATGAATCAAATAATCATTTAATTATTATAAAGCAGGTGAAATAATAAAGATCTAGACAAGAAAAGCTACTGAAATTTGGCGCAAAATTATCAACTTGACTTCTATAAGTAACTGAAATGTAAGTCCAGTGTTTAATAACTTGGAGCAATCATTCAGAGTAATTAATCAATTGTTAAATCTCTTCAACCATCAAAGTAATGCCCAATTTCTAATCCATGCATACTCAGGGTACAAACAGGGTTCATCTAAGGTTACCATCATATGGAAAAGTGACGTTAACAGCACTAAGATTAGACGGAAACAATCATAATTCCCAGACAGGAGTCGTAAATGCACATGTGCAGATATATGCTCAAAGTCACAGTGCAAGTAGCAGAAACAAGAATCTCGTCTAACACATTTATCCAGCTTAGTTATCCCATCTCATTTAACACATCATAAATGGAAAAAATAGTATTGCAAAAGCAACAAATCAGTTGCTAAAAGCCAAGTACATACAAATGATAAAAAAGGGGGGAAAAAACCATTAGAATCATAATTGCATCAAGCACTATATACAAAATCTAGGACAGATCACAGAATAACTAATAGAAAATCCACCAAATGTACCAACAACTTAAGTTTCCAGAAAAGGCATATCTTGCCTTGAAGAATTTCGATATTGCTTCTCGGTTGATGGAATCACTTAAAACAAAATAAACTTTTAAGCTTTATTTTCTTAGAAAAGTTGCCTTCAATTACAAATAATTCATTCACTCACTTCAAATTTTCATTAAACTAATTCTTGGCCTCAGTCTGCAGAAAGTACCGAAAAGGAAATCAAAATCCACAACCCCTGAAAATTCCTTTTTAGAGCGGTATTTGCCGGAGAAGAACAAAAAACACTCATTATGCAGTTTACAGAAACCAACAAGGAACTGAAAAGGCAATAGAAAGGCCAAAAACTGTGTGTTTTGATTCAAACACTTATTGTGCACAATTTCTTACCTTGAGAGCTTGCCTTCTATAGAGCATTATGCTTCCATACACCAATGTCAGGAGAACATAGTTCAAGAAAGACTGAGATGTTGGAGCATTAATCCCTACACAGAAATCCGAATATCAAGTCAGAAAGTAAATACAATTAATGAACCCTACTCTCTCTTACCACCGTACTAAATTTACAACACACTCTGTTTCCAAATAAACACACATATAATTCAATGATAAAGTCACATACCAAGAAAAACCAAACATAGTACTCTGCTACAACAATTAATCAAGCCCACAACATAAAAACAAGAAATTTCAGAACAAAACAATCTTTAATTAAGATAACAAAACAATGGCATTAACATCTAAAAAAAAAACCTCTTTTGGCGAGTTCAGAAGATGAGAATCCAGTGGAAGTAACAAGAAGAGAAAGCAACTGTCCTAACCCAAGTCCCAACACTGTATTCCTTGTCCAAAACTCCTTACAATCCATCATTATATTTGTGTAAAATTATAGAATTTGTGAAAAATCAAGAAATAATTATGAATTGATGCTTTCGCCAATAGGGCTCTTAGAAGTAATAAACTTTGGAAACAGAGAGAAGCAACAGCTATGATTAATGGAATCTCATCAGTTTGCTGAAAGACACACAAAAGCAGGTTCTGACTTCTGAAACACATGGATATTAATAGTGTAGTGATATAAATAGAAAGAATAAAAAAGAAAAGAATACCCAAAAATTGAATAGGAACTCATGATACTAAAAGGCTGAAAGATGAGACTGTGTGCGCAAAAGTTCTGAAAGAAATTTTTTATTAAAAAAAATAAATAATAATAATAATTAATTCTTTGATTTTCTTTCCTGTTTCTTATTAAAATAACCATTCAGAAAAGAACTATCAATACTTTTACCTATTTTCTTGAAACTAATTTAATCCAAACACAATTTTCTTTAGTAATGTGGAAACAAATAAAAACCCAGCAATTATGGTGTTTGCACATGCCTCATTTGTCTTCCCAAGTAGGGTCAACATTGTCTTGCCCAATTAGAGGTGTTCCAAAATCCAAATACTCCTATTTATCAATTTTATTTTAAATTACTTTTCAGCATATATTGAAAGCTATTAACCCTTTTTTATTTTCTTTTTTTTTTAAAGTTTATTGGTAAGTAAGAAAAACGCGCCAACAATGATTATATAAGAACAAATTCAGGTTGAAGCTATCAAAAGGAATTTTCCATATTTATTATCATTATAAAGTACAGCAAACATCTCCTTTTTAATTTTTGATAGGATAGAATCACAGAATATTGTAAACTTGGAATTGGGGCCACAAATTCTTGTTTTGATCGTTGAATTGTCATTAAAGAATATGATTAGAATAAAATGAGAGGAACAATTTTTTTTTTTTTGTGCGCGCGCAACGGAACATACAATGGAATAGGGTTGTTCTTTAGAACAACTATGAGTTACTCTTTAGTACAAATAGCAATATATTCAAGTAAAGTTTCTACATATTTTACAAAATATATAGCACTCGAATCAGATTTTATAGTTTTTTTTTTTTTCTTCTGGTAGGAAAGTTATTATATTTACTATTCAGATAAAATGGCCCACTGAAAGAAAGTGTTGCATCAAAACAATTTGACACTTTGAGGTGAGAGAAGGGAAGGAAGAATTTTTTGCAGATTTAGAAAAAGACAGCCAATAACTTTCTCTCATGGAACTTCATGTCTTCTCTCACCTAAACACACACACATACCTACTAAAATTTCACTTCATATTATGTTAATGTTGCGAGGTGTCGTGAAATTAGTGTTTAGACAAACTAATATCTTTAATTATATGTTCAAAGAAGTGTCTTCATGAAATTAATTACTATAAGATATTTAGGATACCAAGAATGTAGGTCAAGTGATCAAGAAAAAGTTATAAAAATCTTCCAATTTGCATCATGGAATATATGAGATTTGGGCAAACGGTGAGATTGTACTCCCTCCTCCGTCCCACCGAAAGGTCATCATTTTATTATATCGGCGTCTCATTCAAATGTCCTCATTTCTCACTTTTAATAAAAAGGTACTACATGTGCCCCACCACTCACTACTAATACAACTATGCACAACACATAAAATGATAATACTCCTTAATCCACGCACAAAAAGCAACCGATGACGTTTGGGCGGGACGGATGGAGTATTTATTTTTAGAGAGTGACTAGGGTACAATCAGGGGTATCAATTGATTGTTATCCCCTTTGATTTCCACCCTTAATTAATTTCTGCTCCTTCATCAAAACATCAAAACACACACTGAGGGTGAAGGAAGAAGGTTGTACATTTCAAAATTGGAGTCCCCTTCTCATCTAGTCATTGTCTTATTTTTATTTTTCTTAATTAATTATTATTCTTAGTAAGAATATTATATTTTTAATGAAGATATTATTATTGTTTTTCATTTATACCTGTAAATTCTTTGTAAAACAATTTACAAGAATTATTATCATTTTTCTTAATGAAGATCAATTTTTTTATTAAATTTTTATCACTACTCTTTGTGAAATATTATCACTTATTCGTTTAATAAAATTCATTTTCCTAAGACAGTCTCGAATAATTTTTAACATGAAATTTTTAAATTGGGGTGTTTGACTTTTTAGATCTTTATTATCGAATATAAAAATATTATTGAAATTAATTTACTTGCTATAAGTCCACTAATTAATAAGTATAACTACTTCTAACAAAGGATCTTAAATCATGATTTAAGATCAAATAAAGAAATATTTATATTTATTTATTAATTGCCTAGTAATATGTACATCAATTTCCTACCTATATTGTAGGCACAAAAATTATAGGAGAAAAAAATTATAGGGTTCATCTTGTTCCCAATGATACCTTATGCTATTAACGTCAATTATCTCCATGCCAAAAATTAAATTAATATGCGTGCACGTAACGTATATATAGAAGAGTATATAGATTAGGTAATTGTATATGAAACTATTATATTTTTTGGACTATTTAGACTAATCATTCTGCATATTAATTAAATTAGAACAAATTAAATCTTATGTGTTATATATAGTCATTCTGTTAAAAATATAATAAAATGTTTTAATAAAAAATATATATGTACCCATCTTATATTCTCACACAAGTTTCCGCATCAAATTACAATAATTCAAATGATTAATAAAATGACTCAAAAGTTTTGAGGTCTAGAGTGAGGGTCACGAGTGACCACGGGTAACCCAATCATTACCCAAAAGTTTTTTCAAATATAATAGAATGTATGAACAAACTTTTTCCACCAAGCAAAAGGTAAATTGGTTTACTAATTTTTATTGGATGAATGTTTGGTTTAGAAAAAAAATCTCAATAATATATTTAGTGAGAGAAGGAGGAGTGAGAGAGGGCTTTCACTAGCCGCATAATGTGGACCTTTATGCCCTTTTTGGAAAAACATATATAAATGCTTTTCATGATTCCCATTATTCACTATTTTTATTTTCAAACATTTAAAATCAAATCATATATTATATGTCACTAATCAACTTTACATTCACGACATTCATCTTTGACTTACCCATAAAAATACACTTTTAAGTTTGTGGGGTTGGTAATCCATTTATAATCACCAGTTGATTTAATTACTTTCTTGAAAAGTAGTAACAATTTTCTTCCTATATATTTTATTGCTTTATCATTGGTCACATGCATGCACGTATAATGATAATAAAACTACTAATATTATATTAGTAAATGTTTATTTTATTTAAAAATATGAAATAGTAATTCATAAATAAGAACTAATTATTGATGTTTGGTTTAGTATAATGAAAATTAAAAGTTCCAATAATTGTCATTGTTTTAATAAATACTAATCTCTTAAATCCTCTTCACTCTAATTATTGTGATTGACTTCTCCATTTAAACCATGGACTCCTGTAACTCAATTTTCCTATGATCAGTTGTATTCAACCAGTGGAGTTAGCAGTTTTGGTTTTCATGAGCAAAATGTGCTAATATTCTCTTTTACATTCCAAACGCTTTTTTCATGGCATTTTTATGTTAGAAAGAAAAAATCACATTTTTTATCCCTACAGTACTATTCTGTTTAATGTATTTATTGTTGAAATAGTCTCATATTTAGAATTTGAGATATATATCTTATTCCATGCTCCTATTTCATCTTATATTTCATTATGAATATGATATGACATAGGGTGGAATAGGGAATTTGAATTCATATTTAGTACAACATGGTACCATTTTCTAGTGAAAGGAGTAATCATTTGGGAGAAAGGGTGGCATTTGAAATTAAAATAGAGAATATTGAGTTTAGAAAAGATATGATCAAAACTGTTAATCCTTCAATTCAACCAAGCAGATGGTCTCAAAAAAGGGATTAGAAGATAACATCAGTGTTAATAATTTCGTAGTATTCCATAAATTAAACTCGTATATTAGCTAAATTGATAAACCAAACAAGTTTGTTCTTATGGAAAAATTTTTAAATGCCCTTTTGGATTTAACAAACTTTTTTACCACCTATTTTTTAGTGTTAAATGTTAAGTGCTCAACATGACAAAAATATCCTTAACTCTATTTGTGATTAAAAAAATTTAACCAGAAATTCCAAGCAATATATCAAACAGAGAATTGCATAAAATGAGGTTGGGAGTGTGGAGGGAGAAAGGGGGGGGGGGGGGGGGGGTGATCACCTCTCTTAGCCAATGCAGAAGATGAAAAGCCAGTTGAAGTGATGAGAAGAGAAAGGATCTGTCCCAACCCAAGTGCCAATAATGTCTTCTTCTTCAACCCATCTTTTACACCCCTCATTCTTTAATTTCTTTTTCTTTCTATTGATTTTATTTTCTTTAAGAAAATTAGAAAAAGTGAAACATGATAATTTACTCCTCAACAACAAAATATCCCTTTTTGAGGATATACACATATATGCTAGTATGGTTTTAGAAGAAGATATTATTAAAAGGAAAATATTGTGACATGTTTGAAAGTGATTGAATAGTTGACAAAATATAATAATTATAAACTTCATTATTGGCTTAATCTCAAACTAATAAAATAAATAACAAGTGACAAAATTAATAATATATTTGGGGATATTCATAATTCTTGAAAGCAATTGTTAAAGACTATTTCAGCTGGCCATTAGATTAAATTTTAACTTTGAGTTCTTTCCATTGTATGTATCTAAATGGTCGTTGAAGTTTATGTTATTATATGGATCATTCCCATGCTTTAAATTGCATACGTGTCACTGATTTTGATTTATTATTGTTAGATTTTTAGAGTGCATGTTCTATTTTAATGCAAATTTTATGTACTACGGATTTTATGATAAAACTAAAGAGTCAACTTAAGTATGAATTGTATGTTTACATTTTGACAAAGGGAAACATCCACCCACAAATGTAATGATCTCAAAGTTAAAACAGTGCATTGAATATAAATGAAATAAAATAATTAATGTAAGAGATGAAGAGATTAAAAAAAAAAAATTTGCATTCTAGTGCTTACATGTGTGTATAAATTCTGTTCAGTAAAAAATTGAATCAACTTATAATGGACCTAAAATTACATTATAACCTAACATTACAAAGGTTGAATTCTTCCAAAATTGTATTTCTAAACTCTCTGTGGGAAGAATGATCACTGTGATCTCTTCTTCCAAAAATGATGGATTTCAATTGTATTTTACTTTTTTCTTTCTAATAAAATACCATGTTTCCTTGATTGCACCAAAATCAACCTGAGAAGAAATTCAATGTTATAAGAGTGCAGTATGATGTATCGAAATAGCAGAACGAAAACCAATCCGAATTATTCCCATTTTTGTTGCACTTGGTATATGAAACTTGCACTTTGCTCCTAAACTACATGATTTGTTGCGTCACAGTCCAGAGTAGCCTGAAGCTGACGACGAAAAACTTCTATTTTTGGCCCTCGAGCACCAAAGATGCATGTTTTACCCAAGTAAAAAGGTGTTTACCTTAGGCCATCCAGCAGCTTTGGATGGCCAAGTGTAACAAAAGAAGTTTTCATGGAAAAGTGCAAAAATGGGAAAATTGAACGACAAAATGCAATTTATACTACACCAAGATGGCAAAATAGAAGTATCAATGTCAAAACCCTCTTTATCCAACTTGGTACTGGAAGAAAACATTGATATATAAACAAATAAAGTTTCAGCCACTTACTGAAGAAACAAACTTTAGATGGGCAGAAGAGGTTGTTTTTCTTCAGGTCCCACATGCTTACTAGCCTGGAGAAGGCAGAGAGTTAAATGAGGGAAACATGTGGTTCAGGAGTGAAGATAGGAAGAGGAAAAACGAACGGTACCTCCTCATTAGTTACAGCAGCCAATTCAATGAAGGATGGCTCCCTCGACCTGGATGGGCAGACAAGAGAAGATGTGAGATTAACTTCTTTCCAGGGGATTGAAAGTTGTCAAAAATTAAAACAACCAAGAAAGAAGCATGAAGCTATTACAGTACTGAATAATGTAGATCCAGAATTAGTGAGGTTTCGAGAAAAATAATAGAAAAGATAGACAGATTAATAAAACACATCTGATACAACATGAGAACAAGTAAAAGATGGCTACTTTCAGAGCAGCCCATAGATGTTTTGTGTATGATGAATAATTCATCAAAATTAGGACTAAATAGGTAACAGTAGCCAACCCCTGCACTGCCATGAGTTGTTTCCGAGAGGCTCCAATTCCATCCCACTATAACTAAACAAGAATTTTAAGGAGAGAGAAAATACATTTCTTCGCTAACGAAAATACCAGAAAAACGAGTAAAAAAATCTCAAGAGGACAAAAATAATAGTTCAAACAAAAGCATACTACGTTAAAATATTATTTGGTCAGGACCTGTGCTCAACCATCCTACAAATGAGCATAAGTAGGATTATATTTAATCTTTATCTCCTATACAAGAAATAACTAAAAATGAGAGCGAGACAATCAGCTAGTCAGATTTAGTATTTAGGGTAATTTTGACGATAAAATATTATTGAACCCTCAGTAATAAAATGCAAGTGGAAAGAACCTGGAGAAGCACCCTCATTTACAAGCCGGTACTATTTTTCGACTATGAAATTTTATTCATATGAGAATCCAATACCTATGTTCACCCTTCTCGTCAAGTCTCTCAAGACTACCATTTTGATGGTCATCCTTAGCTTTAGCAAGAGGTGAAAAGAACTGACAAATAACAAAGCAAGAGGTTAGCCTTTATACAAACACATGAAAGAACCGAGACATTCCATTAACTATAGTACCTGGTGCATTGAAATGAAAACAACTGAAATCCCTAACATAAAATTTACGGTCAAAGTATGGCCAAACATAATAGCAGATGCTATGCCGGTAAATATTGTCGCTACAGTAGATGAATACTTCTTCAGAATTGTATCTGAAACACAAGAAACAAACCATGTGTAAGCATTTAGTACATATTAAATACTAAGCTATAATTGACGACAAGGAAGAGCATTATTAAAAACCCGTGCATTTTTAGTCGAAGAAATTAAATAAATTTCCTAAATCTAAGCATTTAAAATCTCTCTTACCAGCATATTTGAAGAAAAAGGAAGATAAAATTCCCTGTGCCGCATTGTTACATATCAAAAGTATGGTAGCTTTTGAATGTCCTTCTAGTATATCAAAACTGCTAGGACCTGTAAGATTTTATTGACATTATCAAATGAACCGTGTGACAATTAAACTGATGAAGTATCTAAAATCCATGTTATCCTCTTCCAAGATTACTATAAAATTAATTTCCAATGATACTAATCTACAAGGATAGAAAATATTTGCACCATTACCGATAAATATGGCAGATCCAAGAATTCCAAGAAAATTGAAAATAGCTCCATAACCATACAAGAATAAGTTCTGCACATATCATATGAAGAGAAAAAGCTACTCAGAATCTCTGCGAATCACATGAAATGCCTTATGGAAAAGATAATATTGTCATAAATATTAACTCAACAGTCACATGACCATGACTGTAACATAGTAAATCTCCTGCAGATGTTAATTCAAATCTTTCTCCATCACATCATTACCTTTATTAATGTTTTATAACAATCTATTAAAATGAATCAGCACCAAATATGCCTTATTTCAATATTACAGTTAAAAAGATGTACTTGGGCTGGATCATTCTCAAGAGTTAAATGATATGCACTTATATTACCATATAATTCCTGGCTAATGGAGGTGGCACTTTAGGACCTATGAAGATTTATAATTTCTGTGAGCACAAGTTATTTGTCCCTTCCAACTCAAGCCGACGGGAATTGTAGGAAAGGGGCCACATACATAATAATTGCTTTCAAAATGACTAGCAAGAAAGAATCAGAAACTCTGATTTATACATTACAAAAACTTGCTGCATAATCACCTGAAGATATATGCTGGTGTCATATTGACTTTTTAAAGCATATTCGTTGAAGACAGAGGCCATTGAAGGAACAGTAATCTGTATTGAATGTTCAAAAGTGAGATTGCTGCAGAGAACAAATCTATAAAAGGCTAAAAAAATGTATCTGATTAGAATTAAATCACGTCTAAAGACACATATGCATTCACACAAGCAAAATTTAAAATTTTAAAATTTTAAAAATAAAATAGTGGATGACCTAAATCACTTACAAATATCAAAGTGTACACATATGCAGCAGTTGAGACTGGAAGACCCAAAGCTGTGCTACCATCAGGGAAGGATTTAAGTTGATTTATACTAATCCCAATCAGTAACAACGCTAGAGCCTCCCACTGCAACAGAACAACATATCACTATATACATCAAAACGTATGACTGGCTCATCATACTCTTATATCATATATAGCCTGGGTACTGAAGACTCTTCATCTTCTGCAATGAACAAAACAAATGAAAGCTTAGGTGGTTAATATTTTCAACTAACCTGAATTACTGAAAATCGACGTCTCATAATGAGCTTAAGAAGTATAGCAATGACCAAAACCTGTAAACCAGTAAAGAAAGAGAAGAAAAAAAAGATAATAGAATCAGATGAATGAGGCAAAAACAAAATAAAATAAACACCTAGTGCAGATTATTTCATGTCCAAATCAAAGATAGTAATAAGCTTTTAGTGTTTGTATCAGAGACAAAGAATCCATGTGTTGATTCCCAAGTAAGAAAGGGAAAGAAAAACGCCGTTATTGGAGCAAGACAAGACAACTAGCAATATCCGACACAAAGTAAGCATACAGCTCTGATAGAGTTAGCTGCATTGTACGTCTTAGGGATGCTTTATCCCACTCAACCATGTTGTAGGATGATGAGAAAAACGAACTAGATAATTGGCATCACTCTTTATTGTTTAGATATATAAACTGTCATAAATAAAGCTTGATAGAATCCTTATACTAAAGGCAGGCAGTCAGGAAACAAATAACTGATGAATGATGATAATGTCATTCCATCATTTCCTCATATTATTGAGTTCCACCAATATAAAATATTTAATACTAGCATATCAAATAAAATAAATTGATACAAATAACTCTCCCACGCCTAGCTCAAAAAATAAAGGAAAATTTATCATGAGTAACACACCTTTAGATTGCTCAACATTTTCACCGTTGCAGGGCTGAAATATAGCTGAAACAAAGTGTAGAGAAACAACATGAAACTCTAGTTTAGAAAATCCACTGCAGAGGGAGGGGAAAAGGAATACAACATCCCAGGCACAGCTATGGGTGAAGTTTCACACCAAGAGATTTAAATAGGTTGAATGCTTGCTAAAGCTGCTAGTAGAAAGAAACTGTCATTATGGCCCATGATTATGTGCATAACTTTCTATAGAATTACGCTGATGAAATGATTTTTTTCAATTAAAAAATAAAAGACAGCCTCCTAATCAAAGGGTTTCCAGATAATTCATTATTGTTGGTTGAATGTTGATCTATGGAATCTTCAACAGATAATGACATTAGTTGGTAGATGTTAAACAGTTACTCACCCAAGGAAAAAGTTCAAATATCAAATCATTGACAGAATACATGTATGACACATAAGTGTACTTAGAAATACCTTCACGTAGTTTGTAGCTGAAACACACAATTGAACAGAGTAGAATAGCAGAAAAAAATTTACTGTAACAAAATTGCAATGTAGTAAGAACATAAGATTACCTGCATTGTGAACTTTAGATAATTATTTATGGCATAAAGAAGGGCCGGAACTGCAAGGAGTGAATTACTACGAGCAGCCTACAGATACATAGAAATTGTGTATCAAAATGAACCATTAGCCTTCAAGTAATAAAAGAGAGATCAAAGAAACATATATTTTAGGAAAGACATGATTTATATAACCAATTTCAGAAGTGAAATCTAACTCATTTAGCTGAGACATCAACTTTCAAGAAAGCATAAGACCCCTGAACTACCTATACAATTTGTTAGAAAAATACTAAGGTCCAGGCCACTAGAAAAATTTCCATGCCACCAAAAGTATGGTAACTCAGGAAAAAGACCAGTTTTCCACTAAGGTCTCAACGGTCTCAACAACATAAAAGACCACAAAGGAACAGTTAGGTCTATATGGAATGGAATCATTAAGATGAGGTTGATAAAAGAATACATAATTAATAAAAAAGCTATCATAACATCAAAAACATTTCTGGTTAAAACGCATATGATATAAATCAACGCAATCTTGAAGCCAAACTCTTAATATGATAAATCAATATCTAAAAAGCACCTGAATAAATGTAGAAATTGATAGAGGCTTTTCCCCAGCCTTCAGGCTCCTAGCCTGCAGGAGAGACCTGACAGTATAAGTATTACAGGAAGAGATGCGATATGGCTCCACAGAGGTACATAACCTTTAGTAGTCAGTAAAAGATGTTGAAAATATCAAGTCACAATTCTGTTGATCAAATAGACAGAAATACCTGGATTATTAGCATGACAATTGCAAAAAGAACTTTTGCAACCTCTGTCAAAAAGTTAACGCTAATAGGGCTAAATTTGAAGCGGCCATCAACCTTTGACATAAAAACTAAAACAGGCTGGAAAAGACAATAACAGAAATCAGACAATTCTTACAGCTTACTGACCTTTTACAATAACGAAATTAATGATATGCTCTCACAATCCATGTGGAGATGATGATGCCTACAGTTCAAATTTTTGAAAGTACAGAGATATATGGACAAGCATTGTATGCCAAGTAATTATTATTGTAGCAGTTCTTCAAACCAACTTTATTTCAAAACTACATGGAGAAAATCTATGTCCAACAATAAGAGTCCCCTTCAGTCTGAATATGGAGTTTTCTCTGATTTCAAGGCAAAAGATACATTCCAGGTTGACTATCTTCCTCTACATCCTTATTTACTTTTCTACCTTCACCTATTTTCTTATGGTGTTCCACTAAGCATTAACATTGAATAGAATTGCAGCAATCTCTTGGTTTTCTTCAAGTAATTTACGGAGTAGAAAATTAAGGCATTACTCCACATAATGAGTATGAAGGAAGTACATGAGTACAAAGTTGGGGTTGCTCACAGTGGTTAACCAAAGGATACAAAAAGCAAAGAACCCAAGAGAAAAGTAAATCCGCATACAAAACCTTCAAAAACTCTTTTCATCTAAAACTAAGGATTTGATGAAGTTAATTAAAGTATCCGCAGATTTAAGTCTTCATTTTGAAAATAAAATTGATACCAAAGATGAACACATTTCAGGACTTCCAGATATCAGAAATTTTATAATGAATGTCCAGTGGCATTTGAGTTCATTGTCCTTCATTTTACTTCTTCTCTTCATTCCTTTATTTTGAAACAATTAATCAACATTCTTTTGGTTGAAGAACATTATTTTATCTAATTTTTCACCAGTATTATCTGGCCACTCATTTCCCTGTAACGTTAAGAGAATAAAAGGCAATACACTGTCTTCTAAGTTCTAACTAAGTTAACTAAAGCATGGCATGAATCATGTAATCTCAAGAAATAAATAGCACACAAGTATAAAGTCAATGGGATACCAGAATTAAATGTGTACCTGTAAACCAATAAGGACACAATCACCACCAACTAATAAGTAGTTAAGCACCCGCTGCTTTGATGATACCTTGCTCCTGTGCTGATCATAAGCTCGAGAAATAGACTTTGTGGATGGGGAAACCAATTTGGAATGACAGACACTGCACTCTATCATCCCGTTCTTCATCAGCCAGCCCTCTTGGCAGGCTATGAAATTTAACCTTTAAAACAAGTCAGAAGGCCCATAAATAACCAATTCACATAGTATCCAGCACAATCGAAGTTTTAAAAATGCAAATTTGCATGCCCGTAAACATACTCTAGATCAATCTTCACAAGTACGGGACACGACAATCCAAAACCATAAAACATGATACTAAGATACCCAACCATCTATAATATGCCAGCAGAACAGTACATTCAAACAACCAATGTCTTCTGCATGAAGACGAGTATAGCAACAGACAATTATACATCCACTAAGCAGATGACAACATTTAACTTTGTTGAATAACTGGTGCACAAAATGGGGCTCAGATCATGAAACTAATCCATACGCCTACGGGTAAGAATCAACCAAGCCCACCACCCAACCAAGCTATAAAAATTTAACCTTAGAAACAATTCAGAAGAAAAACCATCAACCACTTCCACTGAAACACCTCAGCAGCTAACATGATCAAATTATAAAAGCAATCACGAATCAGCTGATACACAACACAACTATCAATTCAAACTCAAAGTTTCAAACAAGGAATACATCATTGTCCAGTCACTATAAATACGTCCACCAATCCCCTGATGATCAATTACAGCTCAATAAGATTTTAAAAATTCATCATGATGATCAAACAATTGCAAAAACCAGTAACAAAAGCCAGCTGCACTGAAAACAATTGATTCAGGATTGATGATCCATCCATCAAAACGGTAGCTCAAATCACGAAATTCATCCACGTACCTGTGGTATCAATTCAACGGCAGCTAGATCTCGGTAACAAGATCTAAAAGGCTCCCCCGAGCGCACGAGAATGTCCAAAGGACAGAACACAATTCCTTTTCCCTACTAATATACATGCGGAGGCTGAGTAGCAAGGTAAGTTGAAAATATTAACGTAATGAGGTTTTGATTCACAGTATTTTGAAAATGGCCGCTTCGCATTGGATTTATGATGTAATACACTGCTCAAAAAAGGAAAATTTTCCCAAAAATTAAGAAATTGAAATCAAGATCCATAAGCAGAGCATGTGCCAAAAGCTTTAAGGAAGACAAAACACGAGGTGGGTAAGACGTGATTACGAGATGACCATAATGGGTCGGGTTTATTTGGATCCGTTACTCAACCGAGGGGGTTCAGATCACTTGCTCCAATTAATTTGAGACTTCAACCTATGTCTTGATGAATTCCATTAACTAAATGCAAATACTTTATCAGCACCGTGAGAAAAAAAAATTTCATAAATTAGATAGAAAATAATACTCTCAATCTCATAAGTATGAGACAAATAAGTATGAAACAAATACTCATGTAAATCGGTTTCATGATGTAACTCGTGTTCTTAGTTTAATAAATTAGTTTCATGATGTAAACTCGTGTTCTTAGTTTAAATTAAAAAGATCACAGAATTTAAACTGTAAACCGGTTTACGGGACACAAACTTGTCCTACACTTATATTTTTACCCTTCGTTTGGTAGGCCTTATTACAGGCATTTAGCATAAATAATACTACTTTTTACAGTGTTTGGTAGTACATACTATTATGCAAAGGGCCCAATACAAATGCTCGGCCCGGTAGAAAATCACTGTTGCCCTTTACATTATTAGTTTTTGAACACGTGCATTGCACGGGACAAATTAATTACATTATTATTAGATATAAATTGTAAAATATTATTCAATCTTCATGGTAGATATTTTAGGAGAATTACCTGCTAATATTATAAACGTTGATAATAGCAGATTATTCAATTCATAATTTTGAATGACAACCTAAGGTCATGCAGTTAATGATTAATTATCAAGTTTCAACAACTTGTGTTTTACAAATCAAGGAAAAAAATTAAAGCTAACACACAGTTTGCTGATGAAGTTTTGAAATTTCCTAGGAAAAATATTTCTGAAACATAACAGCAAATAGTTGAACCATTTATTTAAAGTTTAAAGTTCATTTATTTCTGAAAGTTAACAGCAAATAAGTTTCTAAAATTGCGTGCTTATACATTTCTAAAGACTTCTTTGAACACAAAGTTCTTGCACTCATTCTTCTCTTCATTATTTGAATCAAACACCACTATTTTCAAACCATTCCTAGAGGTCACTCTGAATACAACCACATAAAGTTGTCCATGGCTAAAGATGGGTCTTTTTAAATAAACTCCGACTGTTTTCAATGATTGTCCTTGACTCTTATTTATTGTTATAGCATAACAAACCATTAAAGGAAATTGACGTCTTTGGAACTTAAAGGGAATACGAACATCTGAAGGTGTGAGTGTCAAACGCGGTATTAGAACATAATGTTCGGAACTGTTACCTGTCAAAACCCTTGCTTGAAGCACCTTCCGCCCAAGTCTGGTGATGATCAAACGGGTACCATTGCAAAGACCTCCAGCATGATCTATGTTTCTCAAGAGCATGACAGGTGTTCCAACTTTAAGGAATAGTTCATGATTTGGCAAACCTGAACACTTGATAGAATTAAGGAATTTTAGAGTGTGAACATCCACTAAAATATCAACATTTGTATCTGATTTGTAGGCAGAGTCACAGCTCAAATACTTTTTTGAATCCTTATAATTCAGAGATACCATATAATCATTGATGACGTCAACAGATTCTAGTGTAGGTGCCAAGATAGCTCTTGTTTTTATATAGTCGGGTTCATTCATGATCAGCTCAAAATTGGGATATATTGCATTAACCATAGTTGCAATGGGATCATCACCTGGAGGCAAAAGAATGTCAGATGGAATTTCAATTATAGTGCCATAATCAGTAACTTTTCCGATTGTTCCATCACCTATACCAGATATCCACTCATTGAATTCTTATGTACTCGTATCCATTTAAATATAAACTACTCATATCCGTACCCGTTTCATTAAAAAAATATATTATGATACTCATACCCGTCTCAAATCCGTTTATCAATACTCGTTGATTGCACATAACCATTTAATTTTTTTAAACATAATTAATAATTATATTTATTAATTATGTAAGATACTTGCTTATTTCGTAATACTCATACCCGTGTATAAATAAATATCATTTAAAAATTAATATTTTAAAAATTCATTACAATATTTGTATCAGTCCCAAAGTCTTTTATCAATACACATATTACTCATACCCATTTAATACTATTTTTAAAGTACTTTTTTATTGATTAAAATTAATATTTTAAATCAACTTATACTATTACTACTTAAATATAAAATAAATATAATATAATTCTATCACAAAAATATGATAGAAATTTTTACAATTTTTGATTAAATATATAAAATATTTCTTAATATATAAAATATTTTATGATACTCATAACTGTCTCAAACTCGTTTATCAATACCCGTTGATTACAAATACCCATTTAAAATTATTATGATGTTAGGACCAATAATATTAATTCAAAATTATAAATAATGAAGAAAATAATTTAATAATAAATTAATTGTTACGTACTCGTATCCATTTAAATATAAACTACTCATATTCGTACCCGTTTCATAAAAAAATATATTATGATACTTATACCCGTCCCAAATCTGTTTATCAATACTCGTTGATTATACATGTCCATTAATTTTTTTTAACATCATTAATAATTATGTTTATTAATTATGTAAGATACTTGCTTATTTCGTAATACTCGTACCATTGTATAAATAAATATCATTTAAAAATTAATATTTTAAAAATTCATTACAATATTTGTATCAGCCCCAAAGTCTTTTATCAATATCCGTAAATTACTCATACTCAATTAATACTATTTTTAAAGTACTTTTTATTGATTAAAATTAATATTTTAAATCAACTTATACTATTACTAATTAAATATAAAATAAATATAATATAATTTTATCATAAAAATATGATAAAAAATTTTCAATTTTTGATTAAATATATAAAATATTTCACCAATAATATTAATTCAAAATTATTAATAATGAAGAAAATATGCGATAAAAAAATAAAGAAAATAAATTAATAATAAATTAATTGTTAAAGCTTAAAACTACTTTATAATTTTGAAAAATTCGTAAAGAAAATTTTAATAAGATGGAAATTTAAAATGAAAAAATAATATTCAGCACACATAAGGATTCATTTTAAATAAGGTATCATCTTAAACTAAATAAGGTATCATTATTATGATAAAAAAATTAATGGTCAAGATCTAATCTTATAATTATGATGAATGGATGAGATTGAATAATGTGATGAATGGATGAGAATAAAAAAGAATTAGTAATCAAAATCAATGGTGTATATTAAAAATTAGTTCAATTTAATTAGTTCAATTTTGACTTTTTCACTTTGCTATTATATTACTATAGATTAATACCTAGTTGGGCGCAGTATTAATTGTATGAATTGAACAGTACATTTAGATTAACTAATAAATTTACCCATTTGCCCTCAAAATCAATGAATTAAATTGTTTATTGGGAACATTTTTTAATAGCCATTTTTCACTAAGTACAATTTTTAATAGCCACATCTCTTATATGTAATTTTTACTAGCCACTATTTATTGGACTCCCCAAATTATCCCGTAACTGTCAGATAAAAGGACGATAATAATGGGGTCATGATCATGTCAGTTTTGACTGCAGTAAATGGGGTGGGTGGACCACATTTAAAATTGTACTTAGTGGGTAGGTGGACCACATTTAAAATTTTAAAAATTTTCAATTTTAAATTTTGGATGTGGGTTGGTGGGGTAAATCATTAACGTCATTTTCATTCCAACATCCTCTCTCTTCTCTCTCTTCTTTCGTCCAACATCCTCTCTCTTCTTCTCTCCCTTTCGTCCCAAAGCACACAGAGCAGTGCCACCCATTTGTAGTCCCCCTTTCTCAGTCTCTCTTTTCCATTTGCGGTCTCCATTATTCCCCACTATCCATCTGCCGGAATAGGCATTTCCGACGAGGTGGATTTTGATGAATTTTCAAAATGACAAATTTTTGGGTATGTATAAAAATAGTTTTATTTGCATTTCTAAATTGTGAGTTATTTGTTTATAATATTTCCTACATTGAGTTTGTATTACTCGTTTTTTAGGATATAACCTACATTTTGTGTGGTTTTATTCATATGTGTAAAATGTGAATTCATTGTGTATAATATTTCGTACATGTTGTGGTTTGAAAATATAATGTGTTGAATATGACTTAATTGTGTATACATCATGTTTAGAATGTAGGACCGCAGTGTGGGTGTTTATTTTTTTTTTAATTTTTTGGAAATGTTGGTTGGCCGAATAGGGCTTTGTGGTAGACCGAATAGAACAAATCTGTAGGTCGAATAGAACAAGTGTAGGCCGAATAGAACAAAGTGTTGGAATAATGTGAAAGCACTTACCTTGACCGAATAGAGCATATTTGATAGGCCGAATAGAGCAATATTGTAGGCCGGATAGATCAAGTATAGGCCAAAAAGAGCAAAGTGAAGTGGGAATAATGTGATAGCACTGGCCTTGGCTGAATAGAGCAATTTCTGTAGGCCGAATAGAACAGTGTGTAGGCCGAATAGAAGGAAAAGTAAGCCGAATAGAATAAATGATTGAGTGTGCCAATATTTGTTCAGTTGCTGCAATGAACTTATTATTATTTGATATAATTATGACTTATTGTCTTATTAAGTAAGCTGGTTGAATTGATGCAGAGTACATCTATATGATGTGTGTTATATATTATTTAGCAAAAAATTTAATTTGTGCAGGGTGACTGAAAACGTCCAACTATGCAGGGGCAGAACTGCAGTATACATAATTACTGCAAACTTGGGGTTGTTATGGAAATTATCCTAAGCAGTTAACAAAGGTTGGGGTAATGCGGAGGAGATGTTCAGGAGATCTTGTTTTAGCCATTACTGGGATCTTCACGACGATTAGAACGCGCATGCTAATCTCCATGGTCTCATGACACGGGAGATCATACTTAGTGGGGATGATGTAACTACAAGATATTTTCAGGTTGGGAACGAGTGCCTTAGATTTAGTAGGGTAGAGTTCATGCGGATAATGGGGCTATGCTTTCGGGACAGAGTGAGGTTTGATCCGAACGTGTCGTATCATATCCCGCCTGGTGGGTTGTACGATACGTATTATGGTCAGGGCCAAAGTCCATTAGTAAGTGAGATTGCCCGTGACTTTGAAGGTACAAAATTTAGTGATGTTAGCCCCGAGAATGTGGTTAAAATTGCTAAGATGTTGTTGTTGTACTATTTTCTCCTTAGATCGGATGTTACCAAGGTGAGTGTAGACAACTGGGTTTGGGTGCTAGACGAGAACAATCGTAGATGGGATTTATTCCCTTGGGATCAGGTTAGTTATATGACTTTACTGCACTTTATGGACCACATTTTGACCGAACTTCCTGATGGAGCAAACCCCAATAAGTACACATACCACTTTTACGGATGCACATTTGCGCTCCCGGTACATGTTGTAGTAGATCACTTAAACTTATAGTGTATTACTAGTTTCAGCAACAGTAATAATCTATGTAGTTTACGTGTGACAGGTTTGGGCATACGAGCGTCTACCTGTCCTTGCTGCACCGTATGACCATGTCCCTCTCGATAGGGAGAAGCTAGGCCACTTTGCTTGCGATGGATTTTTTGTAAGGTGAAGAGGATTGATAGGAATCTATTTTCTTGTGTATGAAATCTAAATTTTTATGAATCATTAATCCATTTCGGTACAGACAAATCAGTGATATTGTATCTAAATGTATTGATTTTTTTGAATCAGGATCTTGAAGTAGTGGATTTTTCGCGGGTGCTTGCTCATGAGCACAGAAAAGTTTATTGGATTGGCATAGAGGATGATCCTTTGCAGGGTTTGATCATGAGGCTGTATACCAAGGCATTTCCTAACCCCAGAAGAAAGGTCATCCGGGGGCCTGAATTCTCATATCTGAAGCAGCAGACCGCGGGGGATGCATACGATCCTACTAGTAATCCATGGGATCGGCAGTACTATTCGGGTGTGGCTATTGAGGATCGGTGGAATGGCCAGCACACGGATGACCCTTCAGCTTAGATGCCAAATTGGGATCCGTGTTCTTACCGATCTCCCTATACTCCTAGCCCTGACCACACTGGACATGATTCAGGGGAGACGAGGTATGCTGAGCCCAGTTCGTATGATCCCACGCATCATGTTCCTCCGTCCTCCGCTCGTAGCTGGCATGCTCAAGATGTAAATGAGCATGATGGACAGCAGCACTATGACGCTGGAGTGGATGAGCCCCCAGTATTTCGTGGGAGTGGGATTGGTGACGCCCACGGATATGATCAGGACGACCACAGATATGATCAGGATTTCAAAGAAATGGTCTTCCGTAGGCTTGATCAGCAAGATGAGTTATTAACCCAGATTGCATGTCATATTGTGTACGAGCATCAGACAAAATAATTATTTCGAGTTGCGCTTACGTAGGAGTTCAGGCGCCTTCGAGCTGATATTTCGCGGAACCGGAGGTCTGAGTATGAGCCATCGAGCTTGAGGTCAGGGGTTAGATCTCTCCCTTCTAGAGTGGTGGATCCAGTGAGTCCGATGGCCCCCACACCTGGTGTCGCTCAAGATGGTTTGATGCGTGCTAAGCAGCCAAGAAACTCAAGTGCAGCGTTCACCATTCACAACGACTGAACGGGAGTGCCGTTGGCAACTGTACCAGTGATTTAGGACAAGCAAAGATCTGTAAATGCTAATCTACTATTTTATACGTTTTCGTATATTACTTTAAATACTTGTGCTTGTTGTTAAAGAATTGTTGAATTCAGGGTCGACGTTAGACTCGGGTATGGAGTAGGCAGTGATTTTTTCACTGGGATGGAGGACCCCAGTGCTTGGTTTGACGACCAGGTAATTGAGAGAGTCTTCATGTGTATACTTAATATGTAAATATGTTGATTAATTCACAATATTCTATAATAAATTTCTATATGTTTCAGCACCTGGATGCATACCTCCGGTTATTATCAGATGGTCCGGCGGCCATAGACGTACACGTCCATCAGGATGTCGGGAACTACTGCATTCTGGACATGCAATTCTCTGTAAGTAACAACCACATTATCAATGTATGAAAAAAATTTCTATGTAATTTTGAGACCAATCTTATACAATGATTTTCCTCTAAGGTCCGAGTTCAATCCGTATGGAATGAGGCAGTACAGAGATGATAGAACGACATTTGCCAACATAAGTGATGACTTGTTGACAGATCTTCATAAGTACACAACATGGAGTTTGCCCGTGTGAAGGGGGTCCAAGCCATGGATAGAGTGTGACGTGGTATTTTATCTTAACCCATGATGTAATCAAATAATTAAATCTCCTACTTTGACCAAGGATTTTACATCTAATATATGCATTCCTCTTAACTAATTTTGACAGATTATATTCATAGTCCACACGTCCGCGCACTACTACCCATGTGCACTGATTACGAAGGATATGACCTTCTTCTGTTTTGACTCATTCCGGCATAGATGGGATGACGAGCCCGACATGAGGGAGCATCGGATGTCAAAGACTCTACCATTCACACGTGTCATTCCAACTTTGTTGTGCGAGATTGACCCCCGTGGGGTTCCGCACACTCTCCAACTGACTCCAGCTCGCGCAGAGGTTTGCTACAGACAGGAGGATAGCTCCAGTTGCGGCCCATCGTGTCTCAGGACGATAGACGGGTTATTAACGAGGGACTTTAACTGGAACACTCCCGATCACATGTTGCATTACCGGAGGCATATTGTTTTCCTAATCTTTCAGACTGGTACCATTATTTCCACAACATGATGTACTCATATTGATATAATGAAAAGGGATGACATTCTGTTTCGTTAATTACAAAAATAATGTTGATTACCGTTGGACGCTTATTCGCTTTTTTATTTTCTTTTTATACGATGACCCAATCTAAGTCCGAAACTGTCATTCCATTCAAAGGGATTAGATATTGATAAAAATTATAAGTTATACACTACTGCTAGAATTGAGAAGGACAACGTGGACGAGTATGCCCAATTTCACCACAAATGCCATATTTTTCAGTCTACGTAAACGGGGATTAGGGGCATCCGTCGAAGGAGAAGGTGGACCGTCATATGATGATGAAGCTCCAGTATAATTTACTCGATTGTGACCTGGCTGTCGACATCGTGAGCACACATATTCTTTGTGACGTCTCTTAGACGACTCGATACCTAACCTTATGCGAAAATGTCGTGGTCGGCCGGCCTGCCTGTGTGGTAGCAGGGGTTCACACGTTGTGACTGAACTCTTTCAGGTGTGTCCCACTGAGTGTAGTGCGGAACAGGCATCACTGGATCGGCCCACATCCCTAATACACTGGTCCGGTGGAATAAAGTAAACATAAAGCCACTGGCTGGCAACCTGAAAGTACTAAAGAACGTATAATATAAGAAACACATAATCAGACGATCAATACAAGTAAATAATACGTCTGACTACGTACTCGATTGCCTTCATCGCATGAATACATGAAAAAGTTCTTTCTGAAACTTCTCACATGTGCAACTAATTTCGTTCAAATCCACAGTGAATAGTTGATCACCGTCTTTAATTGCATACTTGTTTCCTAGGAGTCTCGATACTGATAGCTTTTTGGCAGCAAGAGAAAATTTCACTAACTCATCATGGACACGCTTGCAGAGAATGGTACTCTCTTGCTCAGCTTGAGTTCGACGTTCATAAAATCACCTCTCGGTGATTGTGCGGGCAATCTCTAACAGTGTGCATATAGGTAGCTTCCGCACCCAGAGTATGATATTGTTATACGACTCAGCTGACGTAGAGTTCATAAATTCGTACTGTTTCACAGGACAATTGGCCCTTGACCATTTCTCATATCCCCACGACCCAAGTAATTCCATTAACTGCTGCGACGACCGGTGGCCACTCAATGAATTCATGTAGGTGAAAATAAAAAATATGGAAAGGGGAACATTAGTAAAAAATCCATTGAATAGATGATATTCGTAAATTTGAAACTACGACGAAGTGGATGTTGGAAGACTAACCTATCAAAATCTCTCGATAGGTATGCATCCATCGCACTCTGAAATCTATACAAAACGTTCTTTCCATAACCTGCCAACCTATTCTTTAAATGATAACCGGACAAACCGTGATGTGCATCAGGGTAGACAGTAGAAATAGTATGTGCGATACTGCGATGATCGTCTAACACTATCAAAAGATCTCGTGGACATCTGTATGCCTCTCGAAGCATTTATAAAAACCATGTCCACGACATGTTGCTCTCGACGTCGCCAACCCCTAAGGCGAGTAGAAAAATCTAATGGTTTGAATCATTCGTAACTGCGACGAACACAATGCCTTTGTGCTTTTCCTTCATATGAGTCCCGTCTATGACAATGACTGGACGACCAAACTCTAGAAATCCCCTCCTAGATGCTCCAAGTGTGTAAAATAAAAACCTTAAACGGTCCTCTTCATCAACAGAGATACAGGTGTGCGTATCGGGATTTATCAACCCCAACTGATACATGTACTTAGGGAGCATATGAAATGAGCTGTCGTGATCCCCGTACGTGTGTCCAACAGCCAGGTGTTTCGCCTTTAACGCCACATTGTAGCTAATGTCGAACCCGAAATCTTTCAAAATCTCTACTCTCATCCCCTGGGGTCAGAGCCCAGTAATCTTATCAAATTGTCTAGCAGCAAAATATTGACCGATTACTTTGGATGACACCTATGTATGAGTGGGCCTGTCTGGATCATTTAAACAATCGTGATGTTGAACGAATTTAACCACCCCCACAGCCCATAGCTCATTCTTGCGTGCATCGCAAATCGACAACCTATTTTACCCTTTAGCTTACATTTCACGTTATATCTAGTCGAGCTAGATCTTTCAACAATGGTCTCAACTCTGTTCCGCAAGTTATACATTCCTACAGCTATTTGCAACTTCTTTTTCGTAGCAAATACACTTTCTCGTGAAGAACACCAGACGCATCAAAGTCAGGGACATTCATCTGATGTTCTCTGTCAGCTTCATCCGGAATGCCTATGAACGTATCAAGTGCATTAGTTTCAGGTAGAAATTTACTTTAGTTCTATTCTATATAAATATAGTATTCATAACTGGAATCAACCAAGGACGGGTGGTGGGTCATATACTATTAAAACCTTGTGGCTGTATTTCAGGACGGGACAAGTCGCGACTAATCTGTTCAAGAAAGCTAAGGCCGCCTCTCTGACGTATGTAATCACAGACTTCTTCATACAATTGGATCCTTCTCTCCTCAGCACCATCATCACTTTCACTAGAAGACTGATTACAATCCTGTTGTATATCATCTTCTTTGTTTTCATCTTCTTCTACGAAGTCCTATTCCCGGGCTCAACATCATCATTATAAGCATGTACATCATCCTCACCCTCACCAGCGTTGTCATCATCTTCAACATCTATAGATTCCCTAAAACCAAATCGCTGCATCTCTGAGGCCGGACTGTACGTCACATTCAAATCAAAATCAGGCCTAGCACTAGACTGTGCCTTTGTACATGGATCATTGCTCGGACCAGCACTTCTGTCATTATAACCCAACCCTAAATCCAAACTATTCCCTGAACCTTGTGCAGGAGGTTGAACGAATGCATTACCAGTGACAGGAACGAGTGTCACGTACATCATTCCTACATCAACACAGTTGAAAACTTCTGCCACACAAGAATCATTCTTTGTCTTATATTTAGACATACGGCCATTGTACTCGACCAGAGAATGAACTTCATAACCCCAATAATCCAAATCAGCTTGTACTATGTTATGAATTTCTAATAGCAAATTAGTATAATACAGATTGTCATCCCGCAAGTATAACCAGTGAACCTGTCCACCTTTGTATAGTAACACATCCCAATGTCCACCCCAACTCATCCCAACTTGTTTATAGCTCATCTGCACATTTTTTCAAGAAAATGTAAATGACGACATCATTAAAACATTAGAAAATTAGTTTCAAGTATTCTATTCGGCCAACAATGTATTCTATTCGGCTAACGAATTATTATATTCGGCCCTACACTGTTTTGTTATTCGGCCTACCTTTACATGCCTTCAAAAATCTCAGTATGTTTTTCTTCTATTCGACCTACGTCTCTCTTATTCGGCCTATAAGATTGTTCTATTCGACCTACCAATATTGTTCTATTCGGCCTACATGTTTTTTTAAAAAAGAAAATTAAATGTCGAAAATTTAGTTCTTCTATTCGGCCTAGGTTTTTTGTATTCGGCCTATAAGATTGTTCTATTCGGCCTACAATACTTGTTCTATTCGGCCTACTTATTTTTAAAAATAAGTGATATTTTTTTGGGCCTATTCGGCCAACGTTTCTGATATTTGACTTTCAAAGATGTTCTATTCGGCCTACACATCCTGTTCTATTCGGCCTACTAGTTTTTAATTTAAAAAAATAAAAAAAATTAATGTGGATACATCTTATACTCCACTTGCTCTATTCGGCAAACTATTATTTCTATTATAAAACGTTGAATACATAAAATACACTCATGAGATATGTAAAAATGATCAAATTAATGCATTCATAACTGTTAAAACAAGTTTACAACATACCTTGTATACTGCTCCCCAAATTCTCACACCTCTAAAAATCTAGAAACAATAGTTGTTCCATGAATGCTTAACCCTCGAAAAGAACTAGAACAATGAAAATGAATATATATGTATAATGCAGCACAATGGTTGGACAACCATTATTTATATATATACCTCATTTTTTGTAAGCATACGAGGGAACACATGCCTACATAGTTGTACTTTGGCACTTTTTTCAAAATAGAGAGGAATCGGATTCCCTTACTGTACTTTTCGTACTTTTGGTTAAAAAAATGAGGAATTTGATTCCTCAAACATGTGAAAAAGTGGGTCCCCTCAAAGGTATTTTGGTCAATTTTATTAAAAATTACTAGAATAAATTATATATAACAACTGTGACCAATTAAAATTATTTTTAAGTAATAGTGATTACTTTTTGTCATTTTCACTTGTTTTTTGTTATTACAAAACGATTTCTGAGATTCTTATCCAAAACCAAGTGTTACAATAAAAATGGTAATAGTAAACTTTGCGTGTCACAACTTTCAACATCTATAAACTCCTGCAGTCTCTCCAATTTAATCCGTGGAGCTGATTCACTCTCTCCGTTTGCAAAATTCGTCTCACTTGAATCGCGTTAGAAACCCTCTCAAAATCTCGGAATCGGGCCACCCATTTTGTTTCATTCTGCTGTTGAGGTTGAATTTATATGGTAATGCTAGTTATTTTGAGATTGCGCATCAATTGTTGAGGTTGTAAGCAGGAGATGACTGTAGCTGAGAGTTCTGGGTATGGAGGGAGTTCTGGTTTTTTGGGAGGGAGTGATCGGAAAGTTACGTATTTCAGCAATTCATATGTATTGGGGTTGACTGTAGTTGCTGGTATTGGAGGTCTGCTCTTCGGATATGATACAGGTATATATCTCCCCTCTCTCTCTCAAAACTTTAGCTGCTAATGTATCTTCTGTTGTGCTTCCTCTGTTTTCTGGCTGTCGCATATTACATTAGAAATATCGATGATAATTGAGGGCCAAAAGAAGCTTTTTCTTTTTAAAGAAAAGTTGTGGAATGAGCAAAGTCGGCAGACAGCAGTATTAGGCGTTGATCATTTTCAGTTTTGACATACAAGTATTCTAGTTTTTAGACCATTTTGCTTTAAACATGTTATCCATAATGAAACAGTAACTCATTTTGTTGAAAAATTATGTATTTGAGATGGAGAATCATGCCTGATGTCTTCATAATTCCCCCGACATCTCTTCTGTTTTTGGTTGCAGGAGTTATCTCAGGAGCCCTCTTGTATATCCGAGATGACTTTGAGGAAGTCGACAAAAGTAGTTTTCTGCAGGTACCTATGTCTTTATGACCATATAATAATCTTTTGTAGGTGACTGATTAATATTACAGCAGATGATCGTCACTAGTTCAACTGCTATATTTACAATTGAAAGCAAGAAATGCACTTGTTTTAATAAAAATAGGAATGCTGCTGTCTCCAAAATCGTGTCCTTTCACTTCCATCAGATATGATTTTAAGTTTGCATTTTTTTTCCTTAGATACTGGATGTGGACTGAATCACTGTGAAGTGCGACTTATTTTTGCACTAATTAAAGATAATTTTAATGAAAATAATTAAAGAACTCATACTGATCGGAAGTGAGACATTTCGCTTTCATTACCTCTTATAGCACATGCCAATAGCATCTGACCCACAATGCTTTTAGAGTCATTAAGTATTTAACAAAAAATAAATTACAGGAAACAATTGTCAGCATGGCTTTGGTTGGCGCCATGATTGGAGCTGCAGTAGGGGGATGGATTAATGATGCTTTTGGGCGAAAGAAAGCCACATTGTCTGCTGATGTTGTATTCGCTCTAGGTTCCATTGTCATGGCGGCTTCTCCAAATCCTTACATTCTTATATTTGGACGGCTCTTGGTTGGCCTAGGTGTAGGTGTAGCATCTGTCACTGCTCCTGTATATATTGCAGAGGCTTCTCCATCAGAAATAAGGGGAGGCCTAGTGAGCACAAATGTTCTTATGATTACTGGAGGACAATTTCTTTCTTACCTTGTGAACCTTGCTTTTACTGAGGTCAGTTTCATTGCCTTTGTTCTTTATCTGCTCCAATTGACTGCTCTCTTTCTTGATAGTTGTTTCTGCTTAATGAGTTAGAACTGAGATAGTATCATCCTCCAAGTAATAGTACACTTCTATTTGGTTGTTGAAGATACTTGAAATATTTTTGTATTCATTTTGTGAGTGAAGGCTATTATGCATGTCTCATGGTTGCATGGAAAGCTGTCCTTTCCCTAGTTGGAACCACCATCTCTATGCCTGAGAAATGTCTCAGAGCTTGAGAGCACTGACTATTTTAACAGAAAATTATTTAGGTGACTATTTTATACGTTCAGATTATTGAAGGCCTTGTCTGGCGCAAGAAAGTAACTCGGTGACTGCACTTGGGTGGTTGAATGTCCTTTAATATACTATTTTTTAGTCCAAGCTTTTTCCAGAATTTTATTATTTGCATTTATAATTCTGCTGAGACAGTTGTGATGCTAATGCTGCATATAGATGATTAATCGTACTCTCCATTGCATTGCATCTCTCCAAATGGCAATTTTTGTTATGGTTTCATATGCCACAGGGCAACCTTGTCTTTGGTTCATGTAAAGTTCTGAAATTATGTAAGCTTCATTAAAGTGGAGAAAAGTGTATCTTGCATTGAGTGAACAGATGACTGGTGTAAGAATCAGATGTCCTGATGTATCCTTTTGAAGGCTGTTCCTTTTGATTATTTTGAACTCTATGGTCCATACTGAAGCACTGAAGTAGGATCATCGGTTATTAGTTTAATTTGTGATTTATTTGCATGTACTTAGCTGTTTCTTTATTGTGAAAGGTTTCCTTCTTGCTGTACTGAAGTTGCACCACCACGATAGAACCGGGGACCTGCAGTTTTTTTCTCTATGAGTAATATCAATCAAAGAAATTGTAATTTATTTCTAGTCCTCATCCTGTTTGTTGTAGTCAATCTTGATAGTTGATACTTGATTTTTTTATTTTTTTGTTTGATGAGTTTGTTTTACTCTGTATGCTATATCTCATTAGCTGGCTCATAAATTGTTTTGCATTTGCAAAATCTTCACTATGATTAGGATGTGAGTTAGCTTGACATGATAATGGGAAAAAAGGATAGCTAGATTGCTTCCTACTAAGTACTACCCCAGGATACCTCATACCTAAGCTAGGTAATTATCTGAACTAACTCTTTCTGAAGATGTCACTTCTGCTTTCCTCGCTATGTAAAACTAGTTAATAATGCTATGTGATTGCTCTAAAAAATGAGATCATATAAGTGTTAAATATATGTGAGTTTTCATTCAGAGGCTTGAGAGCTTTGTGTTAAAAATCGATGAGCTTTCATTTATGGCCTCAAGAGCACACATTTTCTGATAAATCTTGAATATAAACTGGTAATCTTTTCTTGTTCTCTTTACATGGAAAACAGATTTCTGCTGTTTCTGTTTGTATATATCCAATGTCCACAAACCATAGTCAACTAAAAATCTGGAAGAGGGGAGATGAAGCTAGGGGCTTTCCTTTATTTGGGTGCTGGATGGCTAGTGTCCGTCCTGAGCCACATGGATAAGTGGCAAATCTTCTTTGTTTTCTGGGATTCTATATAGATATCTCATGTGATTGATCTGATTTTGGGTGTCCTTTCCATCTTCAGATACCTAAGGGCTTGAACACTTGTATTTAGCAGGGAACATCGATGTTCTTAAGTGGCCGCATGCATTAAGCTTTAGATTTAGTTCTCTGCTTGTCAAAAATTACACTGCACTATTTCGAGGGCATTCTTGTATATCTGACTTGTTCTGTACTTATCAATGTGTTTTAAATGTTCTCTACATTTATGAATTTACTTATTGCGTAAATTCTTATCTTCGCAATAAAATAGGTTCCAGGTACATGGCGTTGGATGCTTGGGGTATCTGCTCTGCCTGCAATAATTCAATTTTTTCTCATGTTATTTTTGCCAGAGTCTCCAAGGTGGCTTTACCTGAAGGTGACAATTCTATGTTTCGATTGTTAGATAATTTTTCAGGCTTTTTACAGTACACTTACCATCTTACTATCATTCTCACAGAAGGATAAATCTGAAGCCATTGTTGTGCTTTCAAAAATTTACGGCCCGTGTCGGTTGGAAGAGGAGATCGATCAGTTAGCTACTGCACTTGAGGAAGAGCGCCAAAGAAAGACTGAAGTCAGTTATATTGATGTTTTTAAATCAAAAGAACTAAGGCTTGCTTTTTTGGCTGGAGCCGGAATGCAGGTAATATTAAATAATCTTATTGTTTACCCACAAATGCTCGTCGTATGGTGCTTTTCATTAACTTCTTTAAATTAGCTTGAACTAAGACTGCATCTGAAAGTTTGAATTTCGATTCTTTCAGGCATTCCAACAGTTTACTGGAATCAACACTGTTATGTATTACAGCCCAACTATAGTACAAATGGCTGGATTCAGCTCCAATCAACTAGCACTTCTCCTTTCACTCGTCGTTGCATTCATGAACGCTCTTGGTACAATCCTCGGGATATACCTAATCGATCATTTTGGCCGTAGGAAGTTGGCACTCAGTAGTTTATCTGGTGTAACCATATCTCTAGTCATCCTCTCAGCCTCATTCATCTTGCAACAATCTGGTTCCAAAAATGGACTCTATGGTTGGGTGGCTGTTGTTGGTTTGGCTCTTTACATTGCTTTCTTTTCCCCCGGAATGGGCCCCGTTCCATGGACGGTGAACTCGGAAATTTATCCTGAAGCTTACAGAGGAATCTGTGGAGGCATGTCAGCTACGGTTAACTGGATATCGAACCTTATAGTAGCTCAAAGTTTTCTCTCAATAGCTGATGCTGTTGGCACAGGCCCAACTTTCTTAATACTTGCTGGGGTGGCTGTCGTTGCGTTCGTATTCGTGAGCGTTTTTGTCCCGGAGACGAAGGGCTTGTCGTTCGAGGATGTGGAGAAGATCTGGAAGGAAAGGGCTCGGGGCAGCCGACTTTCCGGCGTGCCGGAAAATGGGCATGGGAGAGAGCCATTGCTGTAGGCTGGAACACTAAGCAGTGATGGCATACATCCTACATTTTTTCAGGTTTTTGGAAGCATGGGATGTATCATATGTGCATGTATTAATTTATGTATGTATTTATTGTTAGTTATATACCATGTGATTATATATTACATTGGATAATAATAATAAATGAATAATATTCTGATAGCAATGGGTGTGTTAGTTTTTTTAATTAAAAAATATTTGAATTTGGAAAGTAATATTTTTTATTTTTGAAAAATAATAGTTTATTTTTAAAAAAATACTTCATGTAAAAAAAAAAATCGATAAGATGTAAGAATTAAAAAGTAACATTTTTGATGTACAAAAAGTAATAGTTTATCTTTTATAAATAATAATTTTTTTAATCGATAAATGTAAATTCAATTACCTAAATGTTTGCTTGTATTGTATGTTCAATACTCTATAGGACAAAATAGTACACAGGTTTAGAAAATGTTAGTTTTTAGAATATTCCTATCAAGCATACCCCTTAATTCGCATATATTGCTTGAAATTTAAGTTCATATAACTATAAGCGCCACGTGTTTGTAAGTAACTAGAAGATTGTATGATGACAAACATATAAATTTCTACCAATAATTAATTTACACGTCAGTCCACTCTTTTTCGTGGAATTTTTTTTGACAGATCATATGCTTTAAATTGGTCGGACTTAACATGCTATACCTATATCAATTTTACCACAGATGATTTAACCTTTTAAATTATTTAAGTCGGAAATTTTACATTGTTTTAACAAATAAAGAGTTTTACGGGTGTGTAGTAATATTGATGTTAGATGATTTTAACCATGAAATCAAGAGAAACTATGGAGTTGGCTTGAGGCATTTCATCCTCGAATTTATTCTTTTACATTTTATGATTGGTTTGAAAATTCTATATTAGTTTTGCAAGCAACCGTCTAATTTCTTTTATTTGTTGGTAATTTTGTAATTTTGGTACTCCTTCTACCATTCGATTTTAATAATAAATTTTATTTTCCCGATAAAAAAAAATCATATATCTTTCTAAATAAAATAAAATAATATAAAAAATAACCACTACCTTAAAATCACTTATTAAATTTTAAGTTGCACCACGAATATACCCTAAATCAGTAATCGGTACATTGCAAGCATCTAATTATAACTGCGGTAGAAATGCATAATTTAATCAAAACTAGTTGTTTCATCGACCAAAATGTAATTGAATATATTCTGGTTCGATTCCTTATTTCATGAATCAGGTAAATTGTTTTTTTTAAACACAATTTTTAAAGGAATTGAGAATCAGCGATTCCGAACTTAAATCGTCCCAAAACTAATTCGGTTCCAATTTCTAATTTTTTCGAAACCAAAATCAGCGATTCCAAATCACTTTATATGTCTAACTAGGTGTTCGAAATTTTTATAGCAAGCATCCAGGCTCTCATCATTCTTGTTCAGACTCTAATTAATCAAGGCAAATTTTCCGCAAGAATTCAAATTCGTGTACCCACATTCAATTTTTTTTAATATATAAATATATAATTAGGTCTAATTTAAATTTTCTCACAATTAATCTATATTTATACATATTAGTACAACAAACGTGCCATTTTCTTGTACCAATTAAGACACGATTCTCTTAAAAGGTATTCATAAATGCATTATTATTAATTAAAAAAGAGAGGAATTTGATTAGGATGAAAGGTTGATTATTACTTAAAGTTTACTTGTAATTATACTTGTTTAATCTTATTAAATTAATTTAAGTTGTTGGAGTTGCGTGATTGTGATTTGACTGGTAAACTTAATCATGTGCAAGTCATTAACGGTCTCCTTTCAACACCTACTTAATTTCCATTTTTGGTTTAATCATCATCATCAATATTATCACCACTTCATTTTCCCTTCAATATTAATTACTCCCTCCGTCCATCCTCAATGTATTCATTTACTTTTTACACGTAGATTAAGAAATATTATTATTTTATGTGTAGTAGATAGTTGTATTAGTGGAGGGTGTGGGTCCTATATTTTATTTGTATTAGTGGAGGGTTTGGATCCCATAATCCAAAAAGAAAAATGGATAAATTAAGGATGAATGACCCAAAATAGTAAAATGCATAGATTAACAGTGAACGGAAGTAATATACAAATAGGAAAAATAATACTAAAGATATAGTAGATCTTAAATTTTAAATATTTTCCTGAGTTAAAAAAGATTTGGACTTAATAATTATAATATTACATGTTTATTTTATTACATCAATAATGATATTGCATTGCATGTTATAAACTTATAATATAATTGTACATAATTTAATTAAGAATAACATTATATGAATAAATTCATAATAATATGGAATTTGCAGGTAGTACATTTTAACATGTTATTAATACAATGTTATGTCAATAATAATAATATTGTATATCATGATGTATAATACTGATTAATTAAAATAAGGGCGGCTATTTGCACCCCAAAATTATTGTATATACCCAAAAATATATTCGGTTGCAATAATCGAACAAAACATAATTAGAATTCATCTTTCTTATTTGTTCGGTTGCAGCAACCGAACAAAATCAGAATTGCGATTTTTGAGGGTAAACAATGGTCGGAATCTTACCCTTCTTAGTTCTTCCTCATTAATCCCTTGGCGAAGGGATACACATGAGACAACAACCAGAAGCTGAAGAACATGCCTCCCACCAACTTACTCCACTGTAGGGATGAGTTGTACACTGTTCTCGATACTGCTACTCCGATGGCGATCACGTTGAACATGATGATGGTGATCGGCGGAATAATCAAGGTCGTCCACCGAAACTCTTACAGCTTCGCAAACTCATCCTCTCCTTCTTCCTCCATCGTCGATTTCGATGTCAGCGTGAATGAGATGTAAATTCTAGTTATGACTTTCAGCACCCGGGCGCTGGTTTCGCAGATCAGCAAGAACTGCTCGTTCCTCCACCAGACTTATCACCAATCTGGCACAAACTGGTTGATGGGAAGGAAAAATTACAATTTTGATTCTGTTCAGTTGCAACAACCGAACAAATAAGAAAGATGAATTCTGATTCTATTCGGTTGCTGCAACCGAATAGATAAGAGAGATAAATTCTAATTATATTCTGTTCGGTTGCAACATAAAAGATTTATAAGGATAATTATGTCAATTTATATATTTTTGGGATACATACAGTAATTTCGGGGTGCAAATAACTGCCCCCTTAAAATAATACTCCCTCCGTCCCGGGTATTTTTACCTATTTGTACGGGCATGGAGATTAAGACGTTTTATTTTTTTAATATATAATGTAAGAGAAAGTAGAGATAAATTAGTAATTTAAAAAGAAAAAGTGAATAAAGTTATTGGGAATGATGAATATAGTGTAAAAAAGTAATTAAAGTTGTTGGGATTGTAAAAAGTAAGTAATAAAATATTATGTATTTTTGCCAAAAATAGAATGGATAAAAATACGTGGGACACCCAAAAATGAAAAGTGGGTAAAAATATGTGGGACGGATGGAGTAATATAAATATAAACTTTAAGTACTTCATTCATCTCACATATTGATGCGCACTATCCATTTTGAGATGTCCTCTCATAAATATATATTATTCATCTTATTACATTTTATACTTTATTTATCAATCCCAATAGCTTTATTTAGATTTTTATACTTTATTTATCATTTCAATGATTTTATTTATTTTTTCTCTTTAAATTATTATCGATAATTTTTTTAGATATACTATATTAAAAAAATATATACATATACATATACTATATATATAGCCATACAAACGGGCATAACTATGCATTTTCATTTTGGACGTCTCATGTGTCAATAAACATACTTTACTTTTATACCAAACATACTTTAAAAACGGGTCGACCAATCTCACAACTCCTCTCATATAATTATCGTCTCACAAGAGACTTTGTCATATATATAGAGAGAGAAAGTTTTATGCTTTCCTATAATGAGATCATTTTGCACTTTTATAACTAGTTATTAGTACTTTTTATAAAAAAAACATTTACTTCTCTTTTATACTTTTCATTTAAACTATAAATTATTCATGAAATAATTCAATGCATCAACATCACCTTTTATTGAAATTATTATCACTTTTTATACCTTTCAATGAAGTCATCTCTGAAGTCATCTTGTTAGATGACTTCATACAAGTTTTAGCTGTGATTTATTAAGTAGTCATCCCTCTATCCCAAACTCGTTGTCTTAGTTACTGTAGACACAGAGTTTAAGAAAAGTTGCTTTTTAACTAACTTTATTGACTTTTTAGGGGTATTGTGGTATTTTTAGGTAATAAATAAATTAAAAAGTATGTTATGTGTATTAGGTGGGAGTGATATTTTTAAAATTAAGATAAACTTTTGAGGTTACTAGTTGATGTGAAGTTTCCTTTTTTGGAATAAGACAATTAGTTTAGGATGAATAAAAATGGAAAGTAAAACAATGAGTCTGGAACGGAGGAAGTATTAATTTTTATTTATATTATAATTTATTTATAAAATAATTCATTAATATTATTATAATTTTTTTATTAAAATTCACAGTTTATTAAACTAGACACAATGTTCCCATCACTCTAAAATTTTGTGCCAATTGATATTTAATTAAAATTAAAATAAAAATTAAAAAAACGCAGAACGTTTTTATATCTGATTTTGTGTCAATGGTTAGACTTAGATATTGCGAAAATTCAACGATTGCATCTTAGATCCAAAAGCGAATCGGCTTTCACCAAAACCTTTGATTCAAAACCTCTGTTACTGCTTTCTTCACCTGCAGCTCAACTCCCACTAATTTGTATTAGATTCTGCTATTTTGGCATCCGCACCTGTAATTTTACCCGTCGGCGGAGCTTCTCCCAGATCTAGCCGCCGTCAATCGTCTGATCTCCGGTCAATTCAATCGGCATTTGATTATAAGAACAGGTACTTGCTGACTACCTGTTTTAATTACGAAAAATTGGCTGATCTCAACCTTAATTTTGACGGATCAAGCCTGCATCACTTATTTTAATGCTGTTGGTTGTTGTTTGGATTTGATGCGAGTTTGAGGTTTACCGATGCATCCTCCTCACTGTGGTGCGTGGGGCTTAAATATGTTTTTAAATTTTATGTTGATTTGTCACTTGATTTGAATTGCTTCTTGTTATTGTATATTAATGTGCGTTTGATATTGATTGTGTAGTTAGTTACTGAAGTTGTATCGGTAGAAATGATTTGCGGGGGGATTCTGGTTTTGTTTTCCAGGTTTAACTTTCATAGCCATCCTTGAGGGGTTGGCTGAGGATGAACGGGATGATAGAATGCAGTGTCTGTCATTCCAAATTGGTTTCTCCATCTACAAAGGCTGTTTCACGAGCTTATGATCGGCACAGGATCAAGGTATCGTCAAAGCAGCGGGTGCTTAACTTCTTATTGGTTGGCGGTGATTGTGTCCTTGTTGGTTTCCAGGTATGCATTTTTTTTGCTATTATCTAGTTATTTCCTGAGTGCTTTTTTTTTCAGGGATGTTTTCTTTTAAAAATATGAAATTGTTAAAAGTGTAGAGCTGACGGCACTTATTTCTAACTTGGGAAATGCAGGTCTTCTTGCACAGTCACAAATAATTAAATAGTTTTCAATGCACACTAAGCTTCATACTTATTTTATTTTTTGCTTAGCACTGCTTTCCATTTAATCTGGTTTGCTACTAAGCCTTGTCTTTTACTTTTCCAGCCGATTTTGGTTTATATGTCAAAGGTGGATGGCCGCTTCAACTTTAGCCCAATTAGTGTCAACTTTTTGACAGAGGTTGCAAAAGTAATTTTTGCAATTATAATGCTTTTAATACAGGTATGTCACTCCATTTTTGTTATAAAATTAAGAGCTGTTTGTATCTTTCTAGATTTATTAAAAATTGAGAAATACTAAGGAATATAGTTTCTTTTAGGGAAAACTTTTAATATAAAGAAGAGCTGAAGAGAGTAAAACCATTGGATTGGAGTACTCCTAGTTAGGAATTTGACTTTTCTTGTTCTCAGGATCATCTACCTACAACAAGCTGAATAGTATTCAATGCTGTTTCAATAGTTATGATTTTATTGTACATGATCTCTCTGAAGAGTCATTAAGGTCCCATTTCAGAAATGGACCAATTCCTATTATCAACTAAACAATAAACATAATAGGAAACCCCTTTAGGCTTTGGCTGCTTCATTATGAGTATTGTAGTGTTGAAGTAGTAGTTTTACTTTAACTTGAGTACTCGACCGCCGAAAAACTCTGGGGTTCCATCCGACCTTGAAAAGAAGAAGCAAGATCTTGTCTTCTTCTGTGTCATTTTAAATAGTATGTCGTCAGCATATCTTGAGACCTTGTGTTAGCTTATGGATGTCTACATGTGCTGACACCCTCAATTTCCATACCTTTATGTCTTCAACAGTTCAACCTCTTCACTGAAATTATCTCCTATACCTAAGTTTGTCACTGCATTTTGTGACGTATTTTTTTAATAATAAAATTAATGGAGCATCCATATAAATTCTAGACTTTAACTGAGTTAACATGATCTATCCTAATGAGAGTTATGAGAGATCTTTTCTTTCCTGATGCTAGTGTGCATAGTTGTGAAAGGTGCGCGCCTAAGGCGCTCAGGCTCACGGGCTTGCGCCTAGATTGGCCGATTTTTTGCAGTCCAGGCGTTTGTGTCGTAGGCGCGCGCCTAGGTGCGCCTAATCCGGAGTTAAAAGGCTCGCCTCTGCAACATTCTACTTTTTTTTTTTGAAGTTGTTACTTATTTGTTAAAGTGCTACACGTTTTTATAAGTAAAAGGGCAGCCCACTTTTATATATAAATTGAGAATTAGGGTTAGGGTTTTTAGAAGTTGATTTTTCAAAACAAAGAGAGGTGGGCTGCCTTGCCTTCAACTCCACCACACCATCCGCCGCCTCCTCCGTGATCACCGCCGCCGCCGCCCAGCTGCCGGTAAGTTAAGGTTTTTTTTTTCTTATTTTTTCTGTTTTTTTAAGGAGGAGGAGGAGGAGGAGGAGGAGGATGAAGAATGAGGACTAATTAGTTTGCTACTTGCTAGTAGCTTATCTATTGAAATTTTCATTAACTTGCTACTTATTTGTGTGGAAGATTTTAATTTTGAATTTATTTGTGATTATGTTTTATGTGTTATAATGCTATTATGAGTTATTATGTGATGTTATGTGATTTTTATGTTAGTTTAGTTAGGCAATATGCTTATAAGTAGGATATATTTGTGTATATATATATTATAAATTGAGTTTTGGGCAAAATGTTGCTCAGGCGCGCGCCTCGGGCGCGCCTTGTGCCTCGGGCGCGCTTAGGGGTCCGTGCGCCTCGGTGCGCCTCTCGCTTTTAACAACTATGCTAGTGTGTTTCATAGTTGTTAGAGCTGCAAGAGCCTTTTGAGTGCCTGAGGTTGCGCCTCTAAAATATAACCATAAAAGAGATAAATTATTAGAAAAACCTGAGCATAAACATTAATCACACTGCTGCCTTGTGATTTTTACTATATGTTTTGCCTGCAGGCTAGGCGACAGAAAGTTGGTGAAAAGCCACTTCTCTCAATTTCCACATTTATTCAGGTGCACTAATTCACTGATCTAGCATTTAAGAAGTTAAAGGTTTTACAATACTTAAATTTACATTCAAATGCATACTGCCAGAAAAAAAGAAGTTTATGTTAATTTTTTGTTCAGAATATTTTAGAGTTGCTCTAAATCAATGTTTCAATTCAGAATGGCATTTGGGTTCCTTTCTGCTCATTATGAAAATCTAATTACATATTTCTTTATTCTGCCAGGCTAAGTTTCTACTATTGCTATTTGCAGGCTGCTCGTAGCAATACACTTCTTGCAGTACCGGCCCTTCTTTATGCTATAAATAACTACCTGAAATTTATTATGCAGGTGAACTTATTCTTTCATACGTTTTAATGGCCTGTCGCCTCCTTTTATATTTCCTCTGTCCCAAAAAAGTCATCTTTCATGATAATATTTGTATGCTGTTGTATTTTAGTGAAGGGAACACTAATTTCTTCTTCTGTTTCTTCGAAAGGAAGGTTGAATAAATTGTCCTCATTCACATTTTGGGACATATCCATTTACTTGTATGATTAATATAAATTAAAATTTAAAACTTATTTATATATTCGAACGTACATACATGCATGCATACCTTATATATTTATATATATGGCGTTTTACACACCCATACATATATTGTTTTTCTCTTTTCATATTAGGCAGTGATATCCAAAAGAAGTTGCAAAAATGAGAACTTCTTGTAGTTTAGGACTTGTTAGGGGAATACCATGATCCACTCTGAGGTATAATGCCATCCATTGTATTTCTTAAAACTCATATCAGATGTACATGTTCAGCCAATGACACTTGCTGAACTTACAATGTTATAATCCTGGTCTGGTTGCATTTGTTTATTCCCGAGTAATAATGATCTCTCCCTGTCTTTGTTATTGGATATTGTGAATTGCACTCACTTTCTTATTTCCCCAGCAATCCCGCAATTCTAACAACTCTTCACATTTTTCTTGATTTTTCCGCAGCTATATTTTAACCCTGCGACTGTGAAAATGTTGAGCAATCTAAAGGTGTGTTGATATTGCAGTTAGGTTGATTGTTCATACCTTTTCTTTTATATGAACTTTATCTAAATATTTTACAATATTGGCCTTCAAGATGCTGTGAGTACCATAAAGTTAGAACCATAATCCAGTCTCTATTCTTATGGCCAATAAAGTTCTTTCAGAAGCATTGATGAATTGTTTTTTCTTGTCTTCTTGTTTCTTTTAGCAGTATCTTTTTCTTGTTCATTGGAAAATCACATCTTTCTAAGAAATGACTTTATGACTGTCACCCTCTCTCGTAGTGGTTACAAAAGTAATATATAGGGAAAAATGTCATAATTTGACTACTTTGCAATGTTTTCTATAGCTTAAGCCTCCTTTTTGCCATCACTGCTAGTAAGCTCGGCTGGGTTCTACATCACTTTTTGTTCTTTATTCTTTCTGAAGAAACCTATTGATCAACATCTTGTTACTGTTACTATCTTCTGATAGAAATAAACCCTTCCAGAACAAGCCTTTTTTATACATTAATTTCTTATCCTGCTTTTCGTTTTTTCTGTATTACAGGTTTTAGTAATTGCAGTACTTCTCAAGATCGTCATGAAACGCAAATTTTCCGTAATTCAGGTTGGTTCAATAATTGATCAGTTAAGATCAAATAGTTTGAAGTATTTGTAGAAGGTTTTGCCAATTGATGTTATATGATATAGAAATTTAATGAAGTAGCCACGAGCCACCAAGTCAACTTACATGTGTTGTTATATTACAGTGGGAGGCTCTAGCTTTGTTGCTGATTGGAATTAGTATAAATCAACTTAAATCCTCCCCAGAGGGTTCCTCTGCTTTGGGTCTCCCAGTTACAACGGTTGCATATGTCTACACTCTGATATTTGTAAGTGATTTAAGGCATCCATTGTTGATGGCATTCTTGAACTGCGTGTATACACACTTGTGGACTTATTTGTTGGGATTTCCATTCATGGCATTTTTTTATTGATTCGTTCTTTGAATACAAAGCTTAATTAGAATTTCTAATGCAGGTGACGGTTCCTTCTATGGCCTCAGTTTTCAATGAATATGCCCTGAAAAGCCAATATGACACCAGCATTTATCTTCAGGTGATTCAACAGTTAATCATAATTCAAGAATCTTTTATTTTACTTTCAACTGAATGTTATCTTGCCACATCCCGACACTTCTCTTTAAACAATTTGAAAATAATTTGTTTTACTTGAGTAAAAAATCTCTATTGTACACTGCCTCAACAGCCACTTCTGTGATTAATTTGTTATGAAGGCACATTATTAATTGCATGAATGATCATGTCCAGAGCTTTACATGTTTGTAACACTGACCTAGAAATAAATTGGCTACGTTTTATGTTAGTAAAATTTATGTTAGTAAAATACTATGATTGAAGCTCTAAAATTTGGGTTGAGTGTATCCTGGAGAAAAAAGTAAATAAATCGTATCACTTTTCACCATCTGGTTGGTTTTTATTTATTCATTTTTCATTCATCTCGCATAGAGGTTGCCTCTGTAATTTTTCTCAGTGTATAATTCTGTTATTTCACTCGCAGAACTTATTTTTGTATGGATATGGAGCTATATTCAACTTTCTTGGAATTCTTGGATCTGTCATTATTAAAGGTAACATTGTATAATGTTGTAATGATTCTTATCACGTTATTGGTGGTAGCAACTGTACTCGTGTTGGATAGTGATTCTGTTTCGCTGTTTACAATAAATGTTTCAGGTCCCAACAGCTTTAACATATTGGAAGGACATTCAAAAGCTACGATGCTTTTGATATGTAATAATGCTGCACAAGGAATTCTATCCTCCTTTTTCTTCAAGTATGCTGGTGAGAAATGATTGTAGGAGCTGAAATTGGAGATTCATTTACATACTATCTTTACCATCTTCACTCTTTTAACCGACTTCCCATGTGGTAGCTTATTATTCACGTTTTATATAAGCTGTCAGGTTCTTATATTTTTCTTTTCTTTCTTTTTTTAATATTGTTTCCCAGACACAATTTTGAAGAAGTATTCGTCCACTGTTGCAACAATATTTACTGGCATAGCATCTGCTGCTCTTTTTGGTCATACCTTGACCATAAATTTTATGTTAGGGATCTCAGTGGTTTTCATTTCAATGCACCAGGTAACATAAGCAGTTAAAGTATCTTCCCTGTCATTTATATGCCGTAGTCTTACCTTTTGCTTCACTCTTGTATTTAGTTCTTTTCACCGCTTGCAAAAGTCAAAGATGAGCAACAAAATGGGGTCGTAGATAGACTGGATGTACATGATAAACACAGGTATTCATTTTACCTTTCTACTACAGATCACATGCTTGAAACTTGATAATCTCTTTCTAGCATATGCATGTGGCTGGTTTTGATCACATTTGGTATTATTCTAGATAATTCGTTTGGTCATTTATCTTTTCTAGTCCATTATTGATTTTTCTTAGTTTATAGAAGCAATGTTGTTTCCAATTGTACATTTCCTTACTGTCACCCCCCACCCTCACCCCCAACTTTCTCTATCATGTGGGTGAAATCTTTCGTTTTTCCATTCTTCCAGATCAAGGGAATCATCCTTCATAAATATGGCTGCTGGAGCTAATGAGGAGGTATCTTTTATTTCTGTTTATTGCTCTATTGCACGTATGATTTTTCTTCTGAAACGCACTCATATTTCTACATTCTCTCAACAGGCAAGTCACCGTGTGGGACCAGATGAAAGACAACCTCTTCTTCCCACCTAAATTTACATCAGTATGTTGCTGAAACTTTCTAACTCGTTTTAAATCCATAAAAATTCTCATGTGTATATTTTGAAATATTCCAAGAAATGCTCACAATTCGGTTGCTTATACTGCAAATACACTCTTTCAATGCGATATGCAGGTTCTTTCTTCTGTGTTTCTGGCATATTCACTGGAAGGTAGAGAACAGAAGATAATGCAATGTTTTTAGGTAAAATAAAACACGATCATAGTTTACTCGGGAAAAAAAAAAATATAGATGTGTCGTTTTTCGATTTGACACGGTGTCTCCTCTCCCTTGGAGGAGTTTGAAAATACAGTATATTGAGGATTCAACCTTTGAACTATAGAAGGATGACTGCTGGTGGTTGTCTACCAGCTTCACTCTCAGTTATATGATATATGTAAATTGATGACACTTAGTTCAATTATATGTTGATTCATTTTTTTTGTAATCCAGATATCTTTATTGTAATGAACTTCGTTTTCTGCATTTTGTTATCTAATTCTTTTTCTCTACTTATATTTGGTTGAACTTTGTTACTTGATTTTATAATACATACTCCTGTTTCAAATTTTCGATTGTTTAAATAAATTAAATTGTTACAGCATTTCCTATCCATGCTGGTATGCAAGGCTATGATGTACAATTGCGATTATTATAAGAGATTCAACGAGACTAATGTAAGATACATAAAAGTGATAAATATCAATAAAAAAATCAGTTAAATTAGGAGTATTTATCTATTAATGTCTGAAAAATGAGTAAATTATTAATTTGGGAGTTGAATTATTTTTTCTATCAATTATAGGTTGAAATATATAAAATTATCAATCCAAAGATTGAATTTATCAAATTAACTCTTATTTTATCAGTCTAGTGGAATTTGTCAAATTAACTCTTATTTTATCAGTCTAGTATCTAATTTCAGATCCTGAATTGAACATATTTCAAATCTCTAATCGACAGAAAAAATAATTTAAGCGCGTAAATAGTTTATCCATTTTTACCCAAATTTATAAGCAATTTAGAACTAATTTTCGTAACATAGCTTATCACTCATTTTCTAAGCTACAAGATAATTCTTGTAATAAAAACACAATCTGTCTTTAGATTTGTATTTTGACTCATATAACATTTTCTACTAATCTAAAAAATTGATTATTAGTTATGTACATGTATGCACAATATATCTTTAAACGTAATAAGAGTATCTTTGTTTTATTCAAAGAATTGATTGAGAAATGAAGGAAATTAATGTTTTATTAAGTTTTTTTTCCTTAAATTTTACTTTTAATTTTATATACTAAATGTATATTCAATTCAATATACTCTAACTTTTCGTTTGGTAAGTAATACAAGATAAAGTAGTATTATGGGGTAAGTATTATGTATGTTGATATAAAGGGGTAATATAAAAAAGTGAATTTGTTTGGTAGAATATATAAAGATTGAGACTAATATTATGAATGTGTTTAGTAAGTAATAGTAATATTAAGTATAAAATGTAATATTACCTTTATGCCCCATTAAATGTGTGGATTTTGAATTATATATACACATATATTTATACATATATACGAAAAGATGATGAAAACAAAAAAATATTTTTTAAATTATTTTGTATTCTATTTCATATTATAAAATTTAAATTTACATAATCAAATACATAATAAATAATATTATAAATTAATAAAAAATTACTTAATTTAAAATATCTATGATTATATAAAATCATAATTTGCATTAATATTCTGATTTTTTTTATAATGATAAAATTTGCTAATATTATTATGTTATTTATTTAAAATTTAACACACTAAAATTATTACTTTATTTTATCAATATCATTTTTTGTAAATAAAAAATTAAAATTATAACAGTTAATTAGTAATATTTAAATTAAAAAATAAATAAATTAAATAATAAAAAAATTTATATTTTTAAATAAAGAAAAAAGCATTAAATATATATATATATATATATATATATATATATATATATTTGAGAGTTATTTTGGCCGCGTGTCGCTTCCAGAGCCTCCGCGGTGACGTCTCCATTTGTGGTATATTTGAATTAATTTAATTAATTATTATTTATTTAATTTGATTTAATTATTTTAACGGTAGGTCTTGCGTGAGACCGTCTCACGTGAGATCATTTTTCACTTTTTAAAATAGTTATCATTTTTGTTATAAATCATTATCACTCTCGCTATAAAATATTATAACTTTTTATTTATACTATAATTTGTTCATGAAAGAGCATTATCACTTTTCATAAATTTATTATGACTTTTCTTCATAAAAGTTATCACTTCCTGACCGTTTCAAGTAAGCCCTTACGTGAGACGGTCTCACACAAGTCTTTGCCTTATTTTAAAAGGCAATTTATTGGGTGCAACTGGGTGCAAGGTTGCATCCGGATCCGATCCATTTTTATGATCCATGGTATATATACTAATTTTAACCCGTTTTCATTCTTCAGATCCGTCACCAAACCCACGCTTCGTCCCTCTTCCATTTTTCTCTCTGAAACCCTAACTCACGCCATTCTCATTCTTCTTCCTTTCTTTCTCTCTGGTAACCCTAGCCTCCTCCCACTCTCTCTATTTCTCTCTTCATCTCTATCTCCTGTAGAATCGCGGTGGAAGTATTTCGTCTCATCTGTTCTTCGATTATCCGCGGTAAATATTTGTCTATTCCTTTTTTTTTTCGAGTTTCACTTTCTGTTTAATTTTTACATTTTTGTTTCAGTCGGTGATTATCCCGGTGTTTATGTATATTTTTTCCACTCCAGTGTGCTCGTATGTGGCTAAACCCTCTATCCCTATTTCTGATCAATCGATGTTTCCCCTCTTAAAAGTATGATTACATCCTTTTGATTCTATTTGTTGTTAATGTTGTTTATTTTGAAGATTCAAAGTTAGATTAACGACAAATGTGTGATTTTTGGTGATCCTTGGGTTTGAAGTGTCTAATTTAGGAATTAAATTCTGTTAGTTTTAACTACTGTTATTATGTCATTGACATTTCTTCTTCAAGTTTGTATCTCCTAGGCTTCATCTCTTTTTTCATGATTTGTTCGTAAAGCTGATTGTGCAGGTGTAAACTATATATTCTTCTAGTAAGTTAGTTGTAGATTATTTGATTACATTAACAGGTATTGTTAATGAACCCTTGCACTGATCAATAACTTGAGACTTGAGCAATAAATTGAGAAAATTAAGAAAAAATGAGACTTGCTTTTAAACGACTGCAACTGTTCCTCACCTTTTATGATCATAAAGATGGGCCTGCTTTTTGTTCTAGCATATCCAAATATTATTGATACAATGATGAGAAATATTTTTTATATTTCTCTAATTTTGTTAGAATACAATGGAAGACATATCTTTTATATTAATTTCTGTAGTATTGGAAGACAGCTGCATAAGAAAAAGTATCATGATAATACTAATGTTCAAATAATATGAATAATTCTAATTTTACAATGAGAGAATTTCAAAATGAAATGTAATTAAAATATGTTTGTTTTTTCAAACAATGTTGTTTCTTCTTTCTTGGGACTTTATTTCTCTATAATCTTTGGTACTCATCATGAATGAATGTGTTTACTATGCTTGAATGCAAACGCTAGGAGATTTTATTACATTTTGGGCAAACATTATTTATACTTGTTAATGATGAACCTTTATTCTCATTAACTAATATTTTAGATCATTAATTGACATAAAGGCTATGTTTGTTCATATTCTTCATCATTCTGTTCAAGGTCACTCCTACTTCATCATTTCTTTATATATCTTCTTAGGGGTCCTTTTGTAGGTGCTTCTTGATTATGTTCTCTATGTTTACGTCTGCTATTCCTCTAAGTGCAATTATTTGTAGGTGTTAATCTATGTTGGAAATTTATATTTGTTCATACTGTATAACTTTTGAGAATCAACTGTATAAGTTTTTTAAGTCAACTATATAGGTTTCTACCCTGGTGTTTATGTTGTTTTATACTGTATATGTGTTTGCCTCAGTGTCAATATTAATTAATATTGTACAAGTTTTGAAAATCAAGTATATAGGTTCCTGCTTCAGTGTATTATTGGTTTCTAATTATTGTATAGAATATTTGTTCGTACAATATAAAATTTTGAAATAATTGTATATGCTTCTGCCTAAGTATTAATGTTGTTGTTTTATGTTGCATAGGTTCTATTTGGACAATCTCACCGCCCTCAAATTCTTATATGACGTAGGAAAAGTGTGAAGTTTGATACTGTCAACAAAATTTGGAAAATATGGAGTAGCTTGCTTGTAACGGTGGTTGGTGATGAGGAAATAAGTTTTGGATTTTATAAGTTTCTTATTTGTATACCACATTGATTCATATTGTATATATTTTAAAATGTAGTGAATACGTTTCTGATTTGTATACGATATCGATTCATATTGTATGTGTTTTGAAATATAGTATATACATTTCTGATTATTGTACAGATGTTGGTTCATGTTGTATAATTTTGAACCATAGTGTATAAGTTTTTTATTATTGTATACGGTATTAGTTCATACAAATTTCCATTTACAGAGGTATTACTTCAGAAAGTATGTGAATACTTTAGATAAGCAATTATATAGTGAAAATATATTATTGAATTAAAAGTAATACATTCATTAAAAAAATACGCTAATGTATTAAAACTAATACACTTATTATTCAAATGTGCATAAATAACTAAGTACAATTTTTTTTGTAATAAAATAATACAATTAACGGTAAAAGGTGATACATTTATTACTAAAATCATATACAGTACATAATTTTTCATTACTAACTAACTCCTCCACCAATTACACCAACACCTGCTTTGGCACTCCAATACCTACTTTGTGCGCTTTATGATGATTCTTCAATAAAATTAAATCCTTATTGCATCCGTTACTTGACAATTTGGAATTGGAGAAAGAATTTCACATGAATTCTCCTGTTGCAATAAAATTTTCATCACTTGCTTTACTCAAGAATAAGAAAAAATCATGTCAAATTCAACTAAAAAGACTAGAATAAAGTGTATTCCACAAGATTTAATTTCTAACCGGCAATACAGTTTGTGTATCTCCTCAAGTGTGTCTCTTGGTAATCCAACTAGTGAATTTGTAACTTTCTCATATTTTCTATTTTCCTCATCTTCACTAGAGCAAAAAATATGAATAGGATCTGCATTTAATAAACATAACTGATTATACACCCATGTACATTTCAGAAACTATTTCTATACAATTAACGGAAAAACTTTAAAGAAAAATCCACCACTTCGAATGCACAACCATACCAACACACTCATCATGCCCATGTACAATTAAGAACATATTTATATACAATTATAGAGAAAAATACATACAATTAAAATAATCAGTCACACCATCATGCCCATGTACAATTCAGAAGATATTTAAGGTTTAAGGGTTTTAGGGGTTTATGATTTTATACAATTAACGGAAAAAATATATACAAATAAAATGATCCACTATACTCATGCCCATGTACAATTCAAATCTTACCTATATACAATTAACGGAGAAATCATATACAGTAAAGAAAAATCCATCACATCGAATGCACGATGCATCAAGATGCTCATCATGACCACATATAATTCAGAACATATCTATATACAATTAACGGAGAAAACATATACAATTAAAATAATCCACCATACTCATCATGCCCATGTACAATTCAAACCATACCTATATACAATTAACGGATAAAACATATACAGTAAAGAAACATCCATCACACCGAATGCACAATGCTACCAAGATGCCCATCATGCCCACATACAATTCAAAACAAACATATATACTATTAACGGAGAAAACATATACAATTAAAATAATCTGCCATACAAATCATGCCCATATACAATTCAGATTATACATATATACAATTCACGGAGAAACATATACAGTAAAGAAAAATCCATCATATCCAATGCACAATGCTACCAAGATGACCATCATGATCACGTACAATTCAGAACATATTTATGTACAATTAACAAAGAATATATATACTATTAAAATAATCTATCATACTTATCATGCCTATGTACAATTCAGACCATACTATATACAGTTAACAGAGAAAACATATACAATTAAAATAATAACAGACCATAATGCAATCCATCCCCCATAGCAAAACCTAGCTACTGTATATGTTTTACATACAAAGTCAATTCACAACTGTATATAACCTGAAACGTGAGAAATTACAAGAAGGCACAATTCAGATCCGATGGAAAAATATACAAATAAAAAATAGGAAAAATGGAGAAAATGCGAGAAGGCACAATTACAATAAGTAACAGAGAGAAGAAATCACACCTCACAGTAGGAGAAACTGATTGAATCCTTGATTGACTTCAACACCGAAGAAGAAAACAGAACACACCATAGGGAATGAATATGGCGGCGACGGAAATAATAAGCAGCGGCGGAATCTGTCGGTGCGACGAAATCGACAGTGGCGCGATGAATCCTGGCGGCGATCTGCAGAACACGGCTGTGGACTGAGAGAGAATCGCCGTGGATTGAGAGAGAATAACGCTGGATCGAGTGAGAGAGAGCAGATTTAGAATGAAATTTTTACACTTAGTTTTAGGTTTTATATGACCCATTTGAAAATGGGTTGACCCAATGCACAATTGTAAAATCATGAAACTAGGTGCACCTAATATACACTCATTTTAAAATATAATATCTTTAAATTTATAACTGAAAGATAAATATTTAAAATATTTGATACTTATCTTAAAGAAAATTCTTATAAAATCCAAATATAATTAATTTTAATATTTGATTCCATAAAGCTTTTTAAATTTTTTATTAATAAAAATTTATACAAATAAATACATATATTTATTTTCCCCACCTATAAATAAGATTCTAAATTAGTTTTGTATTTTATAAATTTAATTTTTTTAATTGATTTTATTATTATTTTTGGTTCGATTTAGTTATTTAATAAAAATATATTTTCTTTTTTAAAAAAAATTATCCTGCGTATTACGGGAGATTCTGTACTAGTATATATTTATATATATATATATATATATATATATATATATATATATATATAATTTTCTTTTATAATTAAATTTTTTAATTTTTAATTTGATAGAAAGGCCTTTTAAAATATAATCAAAGGACATGAATTAGAATTGTGAGACAATTTCACGCAAGTCTTTATCTTATTATTATATTTTTAATGTTATATTTTTAAATTATTAACTGAAAAATAATATTTGATTTATACATCAATAACTGATATTTTAAAATTGTAATTTACTAATGTTATATTTTTAAATTATATTTTTATAATTTATTTTAGATAATTTTATTAAAAATGTTTTGAGATATTGATGTGGATTAATAACACGATCTCTTAAAAACTATGAGACATTAATTATGGGTTATCAATAAATACAACCTATATTTAATTAATTAATTAATTAATTAATGAGTGAGGCTCTTCTCTCCTGTGGACACCATGTCCCTTTGCAATTTCTGTGTTCTTTTGTAATTTAAATCCCTAGCAATACATATGGTTAAATAGAAATAGGGAAAGGGAGAGTTGTGTTTCCATGGGGCACGACATATCCCGGGACACACAAATTTTTGCCTTTATTAATTAATACTCCCTCCGTCCCCTTGAAATGTAGTATTCGTTTACTTTTTGCATGTGGATTAAGGAGCATAATAATTCAATGTATATTAAGGTGAAAGAAATAATATTTTAATATGCGTTGAGTATTTGTATTAATGTTGGATGTGAGACCATGTGTAGTGGTTGTGAATCACATCAATTCAAAAAAAAAATAGATACTTTGTAATGAAAATGAAAAAATGAATACATATCAAGAAAAATGAGGGAGTAACATCTACAGCCCTTTTTCCCATATTTATTTATTTATTTAGATACTTTAATTAATTATTGGAGCGCAATAATTGGGAGTTTGGGATGGGCAACATTTTCGTGTACCATTTTACATGGAATTATTTTTAAGTTTTTCTTAAAGAGTTATAACTTTTTTTTAATCAAAGTATAACTTATTATAAATTTTTTTTATCACATACTATTAATTTAAGTATCTTTATTTATTAAAATATATTATCATTTTTTATAGTATTACCGACTCTATCACAATCCATTATGCACCTTCCAGATTCTTCCAAATCAATCATCACTTAATCAATGTATTATGGATGAATCCAAAGAGTATTGTATGGCCACGTGTTTGGTGCATCCACAAGTTCCACTATCAAGATAATATGGTTCTCATTTTTATTTTACTAATATTTCTATTAAATATAATAATAATAGTTTAATAAAACAAAAGAGAATGGTATAAAAGGGGCAAATTACATAATTTGTTTCCCTTGCATAATGAATTTGGAGAAAAATGCATCAAAGTTATCTTAGGAGCTTGTAGAATATGTTATACTAGACATGCACGGCGTTCGAAACCGCCGGTTCCAATTTTGAGAAATATGGAACTGAAACCGAATCGAGGGTAGGCCGATTTTGGTTCCGGTTCGGAACCGCCGGTTCCGATTTTCTCTCTTTTTTTATTTTAGCCTTGAAACATAAAAAAAAAAGAAAAAAATTAGAAAACTGCCGGTTTGGAACCGACGGTTCCGATTTCACAAAATAAGGAACCGAAACCGAATTGGAATATATCCAGTTTTGGTTCCGTTTTGGCTGGTTCCAGTTAAAATGTGCATGTATATCTTACACACGACATTGAATTAAAGAAGATGGATATGTGGAAAGATAAATATCTCTTTAAAATAGTAATTTAAATTTTAAGAGTAAAAATGAAATTATAAAAAATTAATAGTACTTAGTTCACGAGTTTAAAAAGTAAATACACTCTTAATTATAAAATGGAGTAATCCATAATTACTAGAATATAAATATAATAAAGGCTTAAAATTTAATATTACACACTAAGATATAATTATTTCCCAAAGGGTAAAATAGTAAAACGACTTGTATAAGATAGTATTGGACATGGGTTCCTTACAATTTTATGATATCTATATGTTTGAATTATTGAGAAGAAGGCTATTTGCACCCCAAAATTATTAAATAAACCTCGATTATTAAACATATCTCACTAAAATTAAAAATTATATATTTAAAATACTACATACACTCCATGCAAAGACAACTCTATCCTTTTAATTAATTATACCCAAATTAAAGAAAAACTAATTAATCACAAAATAAAAATAAATAAAGGAAAAGAAAAGAAAACATTGGAACGTAGACTGGTATGTTATGCGGAATCTGGATCAGAAGCGAAAGGAGAGGGAAGAACTCCTTCTATTCCACCGTCAAGGCATCGTCAATGTCAAACAAGTACCACATTTTCTTTGTCATTTTGCTTCTTTATCTACCGTTTACACGAATTCTAGGGTTTGGGTTGGTTTCAAAATTTGAAAATTAAGCATGGATAATTCGAATTTATGTTTCTGTAGTGAGGCAATCTACGATGAGTGTTTCAAGAATGAAGCGGAGGTTCTTTAATTTCCAAGATACGCCCACAGGAATATAATGAAGCTTTTCGATTTTGTCTCCACAAGCGCTGTATGTTTATTCCACAGTTCAGAACGACTTCTCGCTGTGTGTCTAGTAGAACCCGAAGCATTGACATTGAAAGAAAGAAGTCCCTCAAGCATTGAAGAAAGAACAAAGACAAGGATTTACCTATAGGAGAATCCTGTCTAGAATCATCGACAACTCGAAAGTCAACTCATCTTGGAGCATGGAAAGAAGGATCGATGGAAAGAGTACTGGTCTTGCAAAGCCTATGGTATCTATGCCTGCTGAAGTCAGCTATTCATTTCCAGGTAGAAAGAGCTTTGCTCTTATTTTGTTCAAAGGCACAGATTCACAGAGCCTCTATCAGATGACGATTGAATGGCTTCCACCACGACACGAAGAACGACTCCTTATTTACGAGTCATTAATTCTTCACAAAAAAGAAAAAGAAGAAAAGAAAGGAGAACGAAATAGAGGCTCAGATCTATTGTTGAGTTCAGGCAACGAGAATCCGACCATGCCATGGCTGCAGAATCACCGGTTGCATCCGAAAAAGGATGCCATTCGGGTTGCCCCGCCAACATACGAGTAGGTTCGTCTCAAATTTTTCCGATTCTTAAGCTCAGAACAGATCAAAAACCATTATCACAGCCCCATCGCACTATATGAGAGAAAGATGGAAAGAAAGATAGGGATTATATACGCAGTCATTTTATATATGGTACTTTAACATGATCTTGATCTTCATTCTTCAAGGGCTGTTGAATATTTTTCATGAAATCATAGGGTTTGCAGAGAGGGCAACCACCCTCATTCACCACTTTCTGATCAACTTCAACCATTATTTCATTATTCCCCTTTTTTAGTGAATGAATGTGGTGAAGGACACACGATTGCAACGTCTGTAAGCCAGCCAATTTTGCGTTGAATTCATAGTACTTGGAGTTTATCTTGGTTAATGATTATAAGGTGGGGTGCATTTAGAAATCTAATTGGGTGCATTTAGGAATTTAATTAAAATATCTTATTTCATTATTTATAAAAATGTATTTACGTATTTTCACATAAATATTTTTTAAATTTTATAAATTAATGGAGTTTGTTTAGTAGATTTTCACGCCCCATATTGAAAATTAATTTCTTTTTGGAGTATCATTTTAAATAAATTTGTAGTAATTATTTAATAGAGAATATAACGGGCAGAATGAACTGGTGGGCCTACGGCCCAATTTCTTGATCCATAATTATAGTTGTCAAATTTGTCTATTCAACAAACGTGTTCTAGCCCAAAAACTTTTAAGAAAAAGATTCACCGTAGGCCCAACTCAGCATCATAATGAACAGAATTAGGGTTCTTGAAGGGTTTCTCTCTCCCTGAATCCAGATCATATCAATCACGATTCGCGATATAAACAAAATTGGAAACCTCTGTTAATTTGAACATAAATGGAGGCATTGAAAGAATGCCGAGCAAATTTAGTTGTATATATACATCCGTCCAAGGCTAAAAACGCCAGCGACGCCATTCTTAGTGAGCTAAGCTCTCTGCTTTTCACGTAAGTTATAATATGAATTCTTATTTTCTTAATGTTTTGATGCGTCAGCATTATTCTTTCTTCTGAAGTAGGATGAATTATACACGACTTGATATTAATATTACTAGTTATTTTCTGATATAAGTTCCCTTCATTGTGTATGATTTTAGATTTTTTATTTATTAAAACTAAAATTATAGGTACAACGAGACTTTTGATGGCGTTGTGTTAGCATATGATCCTCATATTTGTAGTACCTTGGCGAAGATTCTACCAGGAATTAATTCGTATTTTGGAGTGAGATTAAAAGCTAGTTTGTTGCTTTTCAATCCGAAGCCCGATATGCTTTTAGGTAACTTAGCTGCTTTCTATTTAGATTTATTTTCTTGTAGTGAGAGGGGACTGTGGATGGATGGGTTGCTGCTCTGTATGATGATTTCTTGGGGATAGGATAAATGAGATGGAAGTGATAATTGCATGTGTTGATGAATTGAGTTTTTTTTTGCAGAGGGGGAGGTGGTTAGAATTACTCCACAATCAATTCATGCTGTGGTTCTTGGTTTTTCCTCTGCTTTTATTGCAGATGAAAACATTCGCAATGATTTCAAGCATAAATTTGTATGTCTCTTCTCTTATAATATGATGAATTTAGTTAGCTATATAGTTTTTTGAAGCTTAATAAGTGTATATATACTCATTCTGCTGCAGAAAGGTGGAAATGAAGTCTACGTTAGCCGGTCTCATAGGAAACATAAGATTAAAGTTGGGACTATTCTGCGCTTTGTGATGAAAAGGTGAAAAGTTCTTGTTCCCATTATGCTAAAACTATGGCTTCTCCAAAATAATATAATAATGTAAATTATTCATTTGTTCTTAGGATGAACTGAACCAAAAGAAACCAGTTTTAAGGTCACTCTGTGTGACCAAATTCCAGGAATAAGTTTTCTATAATTATTAACTAGTATGCATTGTCACAATGAGTTCTAAATGGTTGATTCTTATCTTAATAATTCATTTAACTCCTTGAACTAAAGGGGTATCTCTGCATCAAATTTGAAGTGAAGATATGGTTTTAACTAAGTTTATATTGGGGCATGACAAAGATAACAACTAATTTTTCCCTAGTATTTAGAATATTACAACCATGATCCTTCAATTTACACTCGTATTGTTCACATATTTGCTTGAGTTTCTTTAATCTGTCAGCTACTTCATTGGTTAATTTGGTGCAACTCTACTTGGGGTTTTTTTTTGGTCGCGCTCCTTGTGCATTTAATTGGTTTAATTGGTTTAAATGTGAATATATTTACATATTCTTGGGTGAGAATGTAAAACCTTGCAGTGACATTTACCTGAATACTTTTTATTGGGAGAAACTCAGTGATACTGTTTTTAGAGTCAAGATGTATAATTCAACAATGGTACTGGACATCTTATATAATTTCAGCAATGGTTACTGGACATTTTGTTATATATTTAAAAAATGTGTGATCTTACTATCCCAAAACTTGCTCCTGTTCATGTCACTTCGAAGTGCCACGAAAGTACCTTAATTGAAACTTAAACGTGCTAAAGACATGCATATATTAACTTTGTAGTATGATTTTTTTGCTATATTAATTCCCAGTGAAAAGATCAAATTTGGATAAACAAATGGCCTTTTGATGTAGAGAGTGCTTCGTTGAAAGTGTATTGGAGGCCATCTACCAATCAAATTTTTGCAGTGTAACTTTATGGAAATTCAAGATGTTGGTCTTTAATCAGGAAAATGTCTGTCTGATTAAATGATGATAAGTAGAATGTTTCTATTAATGCATTTAGTACTCCTGGACTTTCTTTTGCTGGAATCACATGAAGAAAGAAAAGATATGCTGATATATTTTTATAATGGTGTGGTTTTTCTCATGGGCATTCTCATTGCAGCTTTGATGAAGAGATACTTCATATAACTGGATCATTGGTTGCTGACCACACTGGATGTGCCCGATGGTTGGATAAAAACTTGGATGAATGGTCTCAAGTTGACAGGTGAACTGAACTTTATTGCAAATTAAGTTTATCTATTCTATTTGTGCTTGACCAATGCACTTAAGTACTTGCTTGTTTAAAATCAATGCTGCAGCACCACTAAAAAGATTAAAACTGGAAAGGAGGGAGAAGAAGAAAAGCCAGAGAATGATAAATCGACGAGGAAGAGGGAGACAATTTCTTTGACAAACGATGAGCCGGTTAAGAAGAAAAAGAAGTCAAGAAAAGAGAATAGTTGACAGTTGGAACACATGAATGCCGTTACATTTTGAAGACACTACGTTCCCAAGTATTTCTCTGAAACTTGTTAATAAGCATTACATTACTTGCTTTTTATATCACCCTACTAGATCACTTTTTCATGTTACGATATGCCTATCCGATTTTTCAAAATTTTACCATGTATTGCTTGTTTCGTTTCTTAAACCCTATTTTTCGTTTCTCCACTTCAGGCTTTAAGGCTATGAGCTTCCTCAATCTGCCTCTCGTCTCGACCGTGCCATGGTATGCTAATTACATGATTAATGTTATTTGATCCCTTCTTGTGAATTGAAAGCAGCAAAGGGTGGGAGGAGCTGACTGGGATGGCATCACTAATGTGCTGTAATACATTTGGTTAAAGAATTTTGGTAAAATTGCATATATTAATTTATCATGTGTTAATTTGTTTAGAGAATGATGCAACCAGTGATCATTGTAACCTTTATCTAACTGAATATTCTAGTTTGACTTTTGTTGTGATACTATGTGGAATCTTGTGTAGAAATTTTATATGCTTATTCTTTAACATTAAATTTGGATTTGGACCATTTGATTGCGGAGTTTTTTCCATTTATCTGAAAAAACAAATAATAATAAAACTCGTTATTTTTATTGTTTAATGGAGATAATATCAATATTGATCATGTAATTTTGAATCAAATCTGGTCCTATAATTTTTAACCTTTTTAATTTTAGTTTTTTTAAGTACTTCTTCTGTCTCATAATATTTTTTCACGTTTGTTGTTCCACGTTATTTAAGAAAAATTATACTACCTCCATCCCAAAGAGAAATTTATAGTTATTAAGAAAAAGTTTACTTTTAGGAGTAGTTTGGTTTTTGATGTAATAAGTAAGTAATGTGAGTTGTAAAGGTGTGACAATTTTGAAATTAAAACGTGTTGTAAGGTTGTTGATTTGTGTGTATTTCCTTATTTGGGGGTATGAACTTGTTTATGAGACGAATAAAAATAAAAAATATGAATTTGTTTATGGGGCGGAGGGAGTACTTTTTGTCTAATTTTATTGTTTTTGGAGGGTATTATAATATTTTTAGGTAATAAAAAAGTATAAAGTAATGAGATGTGTGTGAAAAAAAGAGTAACAAATTTGAAATTAAAATAACTTTTTGTTAGATAAAGTGATGTTTCTTTTATGTTTTTAATTTTAATTATTTCGTAATTTTTTTGCAAAATTTATAGTACTTAAAAAGTACGGTAACGGTTCATTGGATAGGTTTTGTAAATTTTTGGCTTAAAAGTACTGATTATAATTCCACGTGTATCCTTCGTAAGCCAAAACAATTCATTCCATTTTTTAATTAAACCCTGATTAAAAAAATTGAATCAAACAAATCATCATGGGAAAACTCAAATTACACAATTAAAAATCATGCTGCATTCGGGTTTAACACCCTAATCGATTGAATAAAACCCAAATTTATCGAAATTAAAAACCCAAATTTATCAAAATTAAGAACTAATAATTTAATTGGAGTTACGAAACTTACATGTTTAGTTTGATGTCGTTATTGATTAGAACATGCAGGGAATTATATAGAACATATATGATATAAATAGTATAGTTTAATTATGGTGAGATTAATTAATTAATTAATTATTAGTGTACGGAATTATATAGAACATATATGATATAAATAGTATAGTTTAATTATTGTTAGATTAATTAATTAATTAATTATTAGGGTACTGTGCTGTTAGATAGATACTCCATATAAAAATGAATCGAGCATATGTTTCTATTATAGAAAAACATCAAAATTACTGGTGCAACTTATGCTCCTCTTTAAAATTTTTTCACGAAAAAAAAAAAAGGTTTGCCTATATAGTGTTTCGCAGAAGCAAGTGATTTTACCTATCTGCGTTGTTGTTGACTGCAAGCTCTTTTCTTGACCATTCTAAGTTTTTGGCTTTTTAAGGTTTGCGTTGTTGCTGCTTGCCCTTTTCTTAACCACTCTAAGATTTTGGCGGTTTGAGGGAAGTTGATATTAACACAATTTCATCATTAGTTGTTCTTGTGTTGATACGCGTTGGAGGTCTGATTATCAATGTAAAAGGCAACAACGATTTTATAACGGACTAAGTTTAGCAACTCCCAATACAAATAGTACGACATATCAAACACAGTAAAAATGTATATAATAGTCTAACACTTATTATCACCTATCAAACAGTAAAAATGTATATAATAGTCTTACACTTATTATCACCTATCAAACGAATCTTAAGTGGACTACCAAACGAACCATAAGTTGATTTTTATTTTATTTTTTCCAAAAAAGACTAAAATAAAAATTTTGAAAATTACGGACTGAAATTTACATAAATGACTAAAGTTTAAAAGGAAAAGGTATGGGATCTAAAGTGGATCAATTTTTTTTTTAAATATGTCTTAGTCTTGTAACTTTTATTTTTTCAATTTTAGTTTTTTTTTGTAAATTTTTGCAAAATTTATAGGACTTGAAAGTACTTAAGTTGATTTTTTTTTTAATTTTTACAAAAACACTAAAATTAAAATTTTTGAAATTGATATAAATAACTAAAGTTTAAAAGAAAAAGGTATGAGATCTAAAGTGGATTCAATAAAAATTATAGGACCAAAATTTATTTTCTCTTATTTGATGGAGTATTACTTTCTACTTAACAGGTATATTATTATGTATTATGTGTGAAGGTTGTCACATCTTTTTTTCTAATTTGAAGAAATGGGACATATAAACATGTAGCCATATAAATTTCGGTTAAAAAAAAAAATTGTTCCCAAAGCTAATGTAGTTATCATTTTTGCATTCAACAATCAATATTCAACTAAGAAAAAATATTTTTGCATTCAACAATCAATATTCAAAGAAGAAAAACCATTAGTTACAGAATGAAAAACCAACTTTTATGTCAAATGATGCAATGGATCGTTCTCATTATTCTGGTACGGCGATACTGTTACTCAAAATATTAGCAAGCCCATTATTATGGAATGATGATATTGTTACTCGAAAATATTTGCAAGGAATCATTGAAAATGAACAATAACAAAAATGCAATTTTAGTTCTACACCTTAGATATACAATTACTACAAATATACAATTACTACGTAATGAGTATTACGGAGATCAATCACAATGGATTGAAAGTGTTTGAAAGATGAAGAATAACTATTGAATCAATAAAAGTAATTGAAAATTTTTGATTCTCATTAGATCAAACAAGCCTCGATAATCAATATACCTTTATTCCCGTTAACCCCACCCATTACCAAAAACCTTCTAAATTGTTTTACACCCACTCAATTACTTAGTACATTCATGTGGTGAAAACTACATACTAATGAGTGATCAACATTAGGATGAGTGTGTGTTTGTGTGTTTAAGATTGAAGCTGATGGTGATGCATGAGTAAAACGGTTGCACCAGCATCAGTAGAATCAAGAAACACACAAACAAGCAGCAAGGCTACACCGGGTGCATCAGTTGTGAGCGGGGTGACTTGTGGCCGTTGTACAGTTCGCGTCCGAATGGTTTCTGGAAAGTTCCATACATGAATGTATAGCTGGCCATGCAGGGTGTGTGATGGAGTTGATTATAACCGTCGAGATTCATTTTAACCAACTGAGAATCCAGCTGGAAGTCGGTTACACGCACTGGTCCTGTAACTTTCTGTGCATGCATGAAGTGTATATATTGCTGTGATTCATACATGTACGCATTGTAACACTTTTGCTCTCTCAATCAATAATAGATCTCTCTCTCACAGTGGATGTAATCTTGTGAAAACAAGCTGAACCACTATAAACGCATTCTTCTTCATACAATTATACACACACACACAAACTTAATTTTGTTATCATATGTGATCAAGTTTCTTGAATTCAATCCATTGTTTGATTGTGTATCCATAGATTAGGTTTATTGTTACTCAGTTATATCATAATCTACAATAAAGTGGCGCCGTCTGTGGGAAGCTAGGCCACAAATAGCAGCAATCAACATAGAGAGGAATCAAGAAGAAATTGAAGGAAGTTGACACCATGGTTGCAACTAAGTTTGATATTGAGAGGTTTACAGAGAAATCTGACTTTGGTTTGTGGAAGATCAAGATGAGAGCTATCTTGGTACAACAAGGATTGGCAGAAGCTATCAAGGACAAACCAGCAACAGTTGCAGAAGCTGCACAAACAGCCATTGAAGCCACTGCAGAAGCTGATATCCAAGAAAGGGCCTTAAGTGCCATTGTATTGTGTCTTGGTGATAAAGCTTTGAGAGAAGTACAGAGAGAGACATCTGCAAGAGCTGTATGGAAGAAACTTGAAGATCTGTACATGGTAAAATCCCTTGCCAACCGTTTATATTTAAAGCAGAAACTATATTCCTTTAAGATGGTTGAAGACAGATCAGTCCTAGTTCAGCTTGATGAGTTTAATAAGGTGTTAGATGATCTAGAGAATGTTAATGTAAAAATTGAAACAGAAGATAAGGCCTCAATTTTGTTGTCAGCTCTCCCAAAGTCCTTTGAAAGTTTCAAGGATACACTTCTGTTTGGAAATAGATAAACTATAAGTCTTGATGAGGTTGAAATTGCTCTGACAAAGGAGTTTCAGAAAGTTTCTGAAGATCAAGGAACATCAGGAGAGGGACTAATGATCAAGAGGAGTGATCATGGTAAAAGGAACAACATGAAAGACAATTCTGATTCAAAGAAACAAGACTGATCAGTCAAATTCAGATAAGGATGGAAGGAAGTGTTTTCACTGTCATGAACCAGGCCACTACAAAAAGAACTGCTACAAGTACAAAGCAGAAAAGAAAAGGAAAGCAGAAGCTGGTAAAGATGGACAACAAAGAGTGCAAGCAAATCAGGTGATAAATAATCAGAATCAGGCCACTGATTATCCTGAGGCACTTCTTGTTGGATCATCAAAAGGATCCATGGATTGGATCCTTGATTCAGGATGTACATTCCATATATCTCCTATGAAGCATTGGTTTACTGATCTTAGGTTGCAGGAAGCTGGATCAGTCTTACTAGGGGATGATCACACATGTCAGATAAGAGGTATTGGATCCATCAGGCTGAGGATGCATGATGGAATTACTAGGACACTGACAAATGTGAGGTATATTCCAGAACTTAAAAGAAACTTGATTTCTTTGGGAATTTTAGATGCTTCAGGCCATGATTTTAGATCTAGAGGAGGTGTACTCATTGTTAAGAAAGATGAGTATGTAGTAATGAAAGAAATCAGGAAAAATGAATTGTATATTCTTGATGGACACACAGTAGTTGGACAGAATCATGTCTCAACTGGAAGTGATGAAATTCACTTATGGCATGGAAGATTAGCTCACATAAGTGAGAAAGGACTACAAGAATTGTCAAGGAAAAATGTAATCAATATCAAATCAACTGACAAGTTGGATCAGTGTGAGGATTGCATTTTTGGTAAAGCTAAGAGGCTGAAGTTTGGCATTGGTGAACATACAAGCAAAGCTAAACTTGATTATATCCATTCAGATCTGTGGGGACCTGCAAGAACTCAAACAAAATGAGGAGGCAGGTATTTTATTTCATTTATTGATGATTACAGTAGGAAGATATGGATATATATACTGAAGTCTAAGGATACAGCTTTCATTACCTTTAAGAATTGGTTAACTGAGGTAGAGAATAGCTGCAATAACAAGGTTAAGATATTAAGAACTGATAATGGTCTTGAGTATTATTCTGATGAGTTCAACAAGTTTTGTAAGGAGAGGGGAATCATGAGACACAAGACAGTACCAGGTACACCACAACAAAATGGTGTTGCAGAGAGGCTAAATCAGACCTTTCTTGAGAGAGTTAGGTGTATATTAAGTAGTTCTGGTCTTTCTAAAGATTTCAGCAGCCTTTCTAATCAATAGATGTCCATCAACACCTCTTAAATTCAAAACTCCTCAGGAAGTATGGACTGAAAAGGTTGCTAATTACACCAGACTCAAAGTGACAGGTTGCTTAGCTTATGCACATGTTAAACAGGATAAGTTAGCCCCAAGAACCATCAAATATGTCATGATTGGATACCCTAAAGGTGTTAAAGCTTACAAACTGTGGAACATTGAAGGTAAAAAGATTATGATAAGTAGGGATGTTACCTTTAATGAGGCTGTTATGCCACTAAAGCCTCAGGATCAAAGTAAATCTGAAGCTGAGCTTGAGGTGGAGCCTGTGAACAAGATTCAGATGGATCAGTTTAGAATTGAAGAAGAGACAGTACAAGGAGGAATAAGTTCACCAAGTACAGATGATCAGATTACTTCTAATACTGATGAGCTTCTTAATAGCTATCAGTTGGCTAGAGATAGACAAAGGAGATCTATTAAGACTCCAGCTAGGTTTGCAGATGCTGATATAATGTCCTTTGCACTATATTCTGCAGAGGATATTGACTCATATGAACCTAGAAACTATCAGGAAGCTATGAATAGTAAGGATAATGCAAAGTGGAGTGCTGCTATGCAAGAAGAGTTGATATCATTGGAGAAGAATCAGACTTGAAAAATTATTCTGAAACCAAAAGATCAGAAGTTGGTGAGCTGTAAATGGATTTACAAGAAGAAAGTTTCACCTGAGAGAAATGGTGGTGTTAGATTTAAAGCAAAACTAGTTGCCAGGGGTTTTTCTCAAAGGGAAGGCATTGATTACACAGAGATATTCTCTCCAGTTGTGAAACATTGTTCCATTAGGATATTGTTAGCATTAGTTACTCAGTTTAATCTGGAATTGCATCAGATGGATGTGACTACAGCCTTTCTTCATGGAAATTTGGAGGAGAAGATCTATATGACTGTTCCAGAAGGAGTTTCAGTTCAAAACTCAACTGGTAAGGCTTGTTTACTCCTAAAGTCACTATATGGATTGAAACAAAGTCCTAGGAGATGGTATCTGAGATTTGATGAATACATTGTCAAATGTGGTTTTGAAAGAAGTAATTTTGACAGTTGTGTATACATCAAACAAGATAGTGACTGGTATGTTTTCTTATTGCTGTATGTTGATGACATCTTAATTGCTTGTAAGTCTATGGATGGGATTACAGCTGTGAAAGAAATGTTAAAATCTGAGTTTGATATGAAGGATTTGGGTGAAGCTACTGTTATATTGGGAATGGAAATTAAAATGGATAGATCAGTTGGTTCTATTGTATTGCATCAGAGCTCATATTTAGAGAAAGTCCTCAAGAGGTATAATATGGATCAAAGTAAGACTGTGTCTACTCCTGTAAAGCAGGGATTAGCTCTGTCAGCTCAACAATCAGCTAGAACTAGTGAAGAAGTGTTAGAAATGGAGAAGGTTCCTTATGCTAATGCAGTTGGCAGTCTCATGTATGCCATGGTGTGTTGCAGACCAGACTTAGCTCATGCAATGAGTTTGGTGAGCAGATTCATGGGAAATCCAGGAAGAGATCATTGGGAAGCTGTTAAGTGGATTCAAAGATATATCAGAGGCAGTTTAACAACAGGTTTGTATTTTAATAAGTTTACTTCTAACATTGATTTTCTTGCAGGTTATGTAGATGCTGATTATGCTGCAAACTTAGACACAAGGAAGTCACTATCGGGCTATATGTTCTGCTTATTTGGTACAACTATCAGTTGGAGATCAACACATCAATCAGTGGTTGCATTATCTACAACTGAGGCTGAGTTTATCTCACTCACAGAAGCAATAAAGGAGGGCTTGTGTTTGCAAGGAATTTTGTCTGAGTTTGGTGTAGTACAAGAATCAGTATTAATACATTGTGATAACTCTAGTGCTATACATTTGTCAAGACATCAGGATTTTCATGAAAGAACAAAGCACATAGATGTAAGGATGTATTTTGTTAGAGACTTAGTTGAAGGAGGAAAAGTTGTGGTTAAGAAGGTTGAAACAGCCAAGGATCCAGTTGATTTCCTCACTAAGGCATTGCCTAGTTCAAAGTTTGAGCTATGCAAAAGTCTTATCAATGTATGCTGAACATATCAGTGGAGAGTTCAGCTGCTCTCTTGAAAAGCAGTGTGCAAGTTGGCTGTCTTGATAAAACAGTGAAGTGAAGGAGTGATTGAGTATTGGTTGAGTATGAAGTTTTAGGTGGAGAATTGTGGTGAAAACTACATACTAATGAGTGATCAACATTAGGATGAGTGTGTGTGTGTTTAAGATTGAAGCTGATGGTGATGCATGAGTAAAACGGTTGCACCAGCATCAGCAGAATCAAGAAACACACAAACAAGCAGCAAGGCTACACCGGGTGCATCAGTTGTGAGCGGGGTGACTTGTGGCCGTTGTACAGTTCGCGTCCGAACGGTTTCTGGAAAGTTCCATACATGAATGGATAGCTGGCCATGCAGGGTGTGTGATGGAGTTAGTTATAACCGTCGAGATTCGTTTTAACCAACTGAGAATCCAGCTGGAAGTCGGTTACACGCACTGATCCTGTAACTTTCTGTGCATGCATTTGCTGTGATTCATGCATGTACGCATTGTAACACTTTTGCTCTCTCAATCAATAATAGATCTCTCTCTCACAGTGGATGTAAGCTTTTGAAAACAAGCTGAACCACTATAAACGCATTCTTCTTCATACAATTATACACACACACACACAAACTCAATTTTGTTATCATATATGATCAAGTTTCTTGGATTCAATCCGTTGTTTGATTGTGTATCCATAGATTAGGTTTATTGTTACTCAGTTATATCATAATCTACAACAATTCAAAAAGTAAAAATTTCAAACATACATCCATCCAATCTGAGAAAGACGAGGAAAGAGAAGACATAAAAGTTTTTAAACATAAGCCCATTTTGTGATGCTAATATGAGCCCAAACGAATCTGTATGTTTCTATACCCACTATCAGGCCCAAAAGCAGAAAATTACATCGGCACAAATAGGCCCATTAGGCATAAATAGGCCCATTACCCATTACCGATTACCTTGCTACCTTGTTAATTTCTGCACTTCTCCGCCATTACGGTTCTTCACACTACAGAGTAGAGAGTGGAGGAGCAGCTTCCTCTGGTTCTTCACCCCAAGTTATGGTATGCCCGTACACTTTCATCATCACCTGTTTGCTTTAATTCGTTTTTAATTGGAATTCCTGCTTGTTTTTGAATCTCTACTTCCTCGTCTATCTTTATTTGAAATTTGGGATTGATTCTCTGCTTGGGGTTTCAGTTGTTCTTCTCGTACTTCAAGGATCTGGTGGGAAGAGAAGTGACGGTGGAATTGAAGAATGATTTAGCTATTCGAGGAACTCTTCATTCGGTCGATCAGTATCTCAACATCAAGCTGGAGAACACCAGGGTCGTCGATCAAGACAAGTACCCGCACATGGTATTAATTATATTTTCCTTGGATTTCTTTGAATCATTTGTTTCTATGTTCTGATGCTGTTCCGTAATGGAATTTGAAATTCGTTTATGATTTTTGTTTTTAGGGTTTAGGGTTTATAATTATTAGGGCTTTAGGGTTAACTTCTGCTCCTCAAGTTTTAAGTTATTTTAGTGAGTAATGAGGCTTACGCTTGCAATTAGGGTTATGATTTAGGATTCTAAAGATGCATTGGCCATAATAAGTGGAATTAACATATCATGTGAAGGTTGGCCTATTGTTGTAGGTGTGTATATTTTCGGATTGCGGTGAATATGTTTATCCCTAATCTAGATTCTAGATTACATTCCTTTTAGACTCGTCGTCTTGTATTGCCCCACCTCCCAATGTACTGTGATCTTCTCCAAAAGATTTTGGCCATTTAGTGTAGAGTGAGGAGTCTCTTGTACCACACAGTGTGTAGATCATATGCTTATCATTTATCAAGGTTGACACATTTAATTTTGATTGAATTGATTTTTACAACCCTAAAGAGAGAATGTAATAATCCCTAAAGATAAAAAATAAGCCATATACTACAAGAGAAAATGCAACAAACTCTAATCCATATGACTAAAATAGTTATATTGCACTCAAATGCATGTACACTCAGATGTACCGAGACTTAGTTTTAGTTTATTCTTGTTTGTTCGTTGGTTTCCCTTGGACCTAGATAGTGAATATGATCAGTTTGATAAGAAGGGCAAATAATCTGCATTTTTATTGGATGTTTCTTGTAATTTGTAAAAAGGTCTGCATCTGAATCCTTTTAAAAGATCAGGCAGGAAGAGATATTGTGACAACATTACTGAGATATTAACTATTTGCATACCAATTGAAGTGAGAATCAATTCATTTTCAGCAGGATGAAGACTTAAGGAAAGCTCTATGCAGTTCCTTGTTATTGCCACTCTTTTCTTGACTTCTATGCTCTATAGTAATATTGGTTTTCATCTCTGGCAGCTTTCAGTTCGGAACTGCTTCATTAGAGGATCTGTTGTCCGGTACGTCCAATTGCCACCCGAGGGAGTTGATGTAGAACTGCTCCATGATGCCACAAGGCGAGAAGCACGAGGTGGTTAGCACTCTGTGGCTATCACTGGGTGATGCTTGGTCAATGCATTTGCAGACATTTTAATCCTGTGCTTTGTAAGAAATTTTCTGTTAAGAGTGACATGATTACCTATGGTTATTTTTCTTATTTAAATTTGTTGAATTTTCTTTTAATTGGCTGACTGACTGGAGTACTGTAATTGCTGACTATGTATTGTTTATAGTTCTTCAAGCTCTTGAATTTATGTCTTTTCTTTCTAATAATATCCTAATGTTGGTGATTAACAGAGGAAATATTGCATAGAGAATATATGAATGTTAATAGATGCAGCATTTCTAAAATCTTGCAAATCAGTTAATTTTGCAGAGATAATATATATAAGGAGTGTAAGACAAACACTAACATTAGTACTCCCTCCATCAGTTATGCCAACAAGTTATTTATAAGTCACAGTTGACTATGCATATGGATTAAAATTATATGAATAATTATAATATGATAATCAGAATCAGAAAAATCTTGCCGACAGCCAAAACTCTGTTTTAAATTGTCCTTTTTTTCCCTCTCCCTAATCATACCTATTCGTGTAATTATTATTGAATTAAATTGAATAAACACATCATATTTAACTCATTCTAATAATTATAAAACTTAAACAACTATTTTACTTTATTGAACTTTTGAGTTAAGCTAGATTTATTCAGTCGGAGTTAAAAATTGTTTGATTTTAACCTTTACTTTTTTACTCTTGTATCCCATCATTACAAATTTAAATCAAATGTAAAATTTATCAAATTTTTGAGGTGTTCACGCCTTATATGCTAATTAAAATGAGAAGAAATAAAAAAGATAATTCCTAAAAAAAAAATTGTTACCAACTCATTATAAATCTCATATACAGTTTTTAGATATTTTTTTGTAAAAAGAAAAAAAGAAATGGTATAATTGTTATATTTGAGCGTCGGTGGGGGAGAAAGTAAGGGGTGGGGTGGGGGTGGGTCTAGCCAAGCTTAGTACATGTTTGTTTGTTAATTACTTAATTCCAAATCCAGCCTGTTTCCACCCGATCATCTTTCCTAAAATCAAACTCATCCTAGCCCTTCATTATTTCTTCGCCCATCTCATACTAATTTCCATTTTCCATATTATTTTTTGTGTACACATATAAATGTAAATACATAATTGTGCTTTGTCAGTTTTACCCTGCTATAGTTTCGTATTTTGGAGATGGTGATTAGATTTATATAGTGGATTAGGATGATTTGATGCACTCTAAGGTTTATTTAAAATAACATAAAAAATTTATGGTATATTGGATGATTATTTAATTTATTTTTAATCATTTTATATAATTTAATGATAAAATTAAAAAAAAAAATTAATGATTTAGACAAAAATAAAAATAAAAATTATAGATAATGATTTAGATCATTGAGTCCAAACTCAAATAATACTAGAATTAATTTTTGAAGAAAGACTTCACAGCGAGTTTTTATTACATAGACATTTATTTTACTATTTTGAGTCGCGATTTAAAGATATAATATTCATATTCTTTTTATAATAAAAGGTCTCATCTTATGCCCACCACTTTTCCTTAATACAATTCTGTAATACACATAGAATAATAATATTCTTTAATGTAAATGTAAAAACAAACTAGTATATTTCAAGTGATCGGGGGAGTTATGTTTTTTTTAATCATATTTTTAGTGATATATATATATATATATATTAATCATATTTTTAGTAATATATTTTAAAATGCTTTTGAAGAAAATAATTTAGATTTGGTTAAAATAAATGGTAACCAAAATAAATGGTTGGATTGCATATACTCCTATGATTGATGGAAGATTTTTGTGATTTTAGATGGCATATATTTATAAACAGATTATATACTCCCTTCGTCTCTCGGTAAGAGTCCCATTTATTTTTGGGCCTTGATAAGAGTCTCATTTGCTTTTGAGCACGTGGATTAAGGAGTATTATTATTTAATGTGTAGTGGGTAGTTGGAGTATTATTATTTAATGTGTAGTGAGTAGTTGTATTAGCGGGTGTGTAGACCCCATGTTTTAATTGTATCAGTGGGTGTGAGTGGATCTCATATATCAAAAAAGGAAATGAGGTTCTTTAGGTGAGACAACCAAAATGGTAAAATGAGACATAGGGACGGAGGGAGTGCATATTATGATTTGATTAAAACTTTTTTAATCGAATCACCAATCTAAGTTAAGAATATTATGAAGTACTATTTTAATGTTGATCACTATATATAAGGTAAAAAAAAAAACACCCTAAATTTAAATTGGTATAGTAAAATCTTACACTTAATTATTTATAGTCCAAAAGAAAAGAAATGAAGAAAACGAAAAAGAAAAGAAAATATATAATGAAGGTGAAGGAGACAGCTGATCTAACATGCCAATCGTCGGTGGCTCTTCTTTGCTTCTCTCTCTTCACGCGCATTTCATCCAACCAAATTAAATCAAATTTCCAACTCTAAATTCTGATTCTTTCATTTGTTCTTCGAATCATCGAAGAAACTTAGAGAAAAACAGAATCCCAAAACTGAGCCTTCACTGAGTGTGAGGTAGTTGTTCATCTTTCTCTTTCTCTGTCTTCAATTTATTTGATGCATTATTGCGTTTGCATTGGACCCGTAATTCAATTAAATTGATGCGTTGTAACAGAACCCATTATTGAATCATCCACCACAACCCACGCAAACCCCATTTCTTATTAAGATTTATCGATTTTTATTTTTATTTTTTCATTTTTCTGTTTTTCAGTAGGATGGAGGCGAGTAGCAGGGGATTTGCGAAGATGGGTTTAGCAGTTGCGGTGGTGTTAATGGGCGTTTGGTTGGCGAATGCCGATTCGTCGAAGGAAATTCTGGTGAAGAAGGTGAAGGGAGAGAAAGTGTGCGACCAAGGATGGGAGTGCAAAGGGTGGTCAAAATACTGTTGCAATCTCACCATCTCCGATTTCTTCCAGACCTACCAATTTGAGAATCTCTTCGCCAAGAGGAATTCTCCGGTGGCCCACGCCGTCGGATTCTGGGATTTCAGGTCTTTCATCCTCGCCGCCGCCGTTTATCAGCCGCTTGGATTTGGGACAACTGGTGGCAAGCTTATGCAGATGAAGGAAGTCGCCGCTTTTCTTGCTCATGTCGGCTGCAAAACTTCCTGTGAGTGATTTATTTATTTAATTGTGGGTTTTATCTATTTCCAGTGATTTGGATCTAGATTATTAGTGTGAACTTGACCTCATTGTTTGCATTTGGGATGTGATTGGGTAATGAGTAGTGATCTAAGTCTATAACCGTTTGTTTCTTTTCGGGTATTTGAATTGTGCAAACAAGTACTGCAGAAGCAATCATTACACAAGTATATTTGGATAATTGGATTTACTTGTTAGATGCAGAATTTGTTTATTATGTAGTGATTAACACTTATTTGCTTGTTTCTGTTCAAGGTTTTAAGTTTTAATTATCATGTAACAATTAATTGGGAGACTAGATTTACTTACCTAGTTGAGGTTGACTGCATAATCACCTAATTAGATGTAGAGTAATTTCTGTATTGTTGTTTATTTGTTGTAGTGTTCAGTGATTGTCTGATATTTGCTTATGAGGCTGGATTGATTGTTGTCTGTACAAAAACATTGTTTGAGTCGGCCTGTTTAAACCTCTGCTGGCGATTTTAATTAACTTCTTCAGAATTATAGTTTTCTTTTGATTCTATTGTTAAATCATGTTGTGAGATGTTAAAGAACTGTTTGGTATGCAGTGGTACCTCCATTTATTGGTGATAACATATAAATGGCGGGTAGTCAGAATGGATAATGTAATTTGTGCATATTTCTGAGTGCTGGAATCTCACAATGGATACATGAACAATATCGTAGTTGAGTCGAATAATCATTATAGTTTCCTCTCTTGTCTACTGAACTTTACTAGAAAGAATGCTTATTTTAAATTGTTAAGAAAGCTCAAGGGTTTAATTTGGACAAAAAATTGTTTTCCGTTGCAATTATCACCTTGAATCTTATACACAAACACACTTTGAGATATGGTTATAACTAAACTGTAGAATTAGGACACGGGTTGAGCTAGTGATTTTTTTTACTGAAGTAGCTTTGGCCTTATGGTGAACCGTATTGTAGAAGGAAACTGCATTGTCAATAATGCAAGCTTCTTTATGTTGAATCATCTGTCTTGCATTCGTTCTTGCTTGGTCTCATACAATAATTGGTGCACAAATGATGCAGGTGGTTATGGAGTGGCCACAGGTGGACCACTTTCCTGGGGTCTATGCTTCAACAAGGAAATGAGTCCCAGCCAAGGTTATTGCGATGACTTCTACAAGTATGAGTATCCATGTGCTCCTGGTGCAGATTACTATGGCCGCGGTGCTATTCCAATTTACTGGTATTGCCCCTTTTTCCCCTTACATATCAGTATCCGCTTGGTACCCCCCCCCCCCCCAAAAGACACACACACACACAATGTATAAAAATAAGTAAATAATCTCAACTTGCTTTTGGTGATATTCTTTCAGTTGGATATCAAATCACCGTATGTATTTTGACTCGATGTGATTGTTGTGGGAAATAACTAATGCTAGTCTGTATGTGTGAAATGCTTATTTTCTTAGGACATTCATATTGATCCACCATTACATTTGGAATTTTTATTGACATCTCTACTTAGACTGACGGATTACTTTCCCCTCTAATTGGAACTATGTTTGTTTTTTTGGGATCCACCTTTTTCAGCTCATCTTTTGTTATTGTATAATTTAGGTTGCAAACTTTCTTACTAATATTACTTTATGAAAAGGTTTCGAATATTATTTTGTTGGGAGTTTTTTTGTCTAGTTTCCATAAGATTGTGGAAATAGGGAAGATATATAACATCTCATTTTGTGGTAAAATCCTACCAGGAACTATAACTATGGAATTGTCGGTGAAGGCATCAAGGCAGACTTATTGCACCATCCTGAATACATCGAACAAAACGCCACTCTGGCCTTCCAGGCCGCGATTTGGAGGTGGATGACTCCAATGAGAAAGGGTCAACCTTCAGCTCACGACGCCTTTTGTGGAAACTGGAAACCCACCAAAAATGACACAGCGGCTAACCGAGTGCCTGGATTTGGAACCACGATGAATATTTTGTACGGGGACTACACTTGTGGACAGGGAGAAATTGATCCGATGAACAACATCATATCTCATTACCTGTATTATCTGGACTTGATGGGTGTTGGCCGAGAGGAGGGGGGATCCCACGAAGTACTCAGTTGCTCCGAACAGGTTCCATTCAACCCTACCTACAAAGCATCGACTTGAAACGTCTTTGCCCGTTCTTGAACACGTCTTGTGATGCCATGTAATAAGATTTGCATTCTTGTGCTTCTCCTTTGTGTGATTATTGGTTATAGTGGATTTCTAATATGTGAAGTGGAGTTACTATGGTTGGTTGTGAATTCAAATTGTTCTGTTGCTAGTTTCTTGTTATTAAGTTGTAAGATTTGATGTATTTTATTAATTTATTTATACCCAAGTATACTACATTTCAATATTCATTGTTTCTTCTCTGAATTTCGTTCAATTAATTTATGATTTGCATGTCTGATCATTTGATTTGTGTTGTGTATTCATATGGTTGCCAAATGTGACACACTCACATTTTCTCAACTAGTGCAACTCTTAACTGTGTTTAATGAATATAATTTGGGTTTTGGATTCGTCCTAGAATAGTGAGTTTTTGTGCAACTGAGCTTGCACACCCATTTTGATTCCTTTAATTTTTATTGAATCGACATTGATAGTCATAAGAGAATGTAAAAATTTTTGAGAGTAAATGACAAGCAATACACGGGTAAAATAGCATATAATTCCTTAGCACATCCAGAATAATCAATTTAATTTTGCATGAATTCATGATAAATCCCAAAATACAATTTAATACATCTTTAAAGGATAAATTCAACTCACTCCGCCCCCACAAAATTTTCACTCTTTCCATGTTCGTAGTTCTTCACAAAAGTTTTCACCTTCTAAAAAAAAAAACTCAAAACAACAACCATCTCATCATCTGCTACATATTTCTCACTCCAGTGGTTTTGTAACTAAGATGTAGACCCATCTTAGAAAACTAGGTTTAAAACGCGTAAAGTTTATTTCTCCAACTGTCCAAAATATCTGCCTGCAATTGTCACAAGAATGTTTAAGATAATAACCTCATCGTCCACTTCTGCTTTTGCTGCTCGTAAGCTTGCACACTTTCGGAGTAAAGACCGAACGGCTGCACTTGTATCAGCGTTGAAGGGGCAATCCACTGCAACACACAGAGCAAACAACCATAGGCTCTCATCATGTGACAATCTGCTCATATTCTCTATGGAGCTGATTCGTTTTTTCAGCATTGAAGTTCGAGCCGCTGAGTCCATCTTGAGGATCTTAGAGAGGGTGGGACGGTCATCCGTACTGGACCTTGAAGTATCAGGAGAATCTGGGATGGGTTTAGAATCACCAGTCTCAAACTCGTTGGAAGCTTCGGAGGGAGAGGAATTGTCCATGGATGCTAAGCTAAAGATCTCAAAGGAATCAGTCTCAATCATTCGACTCAGAATATGTTCGACCTGAACAGATTGCACGTTGATCGTACTTTCTCCACCCGAGCCCTGAAGATCAAGCTGTGTAAAAGCCTGAAGAAGGTTCACAGTCATATCATATGTAAATATTGAGAACACCAATAACCTTGAACTGCAAAAGAATATTATTCCATGACAGAATATTCCACTGCCTGTCGCCTAACGTTAAACGAGGATCTAAGATATTTTCAGATCAAATTCAATAACATAACACAATAGACTCCTAAATAAGCAGTTTTCGCACAACATAGAGAAGAGACTACTAAGTAATGTGTGTATGCACCACAACTACTTCATATCTGGATTACTATTAAAAACTTAATCAAATCTAAAGTATAATCAAAAGTTTTGGACAGAGGGGTCAATAAAGTTGAGAAAAAATAAGAGTCGGAAAATTACTTGCCCTTAATCCACCAACATTCCACAGTTGGTGGGTTCATGTCTGATTGACTCTTTCTCTTCACTATTGAGGATAGTTAAGCGTATATTGTGATGAACCTCAGTTTCTTAGTATATAATGCAATGTATGATAGACCAGCCTACTCTTCAAGCTTTATTATTATTATTAGTATTATTTTCATACAAGATAGATAACTGAAATTTTACTTACTGCATTGGGTTGATTAGGATAGGCTCAATATGCAGCACTAACTATATTTTCTAACACACACTCTTATAAACCCGGTTTACATAGCTTATCATGTGAACCCTTTTTTCTCACCCTAAGCCCTCCCCCTTCCAGTCCTATTATACCCTATGTATTGCTAGAGGTTTAAATTAAAAGGGGAAATAGGGTTTACATCGTAAACCCGGTTCACAAGAGACTAACTCATTTTCTAATTGGCAAAACTTCATGCATAATTTAGCACAAATGGATCTTTTGTTATGTCATACAAACAGTATGATGAAGCCTGGCAAAGAAGATGAGCGCGATAGTTTACCTGTCTCAGCTCTGTGAAGTCAGAAAGGAAGCTATCCTCCCATTCTTTGAGGGGCAATAAATTCTCTGGGCACTTCATTACTTCAGGAATTTTAGGCATGTAATCACTCTGTTCTTTGGTTTTATTAACTTTGGCAACTTTTACTTTGGGAATTCTAGCAGTTTCCCACCTACAAAACAAGTAAAACATTTGACGAGTTATTCTCTAGGTGAATGAGAAACAAAAGAATATTTAATTTATATGTTCCATCTAATAAAGTAGCCAATATCTGATCAAAATAAATCTCGAGTACTATCTCCAAAAACTTCAGTTTCCATGCGACCAAATTAACTGGGTGATGTTAGAGTAGTCTCGTCCAACCAGCAACTATAACGAGATTAACTCCCACCTTCTTTTCAATGCCAGCATCTAACATAGAGTTCATGAAGCATCCAGCCAACTACTTACCGAAATTGCATCAAGTTTATCCCACAGCCACATTTTCCTAGTTGTTTTTTACACCAAATGGCCCTCCTACCTATATACACAACTTGTGCTCAATTAAAGTCCATCAATATCCTTGAGCAGGAAAGTGTATTGACTCCACATGAGTTGAATTGTCTTGGTTAAACCCCTAGCTATATTCTACTTGTCTATCCTTCTGAGTGAAACTAGAATAAAGGAAAGGCTTAAGATTTCCATAATTCAAAAATAAAAGACAAAATGTTAATAATTCTTTTAATAACATAGATAAGAATAATCAATACCCTGCAGGGGCAATGAATAATCTAGAAAGAGCACCATTAAAAACCAAAAGGCAAGCATTAACGTGAATTGCAATTCTTTAAAATATACCTCACACGCCTAAGATATTCAAGTCCATCTAGTGGAGGACCAGAATCAAAATCAGGTTCTCCTGTAACATAAAGAGCAGGCCGCTGAATACTACTGTAATCTTCATCACTATCTTCATCTTCATAGAATTCTTCTCCCTCAACAGATAACCCGTTTTCATCAGTGTGAAAAAGAAAGGTGGAAGAATCTGATTTGTTCAAATTATCAAGGTGCTTATCTGAAAATCCGGTGCACTGTTCACCTGAGACAATGAAAGAAAATTTAGTAAAATCATGCCAAACAACTAAAAAAATATGAAATTAAGCATACTTCATAATAGTTCAATCTATTGACCTGATATTTGAGAACCAAAATTCCATTCAACCAAGCAACTATTCCAATTTCAATCATAAATAATAAGTCGAGAGATCTCTATCAACCCTCACATTTTCAACTATATTCTGCCAACATATTCTCATACACAACCCCAAATCCTAATTCCTTACTTTAAGAAGTTCCACAAAATCTCTCAACTATATCTGAAGTAACAAAAATCCAAAGATATTCAGGATATATCATAAAGCTAAGGACTTCACAGTAAGTAACAAAAATCCAAAGATATTCAGGATATATCATAAAGCTAAGGACTTCACAGTATATACAGTCCATTCTTCAGGGCACAAACAAAATCAGATGGTTTCCTTTCCACAATGCAGCCATTACACCTGTGCACACGGAAAAATAACACATCAAATTGACACAACCAGAACAATCCATCATTTAGGTAAAGCAAAACTAAAATGCAATTGGGGAAGGAAACCATAAAGATTTTTCATACCCTCTAACGAATGTAGATTAAAGAAGATGAAATTAAAAGATATGTCAATTAAAGAATGCAATGCCAACAAGTAATCCCTTGGTTTTTACAACAAAACCCAGCCAAGAATCTGTTAAAAGCACAGGAAAAATGTACAACATACCCGAGTTAGTAGATTTGAGAAATTGGGGACGAGGATCAAAGTCAAAGTCGAAGGTTGGAACACTATCCTCCTGATGAATCTTATCCACTTTGGCCAGTCCATCATACTCAACCGCCACCATTCCGAGCCCGCAATACACTTGAAGCCACTTAATCTTTTGCTCTTCCAGTTTCTCAAACCTCAGACCCTCCATCTCCTCTCTTGAATACTGCAACCCCTTCTTCTCTTTCCTTTCACTGGGGCAGTAGTTCAAACCCTCGTTGATTTTCCTAACCTTTCCTCCCCTTCGTCTGGGTTTCTTCTCTTTCAGTTCTTGCCCCTTCATTTTGCTCTTAGTAACATCGCCGTCAGTACTGAAATTCAAAATTTCAGTCTCAACAAGTTCATTCGCGCATTCCTTCGAACACGTTGCCGACGCTCCTTCTGTGGAAGTTTGTTCTTCGATTACCGGGACTACCATCTCTTGTTGAACAACGGCGTCAAGGGTGGTCTCAGCTAGACCGTTCCCGTCGTGATTTTCAAAAGAATCTGGAGTGACAGGAGAAGCAGAGCTGCCAGAACCCTCGGATGGTTGTAGGTTGCCTTCAAGAGTAGTCAAAACGACTTCAGCGGCGCCGCCATTATCGGAATCAAACGAATTTGCCATCTGCGTGAATACAGTAAAAATTTAACTTAGGTTTATGCTGAAATAGAGTGTAATCCTGGCGAAGATATATGCAAAAACGCCACTAGGCTTTCGTTCGCTTCAGGATTTAAAGGAGTTCAGCCCTTTCCAATTACTACTATTTAATTTAAAGGGTCCGTTTGGTATATTACAAGGAAAAATAGGAATAATGGCTACAGTAGAAAGGAATACTAGTAATAATTTGACTCATGGTAGAATAGAGTATATTCTCCCGTCCACCAAAGATGTTTTTTACTTTTTCTACGTGAATAAAAGGTATTATACCCAGAGATGGTAAATAGTAGTAGTAAATATTTAATGTGTGATGGGTAGGGATGATAATGAGACGGGTATTTGCGGATACTCGGTCTACCCGAATCCTAATGAGTAGGGTACGGGTAGTGTTAAATGGGTTTGGGACGGGTACGGGTAGTTGGGAAAAATACCATTAGGGTTTGGAATGGGTACGGGTAATGCCTCAAATACCCGCAGGTAACCGATTATATTTTTTTTTTATAAAATTTAATATATATTATATAATTTATATATGATAAGATATTTTTTATATTTAATTAATAGTTATAAGTTTTATTTAATCATATTTATTAAATATTTATTTAAAATAATACAATTTATACTATATTTATTTTATATTTAATTAATAATAATGTAATTTTTATTATTATATTTATTTAGACAATAAAAAAATATAAATATATGTATAAAATAAATGAATATTAAATGGGTATGGGTACCCGTGGGTAGTGATAAACTATAATAGGACGGGTAAGAGTACCATAATAAATTTTTTAAATGGGACGAATACGGATACATATAGTTATTTTTTTAATCGAATACGGATACGGGTATCCCAAAATAAATGAATACCCTACCCGTTGCCATCCCTAGTGATGTGAAATTGTATTAGAAGGCGTGTGACCTCATATTTTAATTATCCCTAGTGATGTGAAATTGTATTAGAAGACGTGTGACCTCATATTTTAATTATTTTCTTCGTCTTCTTGATATATATTCATTTTTTTATTTTGATCCGTTCCATTACAGAACATTTATTTTCCTTTTTTGATTAATGTGACCCACAACCACTACACATGGCATCACATTCAACTCTAATACAACTACCCACTGCACATTAAAATATTATTTCTCTCACCTTACTGTATACTCCCTCCGTCCGTCCTCCCTCCGTCCCTTAGAAAAGTATCCGTTTACTTTTCTCACATTCTCACATAGATTAAGAAGTATTATATTTTATGTGTAGTGGGTAGATTTAAAAGATTGTTTTCCCGATTTACCTTTACCATTAATTATTCCCTAATTAAAACAGCAATCTGTACAACAAAAATCAACAAATAACTTTTAAAAAAATAAATAAAAATTAAGCTCAAAATAAAAAATAAATAAATAAATAAATGTTGGATCTTGCATCCAATACTTTTTCCCTCAGATCTGGAATCATGTTACTGGATTAAACCATGAGATCGGCAATCATCCAACGTTTTTGACATGTCAAAGGCAGATCCGGGGTGTTGCGGCAGATCCGGCAGACGACGGTCAAAGGGCAGCAGCGACTAGAGGCGACGGGAATCGACGGTGAGATTTCTTCAGCGGCTAGACCGCGTCGGGCTCGCGTTACTGGCGGCGACATCCGACGAAAAATCCTGTCGGAACTGCGTGGCAGCGGTCGGTGAGGCTGGAGGTGGGAGGGCGGCGGTCGACGAGGCTGGAGGTGGGCGAGCGGCGGCGGTCGACGAGGGTACTCCGGCAACAGGGAACTTACGAATGATGCTGTGGTGGTCGACGGTACTCATCGAGAGAAGATGAAAGAGATGAATATGATTCAGGCAGATTTGGGATGTAGAGAATTAAAAAAGAATGATTTGGCATTCTGTATTTAGTAATAATTAATGGGTAATAAATTTAAAAGAATGGCAGAAATTGTAATTTTATGTAATTTAATGGGGTATTGTAAATTGGGGTGGGTCCAATTATTATCAAAATAAGATACGGACACTTTGTAGTGGGATGGACGAAAATGATAAAATGGACACTTATTAGAGGGACGGAGGGAGTATTAAATTATTATATTCCTTAATCCACGAATACCCACTACACATTAAAATATTATTTATCTCATCTTACTATATATTAAATTATTATATTTCTTAATGCACGTGCAAAAAATAAACGAACATCTTTTAAGTGAATGGAGAGAGTATATGAGTGGGTGTATGCGAGTTAAGTGTAAAAAGGAAATGAAACGTCCAAAGAGTATCTATCTTAATTATTGATCTTGGTTGGATAAAATTAATTTTTTTTTTTTTGGAATTGGCTAATGATTTTTAAAGTTACTTTTGTTCAACACTATGTAACTTATCCTTTAAAAATTACTAATAAACTTGTTTTGTGAGCTTTGCTAGAAGGAATCAAAGTAACAGATCTCAATTTTGGAGGAATGGGATTTCTTGTGATACAAAATGAAATTAATTATGCATAGCTACTATTAACCCTTCTAACAAAAGAATTATTTTTCCATTTTTTTTTATCTCAAATTCTTTTATCTAAACATGCATCCCCAAAGAAAGAAGGAGGGTTAACACTCGATCGAGCTCTTGTCGGCTGGGGATTCATTTCAATTATTTTGGGCAGATGATATTTAGCTATATTTCCAACTTTATCATCTTATACTATTGTTGTACGTATTGGAGATAGAAGAGTTTTTATCTCCCTTGAGTTTCCAAATAAAAGAAGATGAGAGATGTTTGAGGAGCAGCATCCCGTGGTGGAGGATTTGTTTGGGTAAATAATTTGCTATGTCCATCAAAACTAGAACTCAAATTAAGTATCAATGACATTAAAGAACAAAAAAAAAGGAAATAAAAACAATTCTCTTTTCATTTTTTCTTCTTTTATCTCTCTCAAATGAATTTTATAACAAAAATGTTTCAGATTTGTGATTATGAGGATTTTGGCAGAATCGTTTCAAAAATGTTTCAGCTTTGTGATTGCATAGAGAAAAAAGCTACTAGTGAGATTGGGTGCTATCAAGGGGAATTTCGTAATATTTTCTACTGAATAACATTGAAAGCAAACATGACAGAGAAAAAGGTCAAGAAGGGTTAGTCTTAGGAGAGGTTTTAGATTGTAGTATTAAAAAAGAGCACAGCATAAGTTGTGCTCATACTCAAATAATAAAATACAAATCCCAAAGGACTAAAAAAAGAATGATATATCAATACATGCACTATTCTTGTTGGAAACTTTGTCAATTTTTTCAATTTTAATTTTTGTTTTAGTTTTTAATCATATTATTAATTTAGGCATTTTGAAAGATTTATAAAATTTTCAAGAACTTTATTATAGGATTTGTAGCGTCTTATAAGTATTGAATTTTCCTTGCAAAAAGATTAAAATTAAAAATGTGTCGTATGCGTTTACCCAAATGCCAAGCCGTATGGGTGTCATGCATCATATGCAATGCACGAAAATATGTCGGTTAGGGAGTTGGTGTTTTGGCTAAAGCCCCACCAACACACTAACCGACATAGTGGCCGACAATGATGATATATATTAAACCTAGAAATTGTTCTTTAGAGCCTTAATCCCAATTCCAACCCAGGGGCGGATCCACTGTGGGACAAGTTGTACAGCTGTACCCAAAAATGAAAAAGGTTATACATATATATAGTAATTTTTAACAAGATTTAGAACTTGTCATAGTGGTCTTTGCTAAATTTGTAACCTGAAGGTCAGGCGTTCGAATCCCTCTTACAGCACATTTAACTTTTACTTCATTTATTCTTTTAAAAAAACTATTTTATATCAAAATTTAAAAAATGGATTCTTTAAAAGGAACGAAGGGACTACTTTTTTATTTTGATTTATTTATCGTATCATTTTAAATATAAAAAATAGGAATAATTTTTTGTAATTACATGCCGTCCCGTACCCCCAGAAAAAAATTTCTGGATCCGCCCCTGTTCCAACCATATGGATGCATGTCTTGCATCAAACACAACACGACTGGGAAATGTCGTTTGGACTTTTGGATGCCATAGTTAAAGCCACCGACACCCTAACCGACACGCTCAAAGCCACCGAAACCCTAACTGACACGCTCATAGATTGGATTAAAAATATGATGTCGGGTGAATTCTGTTCAGAGTCCAATTGAGGCTATGAGTTAATGTTGAGAAAGTAAGAGATGAATCTTGTGAATTACACTCTACTTAGCCACTATGCATGCAACCATAGGCATAACAAAAAAATATTAAACCTCGACTTTTTCTTATTATAATTGCTCTCAACTGCGTTTTATTCACAAGTTATTTGAGAAATCTATTAGAAGAATCACTGTGAAAATTGCATCTAATAATCACATATGATATTAATGAAATATAATAATATATGTATATGATTTGAAGACACCAATAGGATGACTCAAAAAGTTTAGTAAAACGAAATAATCATAATCATAATATGATTTGGGATCTCACGAAATAAAATTTAAATATTTTAATAATCTCTTAAAACAGAATCTTGTTTAGGGGACTTTAAAAGAGTATTTTGATTATTTTGGCCTTTTTGTTGCATTACTTCATAATCATATCAGTTTAATAATATTTCAGCATATTAGATGATAATAATTTGCTTTTTGGATCTTCCTAATCTTGCTTGAATATTTTATAATCACGAGCAAGAATACTCGGTCGTTGTAGAAGTATATCCCAATAAATAAAATTATCGAATCTGAAGGAGTTTAAGTTTAGATTGAGAGAACACGTTAGCTCTTGTTTTTATCGCTTTTATAAGGACGATCGGAGAGGTTGATAATCAAGAACTCAAATAAAAGAAATCAAGATAAAATAGGAGAAAAATAAAATGGAGAATATGGTGATGAAGGGCAAGTAGTAAGAAATGGGACTAGAGACAATTAAAGTGCCTTAAGATTCATTTTATCATGCAAAAGGAATAGACGAGATAGAAATTGGACTAGAGGCGATCACCAATGTATCCAAAGCTCCCTCTCGGGTTACTAAGGTTGTAGATCTCATAGAGACTCCCAAATGCACCTAGGATCGATGCCCAACACTAACCTCTCCCATTTAGGTACTAATTAAATTTCAATTCTCCCTTAAAAGGTACTAATAAGAATTAACTCTCCCTTTTTGCGTACTAGAGCTAACGAATGGATTAGTTCCTCTCACCGGGTTCAAATGTCCTCTCGGTCAAAACCTAAACCCAATGTCCTCTCATGGTAATTCTAATACTTTGGAGGGTCATTTTCGTCTCACCCCAAGCAATATCCACATAAATTAATATAATGACACTTAATTAATATAAGCAACAAATTAACCAACAATCCATTAAATTAACATGCTACCCATAATTAACAAACCATGTCAAAATATAATTCATGCATCACAAAACTCATGAGAAGAAATCAAATATCAAATCATGTCTAAAACATATTTAATTTGCATAATAAAATAAATATTAAGCACTAATCATGTCTCTAACCCCACAAGAGGGATTATCCTAGCATAATTAAAGTAACAAAACAAACAAATGATTCATTACAATTATCCATGGAGTCTAATTCAAAGAAAATTACAAAAAGAATTAAAACTCCCCTTCAATTTGACTTGTTGGAGATCTTCAATTTCTTCTTGAAATTCCTCCTCTTGATCTTAATTCCAAAGTAATTCAAACACCAATGATAGGTGGGTGAAAGATTAGAAGATGGATTTGTGGAGTGATCAAAAGAAAATAAAAATGAAGAAGGGAGAAAGTAGAGAGAAAGTGTGTGAAGTGTGTGTGGCCTCCAAAAAGGAAATAAAATTTATTGATAATTGTTACCCAAAATTTGGAAAATGAAGGTATTTATAGTGGTGGAGGATCAAGAGAATTAGGGCAAAAATTGGATCATGGGCTTAAGGCAATAATGGGCTTTTTCATGCAAAATTTGAATTTGGAAAACTGGGTTTGATAAGTATTCCGTACGGTTTGAGTGCATGAACCGACTGTTGGCCCAGCTATTGAAGGCGCCTACATGTATGCCTGAGGTCGTGGGTTCAATCCCTTCTTCCAACATTCTTTCTATTTTTTTGCCTTTTTCATTCCAATAAAATACGGAATTAAATATCAAAAATAAGATAAAAAACATGCCAAAAACACACGAACACAACTCTAAAATTTAGCAAATTTTCACACTAACCACCTAATAATCCATTAATTAGATGATATCTTATATCAGGTAATGTAATTAATTTTTTTCTTTCTATTTTTTTGCCTTTTTCATTCCAATAAAATATGGAATTAAATATCAAAAATAAGATAAAAAACATGCCAAAAACACACGAACACAACTCTAAAATTTAGCAAATTTTCACACTAACCACCTAATAATCCATTAATTAGATGATATCTTATATCAGGTAATGTAATTAATTTTTTTTATTTCTTGTATGCTTTAGGAAGACTGTGACCATGGAGATGGTTAATATGCATGTGAAGCATGAGTTCTTATATGGTAGAAACGTATTGCTATAATTTTTGAGGCTGAATCAGGTTGGTGTTTCTTTGCAAGCGGATAAAAGATATTAGTTTCTGTTATTTGTAAATTGTTTAAGACATTACTCTACACTATCTCTTTTTACTGGTATGGAATGAGATTCTAAATTACAAACAAATTAATGAAAATAGTGTCATGATTTGCAGGTGAGAATGAAAGTAAAACAATGTAATATACATTTTTCTTGGAGAGGGCCGTAGGATAAATGCTTAATGTGCATATCTAGTTCACTTTAAGCTTGTTTCTCAGCATCATTGGCATATTGCAGGCTGAGAAACAAAAGCAAATATATGAATTTCAGGTATTTATGCTAGTTAAAACTAATTCTTTATTATCAATATATTTAGAAAATACAACAGTCACATGTGTTGAGCAGTGGTAAGCTTTTGAAAAAATTATGGAAGCCTGTTAGCTGTCCACGAAGAAAGCTTGTCTGTAATTATAGCTTTCTTTTCTCAGATTATTATAAAATAGCTTAATGTGTAAAATGCCAAATTTTGTTGTAGGCTCTACTTCTTGTTGTTTTTTTAGCTTGGTGTTGCCTCGGAGCCGCTGAACAGTTCTTGCTTGTTCCCCGAAAAAGATTAAGACAGCTGTGTTTAAGGGCTGCAATACGCTCGTGCTGGCAATTAATCAAGCGTTGTCGCCTAAAGTCCAAGTCGGTGCAACAAATATTGCTAATAGACTATGCACCAGGGTAAGATTAAGATAGTAGAGTAATTTATCAATTGCTGTTGCATCTATACATAGCAATATTAGTCTAGCATCTCGAGATGACGCCTCGTTGATTTATGCTCAGTGATGTACCTCCTCCCACTTGTCTTTTCCTACTACTCTCCATATGCAAGGAAAAAAACTATTTTTTTCTCAACAATTTGACATAAGGTTTTCCGTTTCTTATAATTTTTCAGGATGTTATCTCGAAGTTTGAATCTTTGCCCTTGTATCGTGTGACTGGAAGTGGGTTTTATTTTTCTGTAGTTTGCTTTTATTCTTCTATACATGATTAGCATGCTTGCCATTTTCTTCTATTAAGTGTTTGCTTCTTGTGAAAAATTACATGAGTGAATGCATTTTCTTCTATTGTATGATTGCCTCCTTTTTTAATATCATAATAAGTTTTAGAACTCCTATTAGACTACTTTCATGTTTCTTTTGATCTTGTAGCTTTTTGATAGTAAAGCTACGGAGAATGCAATTATTGACTGGTTTGGAGTTAGATTTCTCGCCCTCCATTTGCTGCAGTGGTGATATATTATTAAACTTTATGAGTACGCTTGCTCTTATGACTTCTTTTACATTTGTGGGTATCTTGCGACGTTTTCTCATAGTGAATCTATCCTCTGTTATCTAAATGCCAAAAATGAAGTTGAGTGCATTAGGGAATGAAGTGACATTTTTAACTCTCAATTATTATTATTATTAGTATTTTTGGGAATGCAGGGCTTTGAAACAACTACTGATCCCTGATAAGAACAACTACTGGGAGAAGAGAATTGAGGTACTTATGTGATCTTAGGAATTTATATGCTATTTCAGATTGGACTGATATCCTCAGTATTTGAAATTTTGTTTAGTCATGTTATTCTCTCTCTCATTATATATTTAGTCAAAGTGATTCCAAGTTCTGCTCTGATTTTTGTTGGCAGTAGTTGAACATGTGTTGGACTAAAACTAATCTCACATAGCCTTGAAATTTTAATAGATGTTCATTTTCTTCGTATAGTTTCTTGTGCATGCTAATTAGTCATGAGAACTGCGGGGGTAGCGGGTATAAATGCTAATTTAAATTTTTTTAGTGTGAAACATTTTATGAACTTGGTACTCATCTAATTATTGACATTATATTTGTTCAGAAAAAATGAAAATGGTTGATTTAATAATTTGTTGTGATAAAATTGCAAGAGAAATGCAGTGAGGGGACACTAATTTGAAAGATTATTGGGTAATGATGTGAGACAGCAATATTCTTCATTACATTATTTTAATATTTACATTGTACTATAAAAAAGTGAAAAAATTCATTTTTGAGATTTTACCTCCTAAACCTTATGGAAATAGAATGAAAACCAAATTTTAGTAGCTGATGATTCTCCAAGTTTTGAATCAGTAATGAGGCAACAAAGCTTCACACTTCTTCAAATTAAAATTTTTAAGTTAAATTTCTTTATGTAAATTTTTTATGTTATGTATGTTTTGAGAATGCTTAATGTGAACTTGGGATGGAGCTTCCCCTCTTACATCTGTACAGCTTGTGAAGTTGGGGTGGAGTTGTCATGCATAAGCCAAGTAACCACACTATTACTGCATTGGATCATTCGACTGAAGAGCTTAACTATGATCATGTGATGCTTTTTTTTAATAGAACTAGCTTACTTGTTAACCTGTCAATCGTGTCCTGATATGCAAGATTTTGATGATGTGCTCTTTCTATATTGACAAATTTTATGATCATTAAAGATTAATATAATAGTAAAGATAATATAATGTCCTGGATGAATGTATTGAGGCTCTTGGTCTGGACAGTAATTTGTGATGATTTTAGGCTGTTTGACGGTGTCTCAAGAACAAAATCTGGCATGCAAAGAGATCATTTCCAAAGTAACAAAATCTGTAATAAGATAGCTCATGGTGCATGCTGCTGTCTGGGATGTTTTTCGGAGGCAGGATGTGCCTAAATTAGCTGAATACTTGGATAAATATCAAAAAGAGTTTCGTCATTACAAAAACTCTCCAGTGGATTTAGTGATTACTTAGTTCTGCTGCATACAATAGCTAAAAAAATGTTTTATTTTAGATGTTTACTGTTGGTTTAGGTTAGTGGATCCTATATGACCAGAAGTTTTGTTTGAATCAGTTAAAGAAGTTTGGTATTATTTACTTTTTAAGTTATTTGCATTTGCATTTATTTTGCATGCCAAGTAAATTGACTAATATCTCAGGTTGAAACAAGGTATTGAACCGTGGACGTTTGATCAACATCTGGGCGATGTTGTGTTCAATCCTGCTGGTTGCCCCCATCAAGTGAGAAATAGACAGGTTAACCACTTTTGCTGAACTTTCTTGAGCCCAGAGTCACTTTTTATCTTGATTAGTTTTTGATAATTTATTTGTAGGAATATTTTCTTATGGTTTTTATCTTATTGGTTTTTCTTGCATGTTCTTATTTTTTAAACTAAAGTTGTTTTCGCGTGATATGTAAATATTTTAATATACCTTTACCTTGTTCTTTATCAGTCCTGCTCAAAAGTTGTTGTGCCCTGGATAATTTTCAAGAATGTCTGTGTTTAACACAAGTTGCTTATATGTCAGAGGGAATGAGGAACATGATGAATGGTTTGTTGTTTATATTTATGGAAAGACATTATTGTTGATCATGGATATATTATGATGTATTTTAATTGTTATTGATGAATTGTATTGGTGTGAGAGAGATGTTGGGATGTTGTATTCGAACGTATTGATGTTGACTTTTGTATTTGGAGTTCAATTATATTTAAATGAATTGAAGTAAAAATTAGTCGTGTTGTATTGAAGATCAAGGATTATGGCCATTTTATTATTTTCATTTAAATTATTAAACAAGAAAAATTTTATCATTAACAACGGGGATATAGGCTACGACAACGGGCACAAACTGTTGTCAAATATAGCTATGACCAATATTTTTATAACCGGACCGGGGTCCGAACTGGTATCTTTACCGGTTCGCAGTTCGATCGGTCGGACCGATTGAACCGCCGGTCCAACCGGAAAAATTAAATTTGCTTATTTTTAATTATATTTTAGAAATAAATATAGAGTAAATAAAAATATTTAATAAAATATGAAGGTTTAGTATTTAAATTTAAAGACCACCCCATAAAAAAGCCCACCAGGATGTTTAGCATTTTATAAAGCCCATCAATTTTTTTTCTGCTCGACGATTTTTAAAAAGGATTAGGACAGAGAAATTTACATTAATAAAAACTAGATTCCAAAAGAAAATATGTTAGAAGCAGAAGTAGGGTTGCTGTGTCCTCACCCGCCACCCCTTCTTGCTCTAACAAAATTTAGATTCTATTCATCTATGTCTTCTCCTTCATTATTTTCTCGTTTTTTCTTCAATCTGTCCATCAAATTAGCATGAATACTAGTTAAGAAGTTTTCAGAAGAGACGATTTGTGAGAAGCTAACTGTTTGGCGGTGCTTGGCGTTTCGTCTAGCTTTGGGAACAAAGGCTTTTCAATGTGTTCTCCTTGGATCTGTGTAATTTTTTATCCATATTTATACATGGAGATAAATTGAGGGAGAATTTGATGTATGTATATACAATTTATGATTTCTGTAGTTGAGATGTTTGAAATTTGGATACTATAAAGAATTTAGATTAGAAACCAGCCGGTCTCCAGTTCTACCGTTCTTACTGATTTTTTGGTTTTAATCGATTTGAAGCAGTTTTATCCGGTTCAATGGTAAATACAGTTATATAGGTAGTTCCGGACCGGTACCGGCTCCGGTTCCCGGTTCAACCGGTTGAACCGACCGATCCGGTCTGGTTTTGAAATCACTGGCTATGACAATGGGGAATATCCGTTGTTGTAGTTAAATACAACAATGGAGATGTAACTAACAACAACGGTGAAAAACTGTTGTTAAAAATAATATACGACAATGGGAAAAAATACCTTTGTTAAAGATAAGAAACCTTTAACAACTGTCGAATTAACAATGGAGATATGCAGCTACGACAATGGGAATTACCCATTGTCTTAATTAGATACAATAATGGGGATGTCCAAAACAACAATGGGGATATCCCGTTGTAAAAGTATAGATACGACAACGGGTCAAAAATCGTTGTTAAAGGATTGGTACCTTTAACAACTCCCGAATTAACAATGGAGATTTTAAGCTACGACAATGGGGATAATCCGTTGTTGTAGATATCAACGACAACGGAAATTCCCCGTTATTAAAACATATTTTTATTACCAACACATGATTTAACAACGGATATTTAATAGCTACAACAACGAGAATACACCATTGTTAAATATAACCTACGACAACGGATTTTCCACCGTTGTTAAAAGTTTGGACTTTTAACAACTTTCGGGTTAACAACGGAGTTGGAGGGGCTACGACAACGGAGATTCCCCGTTGTCTTTCCACAGTTTTGGCATAGTGCGACGAAAAACAGCAGCAGTATCCTGTACACCCGGTGTAGGAAATAAACCAAGGTTGTGCTGAGGTCCGCTGAAGGAACGGGATTGAACCATCACACTGCGGGGCACGTGGTTGGCTGTGAGGAGCAGCTGTAAAACTTTTCGGATACCCGGTGGATTAACGGTCAAAAAAGGTATTGTTACTGTTTAAGTTGGTTAGTTATGAGATTAATGTTGTTTAATTAAAATATGTGGAAGCATGATGGGCCTGATATGGTCGTAATTGACTATGTTTATTTTGAAAAATAAGAATTTGATGAAAAGTTGGGTGAAAATGAGTATGTAAAGGTATAAAAGCCATTTTATTAAATAACTCTGGAAATAGTAAAAGGAATGGTTGGCACCTAGCAAAACTTTGGAAGATTCTAATATTTGGGACGATTTTGGAGAAGTTTTAAAAGGTATGGGACGAAATTGGAGAAAAAATAAGGTATGTGACTAAATCAAAACTTTTGGAAAATGTATGGGACTAAATCAAAGATTTTAAGTATTTTGGGACTGTTTAGGATAAAGTAAAAAGTTGCGGGACGTTTTTGATATTTAACTCCTCTAATCAATTTATACCAAAATTGAAACCAAATTCAAGTGTATACATATATATTAGAATCTAATGCTCTAAGCAATGTTTCGGATGGTAGAAGCTCCTAAAAGAAATTTGATGGAAAATCATCGAGAAAATTTAGGTTTCACTTTTAATCATTTATCTATATATTTGTCAATTTTAGTCCATTTTATTTAAATTTTTTTATTTGAAAATTTCTTAAAATATATTTAAATATTTTAGAACCTTTAGTAATTTTAATAATTTTTTATTTAAATATTTAAAATTATACTTTAAAAAATCTTAAAAATTAAAAAAAAATCAGAAAAAAAATTTATACTAAAATAAAACTTTTTAATATTATAAAATTTATTTAAATAATTTATAAGATGTTTAAAATATTTTTTAAATGTGAAAATTTCATAAACATTAATTATATATTTTAAGAATAAAGAAAAAATGCAGAAAATATATAAATTAAAAAAAATTCAAAATTATAAATACATACTCCCTTCGTTCAGCATAAGATTTACATATTTCTATTTTGGGTATCTCACCAAAAAGTTTACATTTTTCTTTGTATACTCCCTCCGTCCGCCTTTAAGGGTGTCATTTGTTTTTTGCACGTGGATTAAGGAGTATTATTATTTAATATGTAGTGAGTAGTTATATTAGTGGAGGTGTGTGTCCCATTTTTTAGTTATATTAGTGGGTGTATGTGGATAAAAAAGAGAAAATGAGACCCTTGGAGGCGGACGCCCAAAATGAAAAAATAATACCCTTGAAAGTGGACGGAAGGAGTATATAGTAGATGGGGCGGGACCTACACAAAACATTAATATATTTCTATAAGACTCACAAATAATTAATTCAATATACAACTATCAACTATAAATTAAAATAGTATATATCATAATCCACTATACATTAAAACATTATTTTCTTTAATTTTTATACAAAAAGTAAACGTAAACGTTTTAATGAGATAGAGGTAAATCCTTTTTCAATCCCTCTCTGAAATCACCTAGACAGGGCTCACATAAAAATTTAACTTAGGTTTATGCAGAAATAGTGGGTAATTCTTTGCGAAGGTTCAAGCAAAAAGGAATACAGAGGATTCGTTTGTTTTAGGGGTTAAATTTTAGTAAACTCTCGGCTTACTTGAAAACTTGTGTGATATCGTTTCATGGAAGTCATTCCATTAAACGAATAACACTTTTAATATAAAATGATAATGATTCTTTGAAGTATTTTATAAATAATTTGTAAAATAAATAAAAAGTGATGAGATTTAAAAAAAAAAATAGCATCTTTAATAAAAAATAATAACTAATAATGAAAATTATAAGACATTTTCACCCAAACTCCCTGTAGTAGTTTAAGAATGAGGGTTAACACCCGAATCCTTGTTCGCCAGAGGTTAAATCCAATTTGTAAAGTTTATTTCAAAGTTTCAACCCTTTTATTTTAGGTGGATGATTTTTAGCCATCGAGTGAATGAGATTGAATTCCCTATTATACAAATCGTGTTTATTAACATAAAAAATTCGTGTTTAATAATATAAAAATTATACTGTTCAATCACCCTAACAATTTTGTCCTCTATTGTTGTGGTATTGGAGAGAAGGGGTTCTTTCTCCCTTGGGATTCCAAATAGAAGACGATGAGAGATGTTTGAGGGGTGTCTGAAATCCATCAGCCATGTCTTTGATCGGGAATGTATGGAAGAGTAAGAGCACGACCGTTGTTTTCCCGACATCTCCCTGTCACAATTGGCTTCTCTTTTTAGACCTAACGCTACATCTAAACCCCTCTGTGGGAGAGGATTTTGTTATGTCCATCAAAATCTGCTACTATTCAAAATTAGAACTCAAATTTAGTATCAATGGCATTAAAGAACAGAATATCAGCAAAAATGAAATAGAAAACAAGTCTCTTTTTCTTTTGTTCTTCTTTTATCTCTCAAATGAATTGCATTACAAAAATGTTTTAGATTTGTGATTACAAGGAATATGGCCGAACATTATAAAGAGAAATAAGCTATTATATAGTAGGGGTCAACTGTTGACTCAAGTTAAAAATTTATATCAATTGAGTCATAAAAATATATATGATCAAATTATTAATTATTTTTATGGAATCATAAACCGAGTGAGGAGTGTTTACAATTTTTTTATGCATAAATTTTACCACTAAATATATGTTACAAGGTTGTTTAATAAATTCTATAGTCACCCATTGCCTCTATTAGTAGTGTTACTAAAATGATGCACATGCATTTAAGATATAAAGTGGAATATTGTAGAAGGACAAGTATTAGACAGTTAAATTGCAGAGAAAAAGAAGGTTTTTGTCTGGTTGAGTCAGACAAAATAAAACGCAGAGTATCACATGCAGCACAGCCCAGAAATATCTGTCTGCTTTGCTCACACTCCATGGCAAGCAAAAATCCTTCTCGACCGTTAATTCCAAAATGGCAAAAATGTATATTTTATTTGGGGAAGTATATTGGTATTTCGAAGTACTATTATTTTTTAAATGATACATAAATACATAACTGCTTTCTGTGTATTTAAGATACTCCCTCCAATAATGATAGAGCAATAACTTATTTTAGTATTTTATTTTTGGTCAATATTCTACTAAGATTAGATTATTTAGTTTTCTTTTTTTTTTTTTCTATTCCTGCTATTTTATATTCTTGCCATATTAGTAATTAGTGTTATGTTTTGATTATGGGTCTTCAGCCTATTTAAGTATAGTATGCTATTGTAGGAAAATCATCAATAAGAAATATTCCATCCATCCCGGAGAAGTTAACACTTTTTTTATGGTTTTGATTATGGGCCTTCGGCCTATTTAAGTATAGTATGCTATTGTAGGAAAATCATCAATAAGAAATATTCCCTCCGTCCCGGAGAAGTTAGCAATTTTTTTTGGCACGGAGATTAAGGAGTATAATAATTTAATATAAAGTGAAAGTAAAGTAAAGTGAGAGAAATAATATTTAATGTGTAGTAGGTAGTTGTATTAGAGGTGATATGTGGGATCCATGAGAATATATTATTAATTGTTTTGTGTGGGTCACATGTATTAAAAAGGAAATGTGTTAACTTTAGTGGGACAAACCAAAAAGAAAAGTGTGTCAACTTCTATGGACGGATGGAGTAGTATTTATTTTGCAACCATATTGGTATGTGGTAGAGTTAATCTCTATGGCTTTCTTCGAAGGACAGCAGCCTTCCAGCTTGTGGTGTATAATCACATTCTCCGGCCCTCTTGAGAAATTAATTTCAGCGTGTGTTTATTTACTTTTATATAGCATTTGTGTATCTCTATCAGATAAGTTCAAAGACAATCATTTTAGACGGTCGATCAATTTATAGGTATTCAAATTCTTTTTTGTAAAATAGTGTCACTTGGTACACCATATCCCTCTAAAACAATTATTCACTACACATTTTAATTAACGTCAAGCAATGAATTAGGAATATGAAAAGGGAATAGTAAGATATTATTAGACGTTTAAATTGTTGAGAAAAAGAAGGTTTTTGTCCAGTTGATACAAACAACATAAAGCACAGAGTATCACATGCAGAACAGGCCATAAACATTTGTCTTCCTTCTCCTTGCCCACACTCCATGGCAATAACAATAAATCCTTCTCCACCAATCAATTCCTGCAACATATATCCACAAACCCCTATATAAAACCCTATCAACAATCACATTCTTCAAACCAACTACTACCCTTCACTTCTCTCCCCACCATTACAACCCACAATGCATCCTACTTACTTCCTCTTCCTCTTCCTCTTCCTCTTCGCCACCTCCGACGCCCTCGTCCAGGACTTCTGCGTCGCCGACCTCTCTCTCCCGCCCGGCCCCGCCGGCTACCCCTGCAAGAAATCCGTCACCGAAAATGACTTCGCCTACCACGGCCTGGCCGCCGCCGGGAACACGTCGAACATCATCGGCGCCGCCGTGACGCCGGCGTTCGACGGGCAGTTTCCCGGCGTGAACGGGCTAGGGATTTCCCTAGCCCGGCTTGACCTGGCCGTGGGAGGCGTCATACCCCTCCACACCCACCCTGGCGGGTCGGAAATCCTGGTGGTGGTGGAGGGGACGATATGCGCCGGATTCATATCGTCGTTCGCTAACACCGTCTACATCAAGACGTTGAACAAAGGAGACATCATGGTTTTCCCTCAGGGGCTTCTCCATTACCAGATAAACACCGGCAAGGGTCCGGCGCTGGCGTTTGTCGGATTCAGCACGCAGAATCCGGGACTGCAGATTACTGACTTTGCTTTGTTTAAGAATGACTTTCCAACTGAGCTGGTAGCTAAGGTCACGTTCTTGGACGTGGCGCAGATTAAGAAGCTCAAGGGTGTTCTTGGGGGAACTAATTAGTTCATTTATTTGCTAGTTTTTGTTGAATTCTCAGTTTGGTAGTTTTGATTCGTGATGTTCCCAATGTTGGTTTGTTTTGATGGATTTGGTTTAGTTTTTATATCATGGTACAACGAATGTTTCATGATATTCAGTTATTTGTCTTGTATGCTGGTAATGAATAACACATCCCTTGTATTTTTTTGAGTACGAGTCGGATAATATCTTTTTGGGACATCATGCCCTAATATTATAAAATCATCTTTTTTATCCTATTTTTTATTCAATTTCCTGAATTACCCCACCTACTTATATATGTCAGAATTTATTTCCTGACTTTTTGAAAAAGTGGCGTTGCTTTTCAGTTATACTAACACTCAGCAAACATGGATAATTATTAATTTTTTTTAATTGAGAAATTTTGGGATAATATATATAATTAGCGGACATGAATAATTATTAATTTTTTTAATTGTGAGATTTGGAGCAAATATCAGTGAGCGGACATCAAGAAAAGGAACATGGATGGAGATTTTATGGGCGGACAAACACCGTTAGTTTTCTTGTTTGGTGGATGTCCGATGACAGTATATATATATTGATGTATGTCCGACGATAAAGAAATAAAAAAGAATTTTATTTGTCGATTGAAAAAGAATAAAAATCTAATGGTATCCTGTGATAAAAAAACAAAAAGGAATTTTGTTCATATATATATATATATATATATATATATATATATATATATATATATATATACACACGATGGATGGTATATACTTTAAAAAATGTGAATTTTTAAGATGGGTGAGTTTTCTAATTTTACTAATTTAATCTGTTTGTTTTATTATTGTTATTTTTTCTGTTATTTTTTTAAATCTATTTTATGGATGAGTTGATATCTTGCACTTGAATTATTTTTTTTTATTATTTAAATTCTAATATGTTATGTTTTTTTATTTTTTTATTGATATGAGTAATATTTTATGAATAAATTATTATTTATACTATAACTTATTATTGTGTTTTTGGGCATGTAAAAGAATTATGTTTGGCGTATATTAGCACATGTCCGCAAATAGAAAAAAAGAATTTTGTTGGTGTTCGCATAAAGAAATAAAAAGAATTTTGTTTGGCGCATGTCCGCCAAAAGAATTTTATTAATATTATAAAATATTGTTTCACGTTTTGGAGTACACGTTGAAACAATTTACAATTTTTGATGATGTAAGTTAGTCAAATTTAGTATAAGAATAATAAACTGAGCTCGATATTTGTGTGTCCGCCACCTCAATTAAGCTTATATAATAATGTGTCTGCTGACAAAATTGCTATATAATTGCGTGTCCTCCATTAAATTTGACAAGTACTTGCATGTCCGTCAATAAATTATGTTTTATATAGTGTGTCCGCCAAAGAATTTGATAAGTAATTATATGTCCACTTCTAAAATCCATCTTTAGTGGCTTGTCCGCCGTTAAAAAAATTGGATTTTTCTTTTTTATTTATAAAAATATTAGAGTATTTTTTTAATGAAAATTGGATTTTTCTTTTTTATTTGTACAAATATTAGGATTTTTTTTAAGCTTGTCCGCTGGTAATCTTGATAAGAATTACAAATATATAGAGTTTTTTATGTGTACAAATATATAGTTTTTTTTTCAAGATTGTCCGCCGTAATCTTGATAAGAATGATGTGTACAAATATTTCGAGTATTTTTTTTAATTTTTAAACTTGTCCACCGTAATCTTGATAAGAATGATATGTATAAATATTTAGAGTATTTTTTTTATTTATTTTTAAGCTTGTCTGCCTGTAATATTGATAAAAATGATGTGTACAAATATTTATATTATATATTTTTTATTTTTAAGCTTGTCCGTCGGTAATCTTGATAAGAATGATGTGTATAAATATTTTAGAGTATTATTTTTTAAGCTTGTCCGCCGGTAATCTTGAATAAGAATGATGTGTACAAATATTTTGAGTATTTTTTTTAAGTTTGTTCTATGTAATCTTGATAAGAATGATGTGTACAAATATTTAGAGTATTTTTTTTATCTTTATAAGAAAGATGAATACAAATATTTAGAGTATTTTTTTTATTTTTAAGCTTGTCCGGCGGTAATCTTGAATAAGAATGATGTGTACAAATATTTAAAGTATTTTTTTAAGCTTGTATAAGAATGATGTCTATAAATATTTAGAGTATTTTTTTAAACTTGTCCGCCGGTAATCTTGATAAGAATGATCTGTACAAATATTTAGAGTATTTTTTAATTTTTAAGCTTGTCCGCCGTAATTTGATAAGAATGATGTGTATAAATATTTAGAGTATTTTTTAAAATTTATTTTTAAGCTTGTCCGTCGGTAATCTTTATAAGAATGATGTGTACAAATATTTAGAGTATTTTTTTTATTTTTAAGCTTGTCCGCCGCTAATCTTGAATAAGAATGAAGCGTACAAATATTTAGAGTATTTTTTTAAGCTTTTTCGCGGGTAATCTTGAATAAGAATGAAGCGTACAAATATTTAGAGTATTTTTTTAAGCTTTTTCGTGGGTAATCTTGATAAGAATGATGTGTACCAATATTAAGAGTATTTTTTAAAATTTTTAAGTTTGTCCACCGTAATCTTGATAAGAATTATGTGTATAAATATTTTGAGTATTTTTTAAATTTATTTTTAAGCTTGTTCGCCGGTAATCTTTATAAGAATGATGTGTACAAATATTTAAAGTATTTTTTTTGTAAGCTTGTCCGCCGATAATCTTGAGTAAGATTTATGTGTACAAATATTTAGAGTATTTTTTTAAGCTTGTCCGCTGGTAATCTTGATAAGAATGATAGTGTACAAATATTTAGAGTATTTTTTTTATTTTTAAGCTTGTCCGCCGTAATCTTAATAAGGATGATGTGTACAAATATTTAGAGTATTTTTTTATTTTTAAGCTTGTCCGCCGGTAATGTTGAATAAGAATGATGTGTATAAATATTTAGAGTATTTTTTTAAATTTATTTTTAAGCTTGTCCGCCGGTAATCTTTATAAGAATTATGTGTACAAATATTTAGAGTATTTTTTTTTATTTTTAAGCTTGTCCGCCGATAATCTTGAATATTATTTAAAATATTTTTTTGAGCTTGTCCGCCGGTAATCATGGTACGAATGATGTGTACAAATATTTAGAGTATATTTTTTTTCTTTCTAAGTTTGTCCGCCGGTAATGTTGAATAATAATGATGTGTACAAATATTTAGAGTATTTTTTTTAAGCTTGTCCGCCGGTAATCTTGATAAGAATGATGTGTACAAATATTTAGAGTATTTTTTTTTTTATTTTTAAACTTATTCGCTGTAATCTTGAATAAGAATGATGTGTACAAGTATAGAGTTTTTTTTGTATTTTTAAGCTTGTCCGCCGATAATCTTGATAAGAATGATGTGTACAAATATTTAGAGTATTTTTTTTATTTTTAAACTTGTCCGCGGTAATCTCATTGATGTGTTTCAGACTTTTTTTTTAATATTACGGTGTATTTTTTATTTTTGTAATTATTTATGATAGTTACTAGATTATATTCTTTTTTCTTTAGATATATCCCCCAAATCTCATTCGGTATTTTCATATTTAAAAAAAATTAATATATCTTATTAACGATGTGTCCGCCATTTTAAAAAAAAGTAGAATTAAAATGAATCGGGTAAATTTTAAATAGTTGCGTCGGCTTAGATTTTATTATTATTATATTAATTTGCGTCAATTTAGATTTTATTTATAAGATGATATACATTTTAAAGATTTATTTTATTAGTAAGTAATATATCATAAAAGAACAGCCAAATTCTGACATATGACTTGTGTCCTCTAACTGTACTTGTTATCTCATTTCAATGTTAAATGGTGTGCCACCCTTTAGGGGTATTCATGGCATTACATGTATTTTTTGGGCAAATTAGATGTAATATAAATAATAGGACAATTTAGATGTTGCACATTCTATATAGGGCAAGTCGTGGGATTTCCCTATCTTTTTTGGTTATATTTTCTATTTTAAATTTAAATTGATGATATGGAAGGGTAAGAAAGGAAAATACAAATTTTAAGATGAAAGATTTGAATTTTTTTCTTTCCTACATTCACTCCTCTAACGAAAGGTATACAATTAAAATGTAACAGATCGAAGATATGGTGTGATCTAGTATACTCGCCCAGACTTATATTGATCAATTTAATTTTGAGTGAATTAGCATTAAAAATTCCATAGAAAGACATTACTTACAATATTGTAAAATAATAATATTACATTTTTCATGCATATTCAAGATATTTAAAAGAATTTACAATGAAAACCCTAAAGAAAATGGTAATAAACCATAAATATAAGTTCCAAACTACGAGGTTAATATTAGAATATTATTACATCGTTGCCCTATAAATATATGAAAAAAAATATTTGTGTGAGTGTGTCTTATTTTATATATATATATATATATATATATATATATATATATATATATATATATATATATATATATATATATATAAAACATATAAAAAATAATAGGATAATACTATTGTGCATCTGGGTGCACCCCAAGATACGGTGCACCCACTTTCAGAAACGTATACAATTATGAACTAAAACATATACAATTATGAATAAAAACGTATACACTCTGTTAGTGAATTTTTTTTTGTTTTTTTAATGAAAAATTGAATGTAAAAAAATATACAATTATTAAAAAAACATTTATAAACTATTAAATAAAAAGTTATACATATATGGATGCTAGTTTTTGTAATGAAAAATTAAGTGTGAAAAAAGTATACAATTATTAAGAAATATGTATACAAAATAGAATAGCATGTACTCCCTCCGTCCCACAACAAGGAGTGCATTTTACCATTTTCATATGTCCCAACATAAGAGGTGCATTTCTCTTTTTAGTAAATGGGACCCACAAAAAATTTTTAATATATCTCTATGGTATCCACACACACCATACATTAAAATATTATTTTTTTCATCTCAACTACCCATTAAATATTATATCCCTTAATATACTCACCCACTATACATTAAAATATTATTTTTTTCATCTCAACTACCCATTAAATATTTTATCCTTTAATATAAGTACAAAAAAATTTCGCCGCCCTTGTATGGGACGGAGGGATTATATAAAATAAATAAAAAAATTATACACATATATATACACTCTTGTAACCGAATGCACCGAACTCAAATTAATATTCTCTTCTTCATTCCATAATTGGATAAACCAAACTATAGGACAGTGAAAGTGTCACTTTTAATAAAAGATTAAATCGATTTTAACAAAACTGTTCTATTTCATAAATAATTTGTCGAATGAATGAAAATTAATATTTTTAATGAAAGACTATAAATAATTTAAAAAAAAGTGAAATAATTTTGGCTAATTATACGGTACACCCACTTTAAAAAATATATGCAATTATGAACAAAAATATATATAATTATGAACAAAAATGTATACAATTTATTTGTTAATTTTTTTAATGAAAAATTGAGTGTAAAAAATTTACAACTATTAAAAAATATGTATACACTATTGAATAAAAAGTTATACACATATGAATACTATTTTTTTAATGAAAAACTGTGTGTGAAAAAAGTATACAAATATTAAGAAACTTGTATACAAAATATAATTAAAAAGTTATACACATATGTGCACTCTTGCAACTGGGTACATCCAATATCAACTCAATAATTTTACATGAGATGATATCACACAAGATTTTCTCTAATTTTATAATTTCATTTAATTTAATTTAATATTCCTTGTTAATATGTTGTGAATAATTTTTTGTAAAATATACTATGAAGTACGCGTACTATGACAGATCATTAATTTATTTTTACAATATTTAAATTGTAATTTTAAAGTAATAAATTCAAATAGGAATATTACTAATAATATGAATATAAATATTATATTTATTATATAATAATTTTGTATTGTTACATTCTTCACACTATATATAATATAAAAATTCATCTTTGTATAAATAAATTATCATTTAAATACACTAATCATTAAAAGAAATTAATTAACTAATTAAATTATTTAATTAAAATTAGTAACAAACATTTTTAATCAATAATAAAAATTAGTATGTTAAAAAATATATGATTTTGAGATATCATTAAATTTTAGGGTAATTATGGGTGCACCAAAAATTTACATGTTAAACTATAGTTGTAATTATACTTTGGTTTTTAATTATTTTTAAATTTAAATTGTAAGGTGAGATTTAATTGATTTAATTGTTTATTATAAATAATGATCAAATATTTCATAATAAATTAAAATAAACATATCTGAATTATTATTATATTATACATATATATTATATTAGAGTGAGGCTCTTGTGCACCCGGGCGCACGGAACACATTCCGTGCGCCTTTACAATTTTCATGCCCCTTTACAATTTAAACCCCTAGCAATACATAGGTTTAAATAGGATTGGAGGGGAGGGTTGTGTTCACATGGGGACACGGAGCATCTTTCCGTGTCCCCGGGCGCACAGGAGCTTTTGCCATTATATTATATTATATTGAGATAACCCCTTAAATTGTTATTCTTAATAACTATTAACATGGAGAATCACTTTTTATTAATGGTTGAAATAATTATTTATAAACATGTGCATATCTTCCAATATACATATAAGGTGAAGAGTTGGAAAAGTTGAAAATTATATATATATATATATATATATATATATATATATGGGCTGCGCTATTGCCACCCGAAACTTTACTAAGAACACCCGGATTTAAAAAAAATATATAGTAAAATTTCTATTATACCCCACTTCTACGTTATACCTACAAACCAATTAACTTATTTTGTTAAGTCCACCCCATATTATTACTAAGTGCACCCAAAATTATTTTCAAACAATCAACCTTAAACCCTAATTACATCCCTGGAAAAAAATTTATAAGAAGAAAATAACAAGATTAAAAATAAGAAAGAAATAGTTGATTCAAATTATTTAAGAAATAGTTACGTAAATTATTGAAGTGATGAAAAGAGCAACAATTACGATTTTCTTTGTCCATTCATAATTCGCCTTATCACTGCAAGTCTGCAACCCCATCTGAAATTCTGTGATTCCATTTTCAGCCATATGGTGGTTAAGAAAGTCAAGAATTCAGGAAAGATGTTTATGTTAAAATCAATTATGAATATGCGAAGATTTTTTTAAGAAATACACGTAATCATTTGGTGGATTTGGGAACCAAAGTATTGCACCTTTGTGTGGCGATTAATTAATAATATTTGTGTGCTGATTGTATAGACGATCATCATTCGGAAGTGCTTCGAAAGTTTGTGGTAATGTATTCTTGAATGAATATCGTTAAACATGATTTTATTTATCTTCTTAATGTGAAATAGTATTAATTTTTTAACTTAATAATTTACTTCAATTATTTTTTGTTCTTGTTTTGATTTTTTTTTCTTTCTCTTTTTCTTCTTCTAAGTTATCTTCAAATGTGTTTCTATGGTTTAAGATTTGGTGTATAGTGTAATATTTTTGGATTGACTTAATAAATAGGTTAGTTGGAGTTGGTATGGTTCTAAATTAGAGATGAGGGTATAATAGGAATTTTACTATCATTATTTTTTGGATTTGGGTGCCCTTAGTAAAGTTTCGGGTGGCAATAACGCCACCCTATATCTATTTATGACAGTAGCACAACAAATTCAATTATTAATGTAATTTTTAATGTAGTTTTTAGTAAAATATTCCATGATGAAATTATTGTAACCCCAATACAATAAATTCCCTTAAAAATATAATATAACTATTACAAAATAATTAAGTAAAATTTGTAATAAATAAATTATATGAACAAAATTTTAAATTAAAATTATAAAATTGACTTGTACTAGTACTAAAGAAAATAAAATATTATAACAATAAAAGGAGTGTTCGAATGAAACTAAAAAAAAAAAAAAAAATCAATGAAGCATCATCATATGCATTATAAATTACTAGAATTTAGGGGTGTTTGATTTGGGTAGTAAAAGGGTTGATGAGAATAAATGTATACTATTAATTTCCATGATTGATATTTGGTTGTTACAGTGGGAATAAAATTAAAATTTCTCAATCACTCGTAGCTACTCCCGCCCTTCATTCACATTGCCATCGACTCTTTAGTGATATCCATTGTCATTCCGATTGAAGAATCCGTACCAAATGACCCCTCACTGAATTGACTATTGAATTTTAAGGTCGCTCAAAAACAAACAAAACTTTTGCTTGGTTAAAAATAAACTTAAAGCTACAAGCAAACACAACCTTAAGTTACTAGCTCACCGCAGAAATTTAAAAAACATGCAGTCTACAAACATTTCTTATCAAGCAATGCTGCAACCAAAGTTTTATAATTGCTACAAAGATTATTAAACAAGATACATCCAACCATTTTCTTTAGAGTTATCAAACCTAAGTTCTTAAATAGATACAACTAGTATACAAGATGTACGTACTGCATATCGTTAACCTACCACCACCAAAACAACGAGAACTAGAGTTGACGGATCTGGGAATCAATCGAAGATGAGAATGCTTACAACTTTATGTTAGCAAGCATTTGAGATACAGCTTGTTTACTGGAATGCATTTACCACCTTACTTTCTTGGGTGGAATCATCAGTTTTTAGGCGATTCTTGAATCCCAGAAGCTTGTTGAGGGCGCCAACATAGGCTCGAACACTTGAGATGACGATATCCATTGATGCTCCCGTCCCACTGGATGTGGGGAAGAAATTATATTATTTTGAGTAATATAAGGGGATAATGAAATGTGTATTTTGTGTTTCTTACCCCTCTATCTATCCTTCCAAGAAACTAAGTACTTTCATACCTGAATGCACGATTGATGGGCTCTCCAGTCAAAGCATGGGTTGCTGTTAGACTATCTTGTCCGCGTATTAAAACCCTCGTTGTAGCTATAGCATCAATGCCTTCAGTCACAGAAGTCATGGTGTACTCGAGAAGTGTTGCAGGAACCTGCAAGTTAGCAAAACAACAAAAATGGTAGTTATGCATAATAAAGAAGTGAAAATTACAAGAAATGAAACAAAAATCGAGGTCTAAAGACCTAACATAGCCAAATAAAATCATCTCAAGGGGAGCAATCTTTGTAGCTGAAGGGGATATATAATTTCAGAAAACAAGATTTTTTAGTAAATATGTCAAACATGGAAGGGTAGTTATGTGATCACGTGTAGAAGTTAGAAGTAACTGTTCTCATGCATGCTTGCACTGCAGGTATGTGCATCCGCTTTCATAGCAGCACATCCCTGGATGAAATTAGAAAAATGAAGATGAAATGTCATTCGAAGTTTCCAACCTTAACAATAAGGTCAACTGCCTTATATGCTGCGTCAACTGGCCCTGTTCCAACAGAACAAGAAATATGCTCATCACCATTCGGGTCAATGAGTTTAACCGTTGCTGTTGAAAGGCCAAGAGATCCACAGGTAACCTGTCCACACGTACGACAACAAATTTATCATCTTAGTGCACCACAAGGTCCACAGCTATATTTGTATAACAACCAAGCACACATAAGTATGAAGACATGCCTGTACATCTTCAAGTTTCCAAACGACACATGGCTGGAAAACTTCATCAGATACAAGGGCAACAAGGTCATCATCGGTGATAATCTGCAAATCAGCAGATCAGTATAAACAAGTGGGCAAAAGTTAACATCATACAGTTAAACATGTATGCAGAAATGCAATATTAGTGGTTAAGCAGTAAAGCAGTTACAGAGGAGGCCATTATTTAGAAAGACTGAAATAGTTGCAAAAGAAAAGGCATCATCATCTCTATCGTTGTTTTCTCTAAAAAAATATATAAAAATAGTCCTTTGTTCATAAGAGGCTCCAGTTATCAGTAGTGTGTATCAAAATCTTTTACTGTTAAGAGTCCGACAGATTTAAGTAAAAAAATTATGGAAAAACATTCTACCAATCTTAGCATTTTCAGCAGCAAGTGAAGAACCCAAGGTACCTTTTTATTTCCTGCAACGGCCTTGAAGCGTGCGAAAAGATCATCAAGTTCCTTTCCATCAATATCATATCCAAGCTGCACATTTTTTGAGGAAAAATGTAATTGCATATGTGAACAACTACACTACACAGCTATCTTAATAATAATAATAATTAAGTAATAGCACAACAATGCAATTTACCTCCAACATTTTAGCTTTCAAAGCATGTCGTCCACTGTAAAAGAATGTAGCAATTAATAAAAAAACATAAAACTTTTGAGGGAAATTCTGTAGAAACATTGAGATCTAAATTATGGTGAACATTACATGGAAAAGTCAAATCTGTAGAAATAAAGAATGTTTTGGCCAAAAACTAGTCAAAAGATTAATTTTGCAGAATGGACAGACAGGTATATCCTAAATTTCCAAAGCTTTAATCCTCTTTGTTCATGGAAAAATTAAAAGTGCTTACCATCCCTCGAAGTAACAGAATAAACACAGGGCACAACTCGAATATCTATATGTTCAGGGTTGCTTGGTTGATTCCAAACCATATAGTTTTTTAGACTCTCTTCTTGTTGAATCTTATAAGAAATCCTAGAATAATTTATAATTTGACTGGGTAGTAATGTAAAGGGTACTCCTTCCTTCTGTATATTATCCACTAAATAGAACTTTTCATTTCTTATCAAGAACAAATAAAATTGGGCGGGCTTTAGTCGAGTGTACAATCTAAGCCATCCTATAACTAGAAATCTACGCAGAGCTAAAACATACCATATTCACTTTCTCCTCTGTCATCAGTATTAAGCATTTCCCCCAGCCAATTGATTTTATAGAAGCACATTAAGAATCAAAAGCTATTTCTAGACATCCTAAACTGTCGTTGACTTAATAAATCATCAATCATGAACTGACAACAAAGATTGGCCAACCTTAGTGCAACACAACATATCAGAATCTATATTTTCTTTTAAAACTGTATAAACCAAAAAGAGTTCAAATTAACAGTCTACGTTAAAATACTGAGCAATTTAAAGAAGGATTAAGCATCATAAAAAACGTCAGGATTTTTTCCTTCCCACAAAAGCACGTTAACACTTGCTATAAGGAAATGACAATGAAGTTAAGAAAAGGCTGGAAGAGGGTAATATAATAGGAGTGGATGGTCAAGCTACCTGAGTTTTCCAAGGACTATACCAGATTCATTTGAGCGAATAAGTCCAACATCTTCAGGAGACATAATTTCATAGGTATTTTTATGTTTAAGCATCCCATCCTGTAAAAAAGTTGAAAGAATAAGCAACAGGAAACATGCATAACACTTAAGCAGACCTCACTGACGCTGTGACACAAAAGGACCAATAAAATCAATATGGTTGTCCAGACCTGTTGCGGGAAATGAACGGGTCTTTTCTTTTCTTTTCTTTTCTTTTCTTTTTTTTTTTTTTTTGGGTGGGGACCTCCAAGGGGATTATTCATCAATAGTCCTACTGGAAACTTTCAAGACACAAGATCTTAATTTTCTTTACATTCTCTTATACAATTTTTGGAGGATGTACAGTTCTCCTCTAGGATCTCTCTGAAAAGTATGACAGGTGAAGGATTTAAAATCTGAAGTTTGATGAAAAAATACATCAATCTGTTGAAGCGATATTTAACACAAGGATGCAAATTTTCTTACACAGGAAGAAACTTTTCAATACCAACCTGATGAATTCCACTTTCGTGAGCAAAAGCATTAGTTCCAACAATTGCCTTGTGTGGCTGGATGCGAAGCCCACTGTATTCTTCTACCTGAAAACACAGTGACAAACAATATGAATAATGACGACACAAAAATTAAATCAAAAAAAGTCAAAAAGCATAACAGAGCCGAGGACATTGTACCATCTTGCTTGCCATTATAATGTGTTGTGTATTGATGCCTGTGTAAAGACCATCTAAAACTTGATCGCCACGGCATTTTAAGGCCATCACAACCTTCAATGAAGCAGAAAGAGAGATAAAAATTGATGCAAAGGATCAATAGGTAACATGATGAGAAATTGTCAATTACAAATGCGAAGAAACAAAAATACATTTTTGCTACCATACCTTCCTTCCGATTTCTGCAAACAACTAAGAGTTTCAAAATAATTGATCTTTGGTCGTTTAGCTCCCAAATACTAAGTAATGATAACAAGTTTTACTGTAATTTTGCTAGACAGAACAAAAATAGCTTTTGCCAACAGTAAATGCAACTATGTCATCCCTCATCAACAGACTTCTACTTTTGAGGAAGGTAAAATTATTTTAAGAAAAGATTGATCTCAAGATCATTAAAAGTAATCAAGAGGAGCAGTGAAATAAAATATTATGAATAGGATCTTCAGGAAAGAAGCTATATTTTTCGTGACTGCAGCTGATGGCGTGACATATAAAAACGTTTAAAAATATGAGGATTCATCACTTCAAACACTGAAACCAAGACAAAGACCAAAAAATGAGTTTAAAGTTACTGATTACATGCATAAGTCATTAGCAAGCTCAGAAGGAGCTTCACCAAAAAAAAAGGTGATAATATTGGCTCATGTCAAAAATATTAGGACAAAGGAAAGGAAACATGATATACGCTTGTAATAAGATCTAAAAATTTTCCTTTATTATTTCGCAATCTTCTTTTAAGTCAATAAAACAACTGTGTGTAACAAAGGAACATGAAAACGTAAAGTTTCAAAATACTAGCTCAAGGATAGAAGATAATTATTGCAAAGAAAAATGAGAACTGCCAAAATTACGAACAAAATACAAGTCTGAAAGAATTCCAGATAAAAAGCAAAAACAAAACTATATTAGCCTTAAAAGAGATGGTAATCACTACAGCGAGCAGTAGTGAGAACAAATGACCAAATTATAAACAAGTATATTTAGCAATCTTCGTCTAGTTCTATAGAATAAGTGTATGTCTCAAAGGAACATTCATATAAAAAGGAAAAAATATTACATTACCAGCTTAGGGATAGATCATAAATATTACGAACACGTCGAACAGAAACAAATTATGAACAAATATGATACAAGTCAGCAAGAATCTTTCAGATAGAAAAGGCGCAAAGAAAAAAAAAAGCCTAAGGAGAGAAGATATTCACTACAACAAGCAGCAGCGAGAACAATTGACTAGGACTAAGTACAAATGTAATTTCTCGCATATAGGGTTTTATGGGTAAGCGCTTCATCACCCTGACAATAATGTTGCAGCTCTATACACATAGATATCAATAAAGAAATAACTTGGGTGGTTAAAAGATCACAATAATGAGTTCAATGATATTCAATCTTATGAAAAGGCCCTCTTCAGAGAAAATAATTTTTCCCAATATATATGAAGTTTAGAATTTTTATAGGTTATCAAGAGTTAAACTAGTCAATCGAGGTACATAAAAGCAGTTCTATACATTCTATGTAAGAGTATGTCTCATATTTTACATAGGGTCCGATTTTTTAATGGCCACTATTGACAAAGTACAATTTAAAATAGCCACATCTCTTAAAATCAATTTTTACTAGCCACTTTTAAGTGGACTCCCCAAATTACCCCCATAACTGTCAGGTAAAGGACGAATATAATGGGGACATGATTATGTCAATGTTGACTGCATTAAATAGGGTGGGTGAGACCACATTTCCAGAAAAAATTAAAAAAAATTAAAAATTATTTGTTCTATTCGGCCTACAATTTGTTCTATTCGGCCTACACAATTTGTTCTATTCGTCCCACACTTTTTTTTCAAAAAAAATTAAAAAAAATTAAAAAAATATTTCTTCTATTCGGCCTACAATTTGTTCTATTCGGCCTACACAATTTGTTCTATTCGGCCTACACAATTTGTTCTGTTCGGCCCACACTTTTTTTTCAAGAAAAAAATTAAAAAAATTAAAAAAATATTTCTTCTATTCGGCCTACAATTTGTTCTATTCGGCCTACACAATTTGTTCTATTCGGCCCACACTTTTTTTTCAAAAAAAAAATTAAAAAAAATTAAAAAAATATTTCTTCTATTCGGCCTACAATTTGTTCTATTCGGTCTACACAATTTGTTCTATTCGGCCCACACTTTTTTTTTTCAAAAAAAAATTTTAAAAAACGAAAAAAATATTTCCTGAAAAAATTTTAAAAAATTATACGAATAAAATTAATGCATCTTTTTTTATTTTAATAAAAAATATATTCATGAGGCATATACAAGTAACAAATTAATGCTTTCAATAGACTGTAAAATAAATTATTGTACTTTTGTACTTTTTGGTCAAAAAGTGACCTCAGACATGTAAAAAGTGGATCCCTTCAAGGGCATTTTGGCTCATTCCTTTAAAAGTGGCTAGAAAAAATTGTGTATAACATATGTGGCCACTAAAAATTACACTTAAGGGATAGTGGCCACTTTTTGCCATTACCACTTTTACATAATTAGGAGACTTTGATCCAGACACAATTGCACAGACACTTTTACACTTGATAAATACAGGCAGTTGAGAAAACTAGTGATGACCCTCTAGCAAGATATGAAAAAGACAATAAACCATTGAGAAAGAACAAAAAAAAAAAAAAAAATGAGAACACACCTCCTCCAGTGAGGCATTACCAGCCCTTTCACCAATGCCATTAATGGTCACCTCTAATTGCCTTGCACCAGAAACAGCCCCCTGAAGCCAAATGGGTACTAGTGTGGATAATTCATGGGCTTTGTTTTCCAGCTCACAAAGGGAGAAAATTTACTTACAGCTATAGTATTGGCAGTAGATAGTCCAAGGTCATTCTGGCAGTGAGTTGAAATTATTACATTTTCAATTCCAGGGGTGTTGGCTTTAATGTCAGCAATTAGCTGTCCAAATTCAAAAGGTAAAGTATAGCCCACTGTATCCGGGATGTTAAGGGTTGTAGCACCAGCCTTAATAACTTCTCCCAGAATTTCATACAGAAACTCCCTGTCCGATCTGTGAGAACAAAGAAGAGAAAGTTGAAATTTCCATCTAGAAAATTAGCCTTCAAAGGTATATTAGACACTCCTATTGCCTAAAACAGAAATGTTATATTTGTAGCTTCAATCATAATGTTACATCAGACAGATTTATTCAAGCTCCGAAAGCCACTAGCAACAGTAAGTTGTTTTAAATATTATAAGAATCTAAATATAAGCTATTATTCAAACTCCACAGACCATCTCAAGTTGCAATAACAAGCTATTTGACACTTCTCAGGTAGCTATCCAAGTCTGGTAAAATTTTGTGAATATGAGAAGAAGCTCATGCCAGAAACCACTTAGACTCAGCTCTGGAACATGACAATTTGCGATAATAAGTGAAAAACATAAGAAAATAAGACAAAGAAAAATAAAAGAAGCATCAAGACTGATGAAGAGTACTTTTCTTATACTCGTGAGATCTTCCACGCACAAAAATGGACTGAGAAATTTGTGCGACTAGCCATCTAAAAATAAGAGAAATCGAAATATCCATTAAAATGCATCTAATTAGCTTGAATCATGATGCATTACATGAGAAAATAATACTTTTCCAGACGTCCAGTTGGATTATCAGACTATATGGCGAAGAATCGTATATCATATCTACATTTTAGCAAGTTTTTAATCAAGATAATCATAAAAGTAATCGATATCTGTCACCTTCCAGCATCTTCCGGGCTAAATTCAACGTCTTTACATCCCAAACTCCTAGCATAAGCAACCATACTCCTCGCCTTCTCAACCACCTCCTCAGGCGTCATCTTCAACTTAAACTTCATATGAATCTCACTCGTCGCAATAAACGTATGAATCCTCGGCTTCTTCGCGAACTTCACCGCTTCCCACGACCTGTCAATATCCCTCTTATTACACCTCGCCAATCCACAGATCACCGGAATATGATCAGAGTCGACATTCCCAACCTCGGTAGCTATCAATTTAACAGCTTCGAAATCAGCTTCAGATGAGGCCGGAAATCCAGCCTCAATAATATCAACACCGAGCCGCGCGAGCTGCCGAGCGATGTCGAGCTTCTCCTTGGTGGTCATGGTCGCACCGGGGGACTGCTCACCATCGCGGAGGGTGGTGTCAAATATGCGGACATATTTGGGGTCGGGAATGTGGTTGGGGATGTACTCAGGGCGGCGGAGGGAGCAGCGGACAGCGGCTGCGGGACGACCATTTCTGAAGAGGTAGAATGATCGGAGGGGTATCTTTCTGGAGGGAAATGAGGTGATGGGGGACTGAACAACGGGAGACTGCTTGCAAATGGATGTCGCCATTGTTGAATGCATATGTAGTAGATAGGGTTGCCACTAACAATAGGGGGGATGTAGGATACTTAAAACCCTACAATCCTCCACTGCAATTAAAATATAGTAAGCTGCACTTCTATTAATACAACTATCCACTATACATTAAATAATAAAAATAAAATACTTTTTTTTGACTTTTTTTACGGCATAGAGGGAATATCTATGAAAAATATGCAAAATTTTAAAATCATGGTATTTTAATATATACCGAAATACCATAAATTATTTCAATAAGGTATATATACTTAAAAGAAATTCTAATATATTAAAACTATTGACTCATAATTTAATTTGAGTGAGGCTCCTGTGCACCCAGGCGCACGGAGCACATTCCGTGAGCCTTACAATTTTCATGCCCCTTTACCATTTAAACCCCTAGCAATACATAGGTTTAAATAGGATTGGAGGGAAGGGTTGTGTTCACATGGGGACACGGAGCATCTTTCCGTGTCCCCAGGCGCACAGGAGCTTTTGCCATTTAATTTAGTGAAATTTTGGGGAACATACATATAAGCACTATAGTGTTTATTATTTTAAATTTAGAGTATAATTATAATTATTTTTATTTTTATTTTTATTTTTATTTTTATTTTTATTTTAATCTAAGAGTGTGTATTAATTTTTAATTAATTAATTTTGAACTTAATCGTTATCAGGTACACCAATCACTCATTAATCTAAAAGTGTGTATTAATGTTTTTAAATTTAAACGTTTCAATGCGACAGTTGATAGAAAAATATAATATTTAATGTAAAGTGTATAGGTGTATTAGTATTGGATGTGGATCCAATTGTGATATATTAATTTTTTAGGTGGGTCCCCTAAAAAGGGAAACGTAAAGATTAAAATGGAACGCACGAAATAGAAATATGTAAAGATTGAAGTGGGACGAATAAAGTACTTAAATATCGGTAAGAAAAATGTATGCTATTTTCTTATACTGAAGTTTTGGTATACCAAACTATGATATACCGAAACTTTCGGTATGGTAAAAATATGATTTTTCTAATACCAATATTTTAGGCATGGTATACGATCTAGTTCAAAAACTTTGGTATAACATACCGCTCACCCCTAAATATTAGGGCCTTAGAATATTTTTATTAAATTGTTTTTAAGTTTAATAAGAAACAATAGTGGGATTTAAGATTTGTTGGGCGGGTAAAACCCAACTATTGTATTAAATATTGAATTTTTTATATAAAACTTTATATTTTAATTATATATATATAGGATTATTTAAATATTAATTAATATCCTTTATATTTTAACTTTCCTCTAGAAAAAAAAATAATATCTTCCTAAATTATAGTAGTATATACTCAAAAATAAATGTTATATTTCTGAACGTTATGTGCGTTCGTAACAAAATAGACATATATTAGTTGAATTTAATAAATTTAGAAAATAGTATTGCTCTATATTTTTGGAATTTAAATAAGGCAGATATTAATATTAGATTAAATAATTGTATAAGTGTTGGGGTGATTGTGTAATTGCGTGAATGTTAGGAGGAATTTATGTATCAGTAAAAACTAGAATACAACAGTCCTACCAATTTCAAAATGTACAACCTTCTTCCTTCATCTTTAGTTTGTGTTTTCTCTTCCTTTTTTTTTTTCATTTTTTCTGTTTTTTATTTATTTAATTTTAGGGACATAATTATAATTTTACCCTTGTGGTTTAGGATATAATTTATCCAGGGTTTAGGATATAATTGTAATTTTACCCTTGTGATTTAGGGTATAATTTATCTCTAAGGTTTAGGGTTTAGGATATAATTGTAATTTTACCCTTGTGATTTATGATATAATTTATCCCGAGGGTTTAGGGTATAATTGTAATTTTACTCTTGTGATTTAGGGTATAATTTATCCATAGGGTTTAGGGTATGATTGTAATTTTACCCTTGTGGTTTAGGGTATAATTTATTTCTAGAGTTTAGGATTTAAGTTATAATGATCATTTAAATAAAATAAATTTAAAAATAAAATAAAAATAACATTAATGAAGGAACATTAATTAATTAAGAATAGTTGGGGACCAAGAGTGTACCATTTGAATTGGTACCCCTGGTTGTACCCTACTCCCTTTCTTCGGTATTACTAAACTCAATTAGAATGAAAAATAACACTTTATTATTAAATGAAAAGGCAAAAGTTTATATGTATCCGGGCGTACGGGACACATTTCGTGCGCCTTTAGAATTTTGTGTTAAATTGTATACCATTTAGTATAAGAATGTATACTCTTTATTTTTGGGTAGATCTTGAGTGAGGTCTCACGGATCTCTTATCTGAGACAGATCCTATTAATATAAAATAAAAATAAAAAATAATTAAAGCAAAACAAGGGCGTTGTTTGGTTTTTGTTAATTAAGATTACCTACGTTTAATGAAATTGGCGGCGCTATCAACACACTTTTGAAATAGGTATTCAAATAATTTTTTTTTTCAATTTTAATAAAAAATTATATTATATTATTATTATTAATTATTCAAATATAATAATATTTTTAGTTATTAATTATTAGATAGTCGAATTATTTTATTATTACTTTATCTTGATCGAATATCATTTTATATTAAAAATGTTATCACTTTTATTATTCTGACTAAATTTTCGTTAAATAATAATAATTTAATTAGACGCATAACACTTTTCTTTGATTAGAAATCACTTTTATTATAAATATTATCACGTTTTGTTCGTTAAATAATAATAATTTAATTAGACGCATATCACTTTTTTTATCAGGAATCACTTTTTATTAAAAATATTATCACGTTTTATTCATTTTTTAAATTGTTAGTGAAATACACTTTTGCAATTAGTCATCACTTTTATTAAAAGATATTATCACTTTTCTTTAAAAATATTATTACTTTTTTATTCTATAATTTTGTATGAAATAATTCACAGTACCATTATCATTTTTTATCAATTAAATATCACTTTTAAGGTAATCACATCTTGTCAGATTTTATAAATTTATAATATTTAATTAAATGAATAATAACTTTTGAAACTTTTAAGGTAATCACATATTGTCAGATTTTATAAATTTATAATATTTAATTAAATGAATAATAACTTTTGAATTATTTACATTTGTAAATAATAAAATATATAAATTAAATAAGAAAGGCATAGAAAAAAAATACATATAAATTCTAATCAATTTTTAAATTTTCTAATTAGATATTAACCAAACAAAACCATGTAAATTTATTTAGACCTAATTAATTTTACTCTACAATTAATTTTTTAATTTTCTAATTTTATAACAATCAAACAATGCTCTTTAAAATTAGTTAATTGGGTTAATGGATGATTAGTCTCACATAAGAGGATCCGTTGAGACGGTCTCACCCAACTATTTTTCTTATTTTTTCAAGGAAAATAAAAAATATTAATGAAAAGTGTATATCTTTTAAAACAAAATTGTGTATCTTTATTAATTAAAGTGTATACCATTTAAAACAAAATAATATACCCTTACCCATAATACTAAATTCTAAAGGCGCATATGTGTCTCCGGCACCCAAAAAATCTTCCACGACTAAATATTTAATTATCTGTAGCAAAATGATATCTTCAATAAAAGAAAACTAAAAAAACAATTGGTTGAAGATAAAATGAACATTAACAGATTAGATTCTGATTCTAATCCTTCCAACCCCTGGAAATGCAATCACACCAAATGTGCCTCCCCCAAAGAGAAGTCGTCAACTGCTTAAAAGAGACGAATAAGAAACATAACAAAAACACACTAAAACACGGATGAATTTAAATAAGAAGTTAAAAAGTAAAGAAAAAGCAGTCACGCATTCATGATTAAGATTTTCAAAAAGCACCATGCTCAATAGCCTAAAACTCAACCCCGTCGAAAAACAAGCTCTACACTCACAAATGACAATGCAGTACCAGTACGATAAAACGGTGAGAGAAAAGATACAGAGTATTTCTATAGAGAAATGAGTGAAAAACGGCAGATTAACGAATTGAAAATGGATTTGGAGGGAATGCTACATCCAATTTTCCCAAAATTGAGTGCCGACGAATGGTTTAAAAAAACAAAAGCAGTAGAGAATGGAGAAAGGAGTAGAGGATGGAAGGTTGAAGAAGAATGGGACTGGGCAGCACGACAACAGGCGCGGAGATCGATTCCTGGAAAGAGGCAGCAGTGTGTTTGGCGGTGGCTGGAATGCACCTTCGATTGTGAGGGTTCTTCGGGGAGAAGTAAACAACGATTTCTGACAAGAAGGCGACTGGAATTTGACGTCGGTGGGCTCCAATTTTTTGAGAGCTGGAAGAGAGGATCCGGCCAGATAAGATCAATAGAAACCAGCGACCCGCCACATTCTATTTGCTGAGATTTTGGATCCGGTTCCAGCAAATATTTGGTGGGACCGTCCTATCCTAGTTGCTAGAGCTGTCAAAACGGGCCAGCGGGGCGGGGCGGGTCAAAACCCGCCTCAACCCGCGTATTTGGCGGGCTTAGGCGGGTTGCGGGCTAGAAATGTTCGGCCCAACCCATTCAAAGGCGGATCGCGGGCTATGGCGGGTCAACCCGCGATTTTTTTTTCTTTTTAATTAGGGATGATATTATTAAAATGAAATACCAAAATAATGGTATAAAATGATATAATATCAACATAAACATGATACCTATAGAATCTGCATTCTTACCAACCACTCTCTTCACAAAAAAAAATTCCAAACATTTGAAAATTCCCTCTACTTATATTTGTCACTTAAGTTCGTATTTCTAATATCATACAAGTAGTATTACTTTAATTCAAATCGACAAACTCCATAATTTTTTTCTTCTAAGCTGCAAGAAAATAAATACAAACACAAATATTAATTACCCCCAAACAAAATAATTACCTAAACATAATCAATAATTTTTTTTCAAATTTTCAATCTAAATCAAGAATTAATAGAACATGTTTAAAGTAGTAAACTTTTGTAAAGTATAATACACAAAAGATAAACTTTAGGCTTTTCTCTCGAGTTTGACATGTGGCGGACTTATGCGGGGCGGAGCGGGCCAAACCCGTCTCAACCCGCGCATTTGGCGGGCTTAAGCGGGCGGGCCTAAACGAGTTGCGGGCTAGAAATACTAGGCCCAACCCATCAATTATATAGGTGGGTGCGGTTCGGCCCGACGGGCCTAGCCCATTTTGACGGCTCTACTAGTTGCTCACATTTTTTTATTAGAAAGTATTATCATGTTAGATGGAATTTGTGATAATAAATCTATTTATATTTTGTTTACAAATTATACTTTCTACATCCAATAGGAACATTTACATTTGCTTTTTCACGAAATTAAAAAATATAGTAGTTTAACGTGTATTAAGGTGTTAGAAATAAGGAAAAATATCAATTTTGGTCCTCTAAAATGTGCCAAATTCAATTTCAGTCCTCAACTTTGGTAATTTCTCAAAAGTGATCCTCCGGGACCAAAAGTAGACAAAAATGACTAAAATCGGACACCAAATGACTACTTTTGAGAAATTACCTAACATGAGAACTGAAATTGGATTTGGTCTATCGTAAATGACTAAAATTGATATTATCCCTTAGAAAGAGAAAATATTACAAAAATATCACTTTCTTTTTATAAACAATCTAAGTAAAAAAATCAACTACATTATACATTTTATCCAATCTAATTATCCATTCTTTTTCTTACATCATTATAATAAAAAAATTATTTTCTTAAACTCTGTACCACCAAATATGTGCATGTATTTTTGAAACTAAGGGATTGTAATAAGTTACTTTTATTAAACTTTGTGCCACCAAATACTTGCATATATTTTGGGACTGAGGGAGTATCAATTTCGATCCTCTAATTAATTTTGATATTTAATTTTAATCATTAAAATTTTATTTTATCTTATCTCTCACTTTTTAGAGAGATAATTACTCCCTCCATCCCGCAAAAATGTTTGCGCATTTTCATTTTGGACATCTTATAAAAAAAGTTTACATTTCCTTATATAGTAAATAAGACTCACACAAAAAAATTGAATATTTTCATAGGGCCCACGACATTATATTAATACAATTATCTATTATACATTAATCTAAAAAGGAAAATGTAACCATTAGGATGAAACGTCCAAAAATAAAATATGTAACGATTAGGAATATGTAACTATTAAGATAAAATTGAGGGAGTATTGTTTTCGTTTTTAGGGTGTGCAAATATTTTTAGAAACATATCAAAATAGAATGTGCAAGTATTATGGGGAGGGAGTATTGACTTTAGTATACAAAAGAAGTACAATTAAAATATTAAATATTCTAAAAAAGACAAAGACTTGTGTGAGACCGTCTTACGTAAAGGCTTGTGTGAGATCGTCTTACGTAAGAGCTTACGTGAGACGGCCAGAAAGTGATAACTTTTATAAAGAAAAAGTGATAGTAAATTAATGAAAAGTGATAATACTATTTCATGAACAATTAATAGTATAAATAAAAAGTGATATTTTATAACGAAAGTAATAATATTTTATAGTGGAAGTGATAACTATTTTAAAAAATGAAACGGACCTATCCTTTAGAAAAATTGGACAATTCTAAAATGGATAAATTGGAATGGGCTTGGGCTGTAATACTGTTTTAACGTGGATCATTATATAATTAGACCCCGCACTCATTCCTCCCAATTCGAGTCTTAACAAGTCAATCAAATCAACGGCTAAGATTCTATCTCACAATAGTAACCCACACACTCCCTGGAATTGAAAACCTGAAAACAAACGGGTGTGGATCTTCGTTGCCACCTTGATGTGACATAATACCAAACTCTTGAAAATCTCTGTTTTTTCTCCCCTCTTTCCTTCATTTCCTTTCTCTCTCAAACACACAAAACAAACCATACCAGCAGAAGTCAACTCTCTATATCCATGGCCATGGAAGCTGTGGTTGGAGCTGTGGTTGGTACCATCGTTCAACCAGTGCTTCACCTATTGATCTCACTTCCCATGGAGAAGTTCAATCAAATCAGAGATTTCAGCGACGACGTGGAGAAGCTAAGAAGCCACCTCAGCATGATCACAGCAACCCTGCACGAGGCTGAGATGCAGCAAATAACGAACAGCGTCGTCAAACAGTGGGCGAAGAAGCTCGAGGATGCATCGTACGAGGCTTACAACGCTCTCGATGAGTTCGACTACCATCTTCTCCGTCAGAAGCGTAACGAAATCGACGGCCACAATTCAGCCATGAGGAAGCTCAAGTCTATCTTCTCAGGTTCTTATTCTAAGGACCCTCGTCTAATACTTGGTCGGAAAATTAAACATGTTAATCAGAAGTTGGAATCTATTAATCGAGAAGCAAGTGATATGGGCATTCATCAAATGATACTCAGGGGTGTAACTGTAAATGCCCCTCCTGGAGTTGTTGGTTATAACTCTGATTCATCTGCAACTTTGGAAACCGATTCATACACCTTGGATCCTGTTTTTCTAGGAAGAGACGATGATGTGATGAAAATAGTGGAGAAGCTGATCAATGATGGCCAAACTGAACAAGTTCTGTCCATCATTCCAATTGTCGGAATGGGTGGATTGGGGAAGTCAACGTTGGCTCAGAAAGTCTACCATCATGAAAAGATACAAGCTCGTTTTGGGACTCGTATTTGGGTTCATGTTTCACCAAAATTTGATCCCTTTACTCTTTTCAAGAAAATCCTTGAGGCGTTGACTTCAGAGAAGGTTGAAGTTGAGAACAGGGAGGTTCTTTTGAGGAATCTTGGACATGCTTTGGCTGCCAAAACATTTCTTCTTGTTCTTGATGACGTGTGGAATCAAGATCGGCAGAAGTGGGAATGGTTTATAAATTCCTTGTCTGGGGTTACTTCTACCAAGGGAAATTGTGTCGTTGTTACCACAAGAAACAGAGAAGTTGCTTTAATTGTTGAAACACTTCCTACTTATGAATTAGAAAGCTTACCAGAAGATAGTTGCTGGTCTATAATCAAAGCGAAAGCTTTTGGAGGAATAGATGTTATCCCTCCGAAGTTTGAAACCATTGGAAGAAATATTGCAAAAAGGTGTCGGGGTTTGCCATTAGCTGCCAACATAGTCGGGGGAGTGCTGCGTGGAAAATCTGAAGACGAGTGGCTGTCTATTCAAGAGAATTGGCTTTCCGATCATGTTGAAGGAGATGTTATTGCTAAGATACTGAAATTGAGCTTCGATAATCTGCCTTCTCCATCACTAAAGAAGTGCTTTGCATATTGCTCCATCTTTCCCAAAGGTGATCTCATCGAGAGGGAGAAATTAATAGAGCTATGGATGGCGGAAGGTTTTCTTCAGCATGATCTTCTTGGAAGTGATATGGAAACTGTGGGGGATAGATTTTTCAATCTTCTTGTGCAGAGATCTCTGTTGCAAGCTGTACATGGCTACACTTATTATTACATAATGCATGATCTGGTACATGATGTAGCTTGCTCCGTTTTAGGGACTCGATACATTGGAGATGCATCGAGGCCTATCCCGAAAGACGTAGCTAAAGATGTGCGTACGTTATTCTACAAAGGTAGAGTTCAGGATGCCATGTTCCCATACATGAAAAGCCTACATGCTTTAACTCTAGAGGATGATGAGATTGAAGTACTGCCAAGTTCAATCGGTGAGTTAATGCATTTGAGATGTCTTAATATTTTCGGCTGTCATATCAAATGTTTGCCGGATGCTATTGGTGAACTCTATAACCTGCAGACATTGCGCGTATTCTCAATGTGTTTGAGTAAGCTGCCAAGTACTTTAAAGTACTTGATAAGCTTAAGACATCTTTATATACCTAATTGTACAGAATTGCCTGGTGACATGGGAATGTTAACTTCTCTTCGAACAATTGCATACTTCAAAGTGGGAGACAAGAAGGGCCATCGAATTGTAGAGCTTGGGTGCCTGAAGAAACTCCAAGGCAAACTCGAGATTCGTGGTCTTGAAAAGGTGAAAAACAGAGAAGAGGCTAAGAGTGCATGTATATTTCGGAAGACAAACATAGTTGAGTTAGTCTTGAGGTGGAGTGAATCCAAAGAAGGTGTAACATTTCACGAGAATGTGTTGGAAGGCCTACAACCTCATTCATATTTAGAGAGATTAGAGATTGATGGATTCAAAGGCTCAAGGTTTCCTCTATGGACTTTGAAGATGGCCATACAAGATGGGTTCCACTGGAAAGGATTCAATAAACTGAGGGAGATAAGACTTGAAAGTTGCTTTGAATGTGAAGAAATCCCATGTATGGGGCAGTTGCCCCATCTTAGATCTCTGTTTTTGTCTAATCTGAAGAATGTGAAATCCATAGGGTCTTCATTCTACGGCACTGAAAACTGTTCCTCTAACAAGGTGTTTCCAGCACTCGAACGATTCGAGTTAAAGAACCTGCCAAAACTGAGAGATTGGCAAGAAGTGGGATTGCAAAGTGCAGAATGCCAAGTGGAGATATTTCCTTGTCTTGAATACTTGGATATCAAATATTGCAGAGAATTGAGAAGTGCTCCAACTCAATTCCCATGCCTTAAAGAATTGCGCATTGAAGAGATGAATAGTGGGTCTCCTTTGGCGGATATTTGTAGGATCAAATGTAGGCCATCTCTTGCAAAACTCACAATCAAGGGATTAGATGAAATGGAATACCTCACAGATGGACTATTCTACAACAATCCAAGGCTCACAAAATTGTTGATCTCGAGCTGTCCCAAATTGAGGCAACTACCAGATGGTTTACACATCCTCAGCTCTCTCGAGAAGTTGAGCATACATGAGTGCCCAAGTCTGCAGTGCATACCATGCTCTTCGACTGAAAGCTCAACATCGCTCCGTAAACTGTCAATACAAGATTGCAGTGAGCTGATGAATGTGCCATGCGAGATGGTGGAGTCGTGTGCTACACTGCTTGAGTGTTTGGAGTTAAGGGGGATAAGGAAGGTAACAAACATGCAAATGATCATTGATAGTCTGCATAAAATGCCTCGTCTCACCGAATTAGACATTCGTGGTGTTCCCAAATTTGGCAAATACAAAGAGACTCCTTCCTTAGGTAGCTTGAGAGAGTTAACCATTGGTGTTGGCTATCCATGGCGACGGGATTTGGATTGTTTTACAAGCGATGATTCGTGGGACGGTGTTTCGTTCAACGAAGGTGTGGATGGAATGTTGGAAGCTTCATGTCATGAATCACTTCAACACTTGCGCTTGGTTGTGAAGGAAGATTGGGAGCTCCCTCTCCCAACTCGTATTCAACATCTCACTTGTCTTAGCACGTTGGCTTTGGATGGTTTTGGAATACAAGAATTGCCTGAATGGTTAGGGGGTCTCTCATCTCTGCAGTTATTATGTGTATGTGATTGCAAGAAGTTGGTCTCCCTTGAAGCAATAAGAGGCCTCACCAACTTGACCACCTTATACGTCGAATCTTGTCCGTTGCTCGAAGATGATGCCGTGCCCGAATGGTTCAAGGAAGTAGGGACTGGCCTCTACATATCGCGTCACACTGCATCTGTCGTATGACATTAATGGTTCGATTCTCCTTGTATATATCATTTTCTTTGTCACTAAGTAGTTTGAGTTAGACGAGTATTTAAGTTTTCTTTCTAAGCGTTAGCAATGCAACCGCAAGGGATATAGAACTTAGTGCCTGTAATTTGCATAATTTTCTTTCTATTTTTATTAAGGACAGATACTTACTTTAAAAAAAATAAAATAAAATAAACCATCGCACTACTTAGAAGAACTTGGTGCCTGTAATTTGCATAATTTTCTCTTTCTATTTTTATTAAGGACAGATACTAAAAAAAATAAAATAAAATAAACCATGGCACACCGCGCCATTTCCATGCATTATCCGTGAATCAATATTTTGTATCACACGTTTAAGTAACTGACACATTAGAGGGGAAAACAAATTCAACCATTGCTCCTAGGGTTTAAGGATTAATGTATAATTTTCCTTTCCTATGTGTCGTTTATCTAATTGTGTGACACAAGAGATGATGTACCAAATGACACAGAGAATCCGAACTGAATAAATGGAGTATTCAATTTTTATTCACAAGTCATTCACTCGCCAAGGGTTTAAGGATTATGGTATAGTTTCTCTTTCCTAAGTGCCGTTTATCTAATTGTGTGACACAAGAGATGATGTACCAAATGTCACAGAGAATCCGAGCTGGATAAATGGAGTATTCAATTTTTTATTCACGAGTCATTCACTCGATCTTTAACACAAAAATTAACAAAAAGTATTGGGTGAGACTATTTTACAATTTCGTAATCACTTTTGTTATAAAATATTATAATTTTTTATTTATTTACTATAAATTGTTTATAAAATGAAATAATTAACTATACTATTATCACTTTTTATTAATTGATGTTATCACTTTTAATCCATTTTATTTTATGTAGAATCGTGAACGATCTCTCACAAGTCTTTTGACAAAATCAATAGCTAATTAGTAGTTTTATATTTTCAAAATCAAATTGATAGAATTAAGTCTTTTAGGTCCTTTATTCATAGCTAATTAATTTTTAAGTTCTTGTATTAAGAAGCTTCTTTTTGAGAGGTACAATATCTTACATTGATTTGAGTAGTAGTATTTTTTATATTATATTTTAAAATACCAATTTTTTCAAAATTATACAATATCAATACATTATTAAAGACTGAATTAATTTGAACAACTTTTGATAGAGTATATTCCATCTATTCCATAAAACTTGACATACTTCTCTTTTTTATTTATTTCATAAAAATTGACACATTCATTTTTTAAGTACACGAGATCCAATCAAAAATAAGTAATTTATACTCATGGACTCACATACACTCCTCATACAACTACCCACTGCACATTAAATATTAATTTTCTCACTTCACTATTCATTAAATTATTATACTCGTTATTTTTCTTGAAAAAAAATGTGTCAGACTTCTCCAGGACGGTGAGAGTAATATTTATGAAAATTAGACAGTGCTAAAATTAACAAACTTGAATGGGCTTGGTCTGTTATTCTATTTTAATGTGGATCATTATATTATTCGGCCCGTACTCATTCGGCCCAATTCAAGTGTTAACAAGTCAATCAAATCAACGGCTCAGATTCCATCTCACACTAGTAAATATAAACCCTCAACCTAGGGTTTCTCGGATCCTTCTCTCTGTATTTCCGACTCCTCCTCGCCGATCGGGTTGCTTCAGTACAGCATACAGAGTAACAATGGTGAAGGGTCGTCAGGGAGAGACAATCAGGTTCGACATATGTTTCATCTCACAGTTTAACATTCTCTGCTTAACCTCGCGAGAATGGGCACGCAATTTTTCCTTCGTTGTTTTTTGTTTAACTCCTTACTTTTGAACCATTGGTTTCAGACTCTACGTTCGTGGAACTATTCTCGGCTACAAAAGGTTCGAATCGGAGAATTTTGGTTTTGTTTGATTCATTTTTTAGATTAGAAAAATGTTGATGAATCGGTGTATTACCTGAATGATAGATCGAAGTCGAATCAGTACCCGAACACGTCATTGATTCAGATAGAGGGGGTCAACACTCAGGAGGAAGTAGCATGGTACCGTGGAAAGCGCTTGGCTTACATTTACAAGGCCAAGGTGAAGAGGTATAACTCTCACTACCGTTGCATTTGGGGAAAGGTTACTCGCCCACACGGTAACAGTGGTGTCGTTCGCGCTAAGTTCAAGTCCAATTTGCCTCCCAAATCCATGGTAAATACTGTTTATTCAATGATGTTTTTCTAATGCTCTTACTGTTGTTTCTAAGGATTCGAGTTTTGATTGTGAAACAGGGAGCTAAGGTAAGGGTGTTCATGTATCCCAGCAACATATGAGGTGTGCACTCATGCTTTTAGTGTTTAGCTCATTTGTCAACTTTTTTTGTGATCAAATACGAAAACTATGAACGGTGAGGATCGATGTACTTAGTTTGGGAATTTTTTTATCTGTAGTGACATGAATTTCTGAAAATTTTATTAACTAGTATTATTGTTATTTAGCTAGTGTTCTGGTTGTGGTTCACATGGTTGATTATTCCCCCCTTTGAAGAGTTGAGTTGCACGCATTACGTTGGCATTGAGTAACGAATTTTTTTTAAAGTAGGTTAAACGTAATCTTCTTGTGATTTAATGCACATAAAGTCTTCCATTTGTGTATAACGAATGATTTAATATTTTGCCTGAGAAATGAGTAGATATATGTTTGGTTTTCACTTTGCTACATCAAACTGTTTAAGGTTTGGTGTGGAGCGTGTGGTTGAAAATTTCCTCTGAGAATGAATACAGGTATCAAACAGAAGGTTTTTGAATCTATTGATTACAGTTATTGGTATTGCGAATTCTATGAGTTTCTTTAGATTTTTTGCGACATGAACTCCTTATATTTGGAGTGTTGATAGGCCTTTACGGGGACAGGTCAGGAACAGTGCTACTTGACCAAATGATAAGATAAAAAATTGAACATAAAAAATTATTTAACCCCAATACTTGTTCAACATAGGTTACACTCAAGTGAACTATTTTAGTCTGATACAGAATCTCCTTTTAACTCTTTTAGAGCAAGTGGAAATTTTTAGGTCGTTTTGTGCCAGATATGCATGTCTCATTCCACGAGTCCTGTACTCCACCGATTATGATTCCCCTTACCCTTCACAATCCTCACAAATTTGATTTTCTACTTTTACTATTGAGGTCAGATAGTGTTTTTGATTGTGTAGCTCATACTATTAATTTGGCCTAGTTTACTAATGTCTTGCAATTAATAGTTCATTTGTTGGAGTGCCCATATAACTGGCCTCTGTTATAAAATTTGTTTGATAGTATTGTTAAGTAAAGATTCAATATAGTTCATGTCCAAATTTTGTATCCAAATCATTTTTTCAATCAACTAGAAATTATGGGCCATGAATTTCTAATTGTTTTCATAGTTTAATTTGTCGTTTGGGTTTAATCTTTGGTAAGGTCTGTTTTTTTACTTATTTTGGCTGCTGCAGCAGTTGGTTCTCTGTGTCTCGTTAGGAGTTATCTTGGGGAAGCAAGCTTGTAAGAGATTATAGTTGGCGCTCCTGTGTTATTAAGGATTTTTTTTTTGGTCATTTGCCAAGTTCTCTTTCATCTTGTGCACTCTTGTTGAGATAGCAAATGAAGATTTACTAGTAAAGTAGAGTTTACCCTTGCTTTAGCTTTCCATTTTGTTGTTTCCTCTTGTCCCAATTTCATTTTTAAGACTCGTTATGTTTACACTTGGATAGACTTTAGCTTGATAGAATCCAATTTTGGTCCTATAAATTTTTTCTTTTTCCATATTAATCCTTTAGTATCGATTTTAGTCCTATAACTTTTCACTTTTACATTTTTGGTCCATTTGCAAATTTTCTTTGCAAAACTTACTGAACTTGCAAGAAATGTAAAATTATCTAGTTATAGGAATTCACGCATGAGGATTAGAATTGATAAAGTAAAAACTTATAGGACTTGATTTATATTTGTCAAAAGTTACATAATTGGAAAATATCAATTTTGGTACTCTCGGATATGCCAAATCCAACTTTAGTCCTCAAGTTTGGTAATTTCTCAGAAGTGGTCCTCCGATGTCTGCTTTGGTCCACTTTTGGTCATTTTTGTCCACTTTTGGTCCTCTAGAATAGACTAAATAAGGACTAAGAGTGGACAAAAAGGACCAAAAGTTGACAAAAATGACTAAAAACGGATATTGGAGGACCACTTTTGAAAATTTACCAAACCTTAGGACTAAAGTTGGATTTTGCATATCCTAGAGGACCAAAATTGATATTATCCTTTACATGATCAAATTTGATATTTTCCCTTCTTGGAATATCGATATCATCTTTATTTGATCATTAATTTATACTCCCCCTATTCTTCTGATGAGTGTTCATTTTGCCATTTTGATTCGTCCTGATACAAAGTTTTAATTTCCTTTTTGGGTTAATGTGTCACACACAATAATTAGGGGTGGGGTAACACGGCATACCGAAAATATCGATACCGTACCGAAATTTTCGGTATGCTATATTGTAAACCGATGTCGATACCGAAATTTCGGTATACCGAATTATTGGTATACTGAAATTTCGGTATTTACCGTTGTCAAATCGAAATAAATATCGTACCGATTTTTTCGGTATATACAGATTATACCGAAATGCCGAAAATTTGTTACATGTCGAAATTTCAATATTCGTATCATGCCAAATATATCTGTATACCGAAAAATCCACAATAAAATCCAATAGAGTTTATGCTTGCCTTTTTAGTATTAAACTGTGCAATGAATCCATACTCCCCAGAAATCACCGAGCGAGAGAGTTGAGATTAATGTAATTCAAATGATATGTGAATTTGATTTGTTAAGAGAGAAGAAGAGTATTAGTGCTACCTTGGTTTCACAAGTAGTGACATCGTAGCTAAAAGTCCTCACTCCTCTCTGGATACAATCCTCCCACTATCATCAACAAATCCGAATCTTGTTTTAATAAAATTCTATTTATTGAAAATGATTACAGTAAAAAAGAATCCAGGAAATCAACATGATTTTCTTTCTTCTCGGTGCCAAGAGAATCCTCATCACGAACAACGACATTCGTGATCTTCTTAAAAGCATACAAAGAGAGTTTTGCCCCTAAATCCAACAACAAATTCCAGTAAATTCAAAGAAACGTATAATCCCAATTAATTGAAATTGATAATGTACCTGGGAGGCGTCGTCGGAGTCTTCTTTCTGGTAATTGGAAACAACAGTAGGAACCCTCTTGGAAACGGAAACGGAAACGGGGAAACGGAAATCGATTCAAGACAACCACTTACCATACATGAAGATACTCGATAGAAATAATTTTTGATTTCGCGCAAGCTTACATAGATGAGAGGAGAGGGAAAGAGAATATGTTTCAGATATAAGCAGAGAAGGGCACCTAGCTTCTAGCCTGTATGGTCCCGAAACTAGAACTGGAATGAATCGATCATCACCTGCATTCGAAACTTGAGAAGAGGGATTTCGAAGATGAAGCATTGCGGCGTGTGAATCGTGATTTAGGATTAGGAATGAATGAGTGAATGACCTAGGCCTAGCAGCGTAAACTTACAGGAGTATGAAAACACTGAAAATAGCTAGAAATGGGCCTAGGTCTGGTAATAAAAAGATTGGGCTTAGTAATTAAAATAAATTGGGGTCCATATTAAAAAACCAACATAAAAAATAAATTTATAAAAATAATATATAATTTTCGGTATACCGAACCGATTTAACTCGGCATATACCGATACCGAACCAATTTTTTCGGTACGGCGACTATACCGTACCGAAAATTTCGATATACCTAAATATCGGTATTTTTAGATATTTTTCGATTCGACGAGCTCGGCATACCGAGTTTTCGGTTTTTTTTCCCACCCCTAACAATAATATTATTATACTTAACCAACTACACATGGGGTCCACATTCAACACTAATATAACAACTCACTACATATTACAATATTATTATTTTTATCTCTTTACACTTTAAAATATTATATTTCTTAATCCACGTACAAAAAGCAAACGGACACGTATAAGGGATGTGGAGGGAGTAACTGCTCTGTTATTTATAATTTGTGTTCTTTGAAGATGATATTTTTTTTTAAATCATGGATTAATCAAACAATATAATACTCTTTAGATCAAGATTACCAGCCTCGGCTATTAAAATAACTAGATTCTCACTTTACATCGAGTGATACATAGACAAAATGAGGTCTAAGTTGTTCATAACTTCATATGTAATGAACCGCCGTAAACTTTTTTAGCAAGTGTTATTTAAGACAGTGAGAGAGCGGTTATAATAAAGCAAAAAAAAATGAAAAGTAAAGAATTCCTTATCTGCAATGCAGACTCACCATAAAAAGACAGGCATTTAGGTAACTGAAAATTAGTCTGAAATAGATGCACACATGTAGTACTATTACAAAGCTGGAACCTAAGGAATTATGGATCAAAACTGCATCACTGACCACTGTACAAGATGATTTTTTCTTATTCACCAATTTTATAAGAACAGGAACATACAGCAAAGGGTTGCAGCATTTCTGAAAATTGGGATGCCCAAGGGCTATTAGGGGCCAATGGAATGCATCTAATTTTAGCATGACATGCTATGGCAAAACCTTATTGAACCACTTATTACTTTGGTTTCATTTCTGACCATTGATTTTCTGCACTCAGTTGTAACTATAAACCACACACCATAACGATCGAAACAAAATATGGTTCAGCACTCAGATCATATTCAAAAGATATGGTTCAGCCCTCGGATCATAATCAGATCAACGGAAATATAGAAGAGAAGAGTAGAGCATAAGAAAATGCCGGAATTAACCGTTGCGTATGCAACTATAGCCCGTGATAAACAATGGAGTTACCTATAGTTTTAAACTAACTTGGTTCCATATGAATGGAGCAATGAAAATATTATCACTTCAGATTTTAATTCTTATAATAAGCATACTTTCGTTCAATCTATCCCTTATTCAGTCTCTCATGTATCAGTATCTCAAGAAAGTACCCAAAATAAATATACTATTCATTTACTCGGTTCAATTACGACTAATATTACAAAATACTGGCTGATTAGTTCCTAAATTAGACTCGCTAAAGTGGATATACTTCTATCCGACCACCTTGATTTTCGCTAATTTTAAATTAATTGAACTCAGATTTATCAAATCAACCACTTTGTTTTTAAGATTCTACTTTTATCAGCAAATGACATTTTTTTTTACAGTAATTTTCTTCCAAATAAGTTGAATAATAGAGAGCATAGGACAGTATTGTGTGATGAGACCGTTTCACTTTGAGATCATTTAACGCTTTCGTAATTAGTTATTATTTTTTATTAAAGATATTATACTTTTTATTTAAAATGTTATCGTAAATTGTTTATAAAATAGTTCACTTATTACTTTTAATGGATTGATTATCACTTTTCATTATAGAGGTTATTACTTCTTATTTGTTTTACGATGGTTTTACACGAGTCTTTATCTATTGTAGAGTAAACCTTTTCCCCAAAAAAAATGTTTTAATTTTTAACGTGAGACGGTTTCACACAAGTCTTCGATAGAGTAAACTTTTCCCCCAAACAAATTGTTTTAATTTTTATGACAATAGAACAGGGAATCTGAGCAACACAAATATTAATTCAGAAGACTTGATCCTATATAGGGCTACGGACAAGATACTGTGGGGAATAATGTCGTAAACAAGTAAAGAAGATCCAAACATGAAACACGTTGAATGTATAGTCTCATCACTTCTTTAAAAACAGTGAAAGGTTCTTGGAATTTATTTTGGTCTTGAAGACAAGAACTGAATTAATTCCAAAACCCCCACAAACCTTAGACCACAATAGAAGCTAAGAACATAACTTTATTCATTTACAATCTTGTTTTCTCCTTCTATATAAACATCAACACAACACCAAATCATCACACACTCACAATCCCTCATCCACATCTCTCAAACCTCTTCCTCTTCCCTTCATCCTTCAATGGCGGGCCGCGACCTCGTCCCATCGGTTAACCGGAACACTCCGTTGATCACCGAGAAGGTAGCAACTCCAACCAGAACTCCGGTTCTGGGTGGAGTTCAGACCCCGGTGGTGGATCCAACTCTACGGACAAGTGGCCATGAAGTGGATCATCAAGGCCACATTTTCCGTCCCACTCATGAAACGGAAGATCACATGAACCCTCTCAAACCCGTGTCATTGAAAGCGCAAGCAACGGCTCGCCATAGGCCGGGAGGTGACCGCGATCGCCACTTCTTCTCGTCGGATGATAGTGCACTCAACAAGCAAATTCAGGCCACTCATGCACCCGATATGGATGAAGTTGATGTGAGGCCAGTGCTGTCCATCGTCGAGGACATCCTACGATTGGCTCGTCCTAAGAGCCATGATGAGCACGCTCTTACCGCTGCTGCTACTGCAAATGCTGCTGCTGTTACTACTACTGCTGCTCTTCCTGTAAGTTTAAGTTTACAAGATCATATTTCTTATTGCATCAGTACTATTATGAGTGAGTCTAAGCTACATCCAATTGAAATGGCAGGGATCTGCCCATGTACCAGCACATGTGGATCATACGACTCTCGACAAGACTCATGCACCCACCCATGGTTCATACCAGCTGCACGATGATCACCACAAGGTTTATGAGCCGTCTTACGTCGACTCAGAGATTGTTCGAGTGCTAGCATACCCAATCAACAAGGTTTCATGCGAGGTATGTAAAAAGAAAGTGGATTCATGTCTAAATTACAAAATCACTATCTCTTCCAACATGCATCCTTGAATCACACAGATCATCTGCAAATGTGCTGGTGGAGGAGAATCACATCTGGTAACAATGGACCTCCTTAAATCACTGTCCAGCTACACATGGGATGCCAAGGTGGTGATCGCCTTCGCCGCCTTCTCCATCCACTACGGCGAGTTTTGGCTGGTGGAGCACCATCACACTCAGAATCCTCTGGCTAAGAACATTGCAATCCTCAAGGACTTACCCGAGATCATGGCGCAGTCGAACGAGTTAAGGAAGCAGTTCGAGGCTGTTCTTGATCTCTTGACTGCTATACTCAAGGTAACTCACTGCATCATAGAGTTCAAAGAGCTTCCCCCTATGTACATCAGCCCTCAATCACCGGAAATTACTGCCGCCACTGCCCACATCCCCACCGCCGTCTACTGGTGCATAAGGGGTCTACTTGTCTGTGCATCCACACTCCTCAGTCTCATTGGAGGTGGTCATGAGTATGTATCCTGCTCCCTTGATTAATATTTAATAAGTTAACCAGAAATTATATTAGTAATCCTGTTTTTTATCAGATTTACCACCTCTACTTCTGTGTCATGGGAGATATTAAATCTGGCTCATAAGCTGTCTGTCATACTGGAACACTTGCATGAAAAGATGAGGATTTGTAGAGAGTTAGTTGGTGAGTAAAGTGAGAGGTGTTATTACAGAAATATTGATTAACTATGTACTAAGTGTTGATGTTGTGGTGTTTAGAGAGGAAGAGAGCAGAGGATCTATATGCAAAGTTCAAGAGACTTCTGGAATCAGCTCACATAGACAACATGAAAGTACTCAATGCTATCTTTCGTCCTAGAGATGACGGAAGGCCACTCTACGACGGTTCAAGAAACTCAAACGTGAGTTTCGAACACACTAGCTAGCTCACTGATTCATCATCCACATTTATAGTAATGAATTTGTTGATGATGATCTCCAGGAACGGCTGGAAGTGCTGAGGCAGAAATACGTGCTGCTGTTGATCTCAGACCTTGATCTTCCCCCGGAGGAGCTTCATGTTCTCCATCTGATCCACGGCGAGCACTCAATGAGGCACGACTACGAGATCCTCTGGCTCCCGGTTGCTGATCCCTTGACCCCATTGAACGAAATGCAGAGAGCAACCTTCACCAACCTCAGGAACAACATGCCATGGTATTCGGCGGAGCAGCCTTCTGCGATTGAACCGGTGGCCATTAGGTACATCCGGGAGGAGCTCCGGTTCAGCCACATGCCAATGCTGGTGGTGCTGGATCCCCATGGAAAACTATCCCACCACGATGCCCTACCCATGATGTGGATCTGGGGTGCTAAGGCCTTCCCATTCACCAGAGAATGGGAGAGGAAACTCTGGGAGGAATCCGAGTGGAACATTGATCTCATTGCTGATGCCATTGATCCACGCATTCCTGAATGGGTATTCCATCGAGCTTGCTAGCTAGCTACAATCCTTATTAATGAATGATGATAATCTGATGTATGACTGTTGTTTGACAGAGCAACAGCAACAAGGTTATCTGCCTGTACGGAGGGGACGACATCAATTGGGTGCGTAAGTTCACAGAGTCGACCCACAGGGTGGTCAGAGCGCTGAACGTCCCATTGGAGATGCTCTATGTAGGGAAACGCAATCCAAGGGAGAAAGTTCGTCTCTGCCACGAAGTCATTGCTAGAGACAAGCTGAGCCACATCTTTGCAACCGATTACTATGATTTTGTCTGGTAACATAACAACCATTAGTAATCATAATACTGTCTCTGAGTGAGTGTGTCTATAACTGTATGTATGGATGATGAACAGGTACTTCTGGGTGAGACTTGCCAGCATGTGGAACTCGAAGAAACAGATTGGCAGGACAGTGGAGGATGACCCCATCATGCAGGGGATCCTGGATTTGCTAACTTATGACAGCAGTGAGCAAGGGTGGGCCATTTTCAGCCGTGGATACATGACTACCATGGCGAGTGGGGACAAGCTCGTCCCCACTCTGGACGGGTACAACACGTGGGGGAGTGAGGTCGATCACCCCGACAACTTTGTGCCCGTCCTGGACAGGGTGTTGAAAGGATACCACCCGGAGCACCACTGCCACCGTCTCATTCTTCCAGGGCAAGCTGGATACATCCCGGAGAGGGTGGTTTGCTCCGAATGTGGCAAGACCATGGACAAGTATGTCATGTACCGCTGCTGCACTGATTAAGAATCTGTTTCCAAGATTTTATGATATTACACTACATCTGAGATGAGATGATCAAATAAACTTCCATCTGTTTGTTTGTTTTTTTTTTTACACATTTTGCTTGTTAAGATTCGATCTGCTGTTGGGATCGTTGTGTTTGTATTGATACTATATTTATAGAATCTATCAATAAAGCTGCTTGTTTGTTTGTGAATTCTTGGTTTTCTTGCCATTATTTCAATTACAATATAAAACAAACATTTCCCAAACTTCTTATCTTGAAAATACAAGAAAAATTCTCAACGTCAATCTTAATATATTAAGACCAAGATCTTCCATCACTGCAACTGCTTTTCCCCGACTCATCACTCTTTGATTAAAGAGAATTATCTATCTTTATCTCTAGTACACTAATTGTGATTTTTTTTTCTTTTCCTTCCAAAGTGTACTCCTATGTGTCAATTTTACTATAGTTTATAGTTTAATTAAAATTTATTTGTAATAATCTTATTGGTTGACCACTTTCAAAAAATATAACTTCCATCCATCCTACATTAATAATAAATCAACACAAAGTTTTTTATTATCTATGAAAACATTAAAAAAAAGAAAAGAAAAGGGTACAATGGCTATTTTTCTTTAATCCAATAATAATATTTTTTCAGCAATTTTATACTCCCTCCATTCCGCAGATAAGTGTCTATTTTGCCATTTTGATCCGTCCCAATACAAAGTATCCACTTTCTTTTTTGGTTGATGTGACACACACAATAATATTATTATACTCAACCACTACACATGGGTTCCACACTCAACACTAATACAACTACCCACTACATATTAAAATATTATTTCTCTCACCTCATTACACTTTAAAATATTATACTCCTTAATCCACGTGCAAAAAGCAAACGGACACTTATTAGCAGGACGGAGGGAGTATTTAGGATAAAACTACAACAACAATATTATTAATAATTCAAATTCATACTCCCTACACCTAGGGGTGACAATTCGTGTTAACGGGTTGGATTTCGTGTCGACACGATAATGACACGACACGATAAGGGCAAACCCGAATACGACACGATAAGGATTCGTTCCAACACGACACGAACACGAAAAATAACGGGTTGACACAACACGATAACAACACGATAAGAAAATAAAAAATAAAAAAAAATAAAAAAATACTAATTAAAATAAATAAAATTTTAAATTAATATATTTTGAAATTATTATTAAATATTTTTATCATATATTTTTCTAATTTTATATTTATATTGGGTTGTTAACAGGTTATTGAGTTGTTAACGGGTTAATGAGTCATCTGTTAATAATCTTGCTTAACGGGTTGACACGAACCCGACACGAACACGACACGAAATTTTTGTGTCCTTATTAGGTTGACACGATAATGACACGAACCCAATAAAGCCAAACACTAACCTGCAATTATCGTGTCGTGTCGGGAATTACCACCCCTACCTACATCCCATAATAAGCAAATGAGATCACCTATTTCACAATGGTGTTTCATATACTGTTTCATAAATTAAATGATTGACACATGACACAATCAATGCCCATAATTTAATACTTGCCCCAAGGGTTTAATGATCATTTGTAGGATATAGCATTTTTATGTTGTGAAACACCAATGAAACACCGAAAATTTAACAGGAAATTCAACTTGCATAATAAGTGTCTTACTTTCCATTTTCGTCTGTCCCACAATAAATGTCACTACTTAAAAATGAAAATTTCACATTAATCAACAACTTCAAAAGTTATCTTAATTTAAAAAATATCACTCAAACCTAACACACATAATATACTTTATAATTTATTTATTACTTAAAAATACCACAATACCCCTAAAAAGTTAATAAAGTTGGTAAAAAGTAACTTTTCTTAAATTCCGTGTCTACCTTAACAATGACAACAATTATGAGACAGAGAGAGTATTATTTAAATGAATATAATAACCTTTTTATATAGTTTAATCAATATTTTTTTACATGCACTAATTTAAATAATAAGAAAACATAAATATTTTATTAAGTTCATTTGTGCTGAATACATACATAAATGTTTGGCTTCTAAGTGATCAGTACTTTCTTCTTCTTTTTTAGCAAAGGTTATTCAAGCTATCAAGAGAGCTTTTCAGATAAAGCAAGAAAAAAGAAAAGAAAAGAATTCCTTGTTTAAACTATTCTCGAAGATCCAATTTTTATCTGCAAAATCACCATTAAAGGAAAAGCACTTGGGCAACTGGAAATGATTTTGAAATAGAAAAACAAGCGCACACGCACAACTAAGAACACGTGCACTAAATAATGTCAAAAATGCACACATATGTAATACTATTACAAAACTGTAACATACTGTTACATTGAAATGGACTATTGGATCAAAACTGCAACACTGTAAAAGATGATAAACCTCTAAATTATAGCACCCAGAGTTGGCACATGGCGATATAGCCACCTAACTACTTCCTTCCTCTGGATGTTAGAGAAACCATTTTGCCTGTTGAATGAACGAGAGGCGATATAGCATCTGAATCGATTCTTTCCAGGAGGAAATAAATCTGTCAATGGATATATGTTTGTTAAGACAAGGAAATTTCAAGTCGCATACAGCAAAATAAATTTTCATGGAGTTAGGAAACCTAGTCCAGAAAAGTTGGCACAAGTCGCAAAGCTCAGTTTTTAAAAACAGGAAACGAGGACGACGTAACAATAAAGCACACAGCAAAGGGTTGCAGCAAATAGCAATTCTGAAAATTGGGATATCAAAGGTTGCACGTTGCCACTGATGTCATTATGTGCCATGTCAATAAGGGCTAATGGAATGTATATATTGCATCTAATATTACAATGACATGGTTCCTTAATTATTTTTTATCCTGAGAAATTTATTATGATGCTAGCTCATCGAAGCAGTTCTTTAATAATTCTTACTTTTGGTTCAACTGAAGCTAAAATTTGCACCGCATCATTTCTGACCATTGATTATCTGCACTCAGTTGTAATTATAAGTTCAATAAACAACACTTGGTTTCACTAAAACTAGTTGAACAAAATATGTCCAGTGATTTTGGAACTAAGATTCTTCAAATAATAGTTCAGCCCTCAAGATCATATTCAAACTATGATATCAGCGGAAATCTAGAAATAGTAAAACTTGGAAAACCCAGGTAAATATTGAATATAGTTTTCAAGTATGAAAAAAGAAATAGAAGTTGCAAAAAGTGAAACATGCTAATATAAGAGAAGACTAGAAGAAAATAGTGGAGTGACCCCTTTTCTATACAACAGTGCTTATATAGCCAGTGACAAACAATGAAGTTCAAAGACATACCTATGGTTTTAAACTGACTTAGCTCCAGATAGATGGGTTTTTAAATTGTGTAGCCATTGCCTCAGACAGAAATTTAACAAGGTTTTCCCTGTCCACTTCCTTTTCTTTCTTGAGCTCTAGATGCCGGACCTGTTGTAGGCTAGATAAGTTAGTAATGCATTGTCAAAACCAATGATGTAGAGTATTAGAAAGAAGTGGGAACCAATTAGGTTACCAGGCGTACCTTAACAGAGCCTTTTTGGGACACACCAGAGTCGGTGATGACAACAAGACATTTGATATCGTGTTCGCTTGCATATTCATACTGTTCGGTAAGGCTTGGGTCAGACAAGGGGACAAACTCTGCCTGTGTATATTGCTTCCATTAGTTTAATTTGTGCTACAACCCCCGGAAAAAGAATAAATAAAAACTTGAGATATGATTGCTGACCTTGATATTCTCCTCCCAAAGTTCGGCTACCAATTCCATTCGCTCAAATAATAAACCACCCCCTCCTCTTGAACAGACTAGAACGTTAATGCCTATGTCATTTCTGTTAATGCCAACATTTGTTTAGTAGGGCACCAAATAGTAAAGATTATATATAACAGACTCTGCTAGAAGGATAGAAAACTACCTGTAAAACTTATTATCAACAGAAGAATGCAGCAAAATAGTTTCTAGTGCAATACTAGTTCCAACTGCACCAGGTGGACTTGATTTCTGGCACCAACATAGGTATAATCATAAACATATTAGGTTTCTGATAGGAACATGTAATTACAATACCATGTCACATGAGAAAGAAGAAGAGAAAAAGGGGTGGGGGCTGGAATTAACAAGAAATATCCAACAGTGTTCTCATCACTAAAATAAATGAACTAGATGCCTTAAAAAAACAGATAATTACTCAGTGAAGTGAAGAATCAAATACAATTTTTTAAAATAATTTCAAGAAAGAGGAAGACAGACTTTGTTAATGCTTCAAAAAAAATAAGTGCCATGCTGCATGATTTTACTTTTCAAAGTCTTGTTCTCAGCTCAGTCTCGGTAGACTACTATTTCAAATGTGAGAAGATCAGGAGTATGCAAAGAATATCATGATGTTTACTTTTCATTATTTATGAATAAATATACCAAAAGTATGTCCTAGGTTTGATGATTTATCATTGTGTCAACTACAGGTCACTGAACTGATCCCATAGTTGTTAAAGGCGAAAGGCGCACAAAGGCGCAAAGGCCTTGTTGGAGCCTGAGGCGCAAGGCGCGCCTGAGGTACAAGATACTTTAGAACATATATACATTAATATATCCAACTCAACACATAATTATCCAACTAAATAAAGGTAAAAATAAAATAATATCACATAATAATACATAATAACTCATAAATAACATTAATCACAATTAAAAAACCCGTGCACAATGTCATAATGAACTTCACAATTCAAGTTCTAAACACAAATAGACAATCACAAAAAGCAAATAAGCAGAATCCTTCTATTTTAAGAAATTATCAAATGTCAGTTACACAAATGATTACCAATGAGATAAAAATCTTAATTATCATGGTCTATGGTCCTTATAATCTTCATTCTCTTCTTCACCATCAAATTGATCATTGTATTCATTAAATTCTTACTCTCCATGAAAAACATAGGAAAGCAGGGAAAAAAAAAAGAAAAAGAAAAATTGGATATGTACCTCAGGCGCGCCTTTTTCATCAAAAAAGGCGCAAAAAGGCGCACAAAGGCGAGGGCTTTTTTAACATCAACCGAAACCCCAAAAAACCACGAAACCCAGGCGATCAGGGCTTCTCCTCGCCTAAGGCGCGCCTTTAACAACTATGAAGTCTGATCCTGAAATGATATCATGTAAAGGTATATTAACAAAATAAGCCTTGACTATTGAGGTTTGGCAAATTTACAAAAAATTAATACAGAGCTACTAAAAACACATAATTTATGTTACTTGGTGCTGTAAGATAAAAGCAAATGCCCAAAGCTATTAAAACTGTCTTTGGTATGCTGAATAGGTCAAACTTTAAGGACCATTTCTGTAACTATCTAAATATAAAAATATAAGCTGGAACTATTTGATCAAGGTAGTAATCCAAACAGATACGTTTTCTTTTTTAAAATGAGACCTAATTTGAACCTAATACAATTAATGCACTTTTCTATGTAAAGAGCAAGGCCGACCAAAAAGATCAATATGACTTGATCTTATCTTCAAACTAGAATAACAAGATGCAAAACAAAGAAATAGAAACTTCAATAGCACCTACATATTCAGATCCTGCCATTTGCTGCAGCAAGTAATCATATCGACCACCAACAGCAAGGAGCGTTCCTTCCATTAACTGGACTGGATTATTATCTTTCCTTAAATATATCTGCATATAGAAATAGATACTTATAATTGGGTATAAAGAGAAAACTTAAGTGCCTTGGTGTGTGTGTGCTGCATTTTGTTGCCACATCACAGCCTACCTGCATGCCAAGACCTGGATTCATGACACTTTTAAACTAAATGATGCCACAGTTCTTTTGGAAGAGTTATATTCAAAGAACCTATGATTAAGTTAACGTAATATTTCAAATTTGCACCATGTTATTATTACTTATCTAAAAGTCGAAGAGTTGCTCATGGAAAAAATAAATCTTAGATTTCAATTCATTTAAAGAAGAGTAAGCTTCTTATGGACTACATAATTAAATTCCACAGTAATAGTTCTGGATGGAGAGACCAACAAATCAAAATCACTGACTCCCACTAAACAGAAAAGATCAAAAGGAGACGAAACCATCATTGGTTTTTCCTTATTAGTTAAGGCATATTTTTACCTTGTCTATATTACTAAAAGCATTTTTAGACACTTCAGAACCTATTATTACATCTAATATGATCTAGCATTTTTATTTGTATTTAGAACTGCCCACTAAGGGAATGAAATTTGGATATTGTTTCCATTCATCTAGAGAAGGGGAGAACTTTCCAAGGGCAGATCAGACTAAGCACATAAATGCTGAAATAAATTAGAAAAATTGTTCACAGATTGGTGAACAATTTAGAGGTACGGATGGAATTAGATTACCCAAATTATAATTAGTTGTAGTGATTCAAATTTCTTTACTTAACTTTAACATAGTATAACCATACACGATCATACAAATTTCTTTACTTAGCTTTAACATAGTATAAACATACACAATCATTTCAAAATACGCAACTTTTTTTTTTTCTTTTTTTGTGGGAAATATCAAAATTTCATATGCATATTAGTACATGATCACTCTTCAAATCATGCGACTTGTAAAAAATAAAGCAAGTTTATGCAGATATCTTCAATTATGAATGGAAAAATATATGGCCTCAATATAAACTTATTCAAGGACTATGGTAGAATTTGTTTAGATCTTTGATAGTCTAAAGAAAGATTTTAAGCAGAACATCTCATATGCAGAAATAATATATAAATCTACGTTTATTAATTTAAAAATCTGGAAATTAAGATTTGAAACAGAAAACCTTGAACGTTGCAGTCATCTGCATTTGTTACAGTGGTCGAGCATTTATTTATTAAGACCAGGTTTGATAGGAATTAAGAAATCATTTTATCACCTGGAAATATAAGATTTTAAGCAGAACATCTCATATGCAGAAATAATATATAAATCTACGTTTCTTAATTTAAAAATCTGGAAATTAAGATTTGAAACAGAAAACCTTGAACATTGCAGTCATCTGCATTTGTTACAGTGGTCGAGCATTTATTTATTAAGACCAGGTTTGATAGGAATTAAGAAATCATTTTATCACCTGGAAATATAAGTTCCGGTGATAATATTCAGTTGGTGGCATAAGCGAATCTAGAAAGACTGATTTTTCAATCTTCCAAACTCTCAAGTATTTGAAAAGCTCAGACACCTCATCAAGTGCCTCTCGGGTGCATTTATCTGCAATCAAGATCAACCATAGCTTCCCTGATATTATGATTTTCTCAAAACTAAGTTCTAATAAAGGATAAAGGTTAAGTAAATTAATGACAAGATACCTGCAGGCAGTGCACCCCTTAGTCTGGGAAGTGCCTGATCTGCAGTTCCACAGAACCTCAATCCTACAGTTTGCAATCTATTTAAAACATCATCAGCAAGATCAAGTTCCTGGAAATAACAAAGGATAGAAAATATTCAATTCTCAAATTTGACTAGCCATAACAGTGTGTTTCTGCAGTCAACCAAAAATTATTTGTTTGGTCTATCCAACAAAAAATACACGTGAAGAAATAAAAGGAACCCAATTATAAATTTCAGGTTTTCACTTAGTGATTTAATAATGATTCACAAGTCCAAAATGAACATAAAGTAATCCCCAGGAAACAAAATTTGAGGAAATAAAAGTCTTTCTATTTACTTCTCCAAATAACTGCAGGCAAACAGACACAGATGGTTTCACTGTATTAATTTATTATTGAAGATAATCCAATGCGCTCACTAAGTTATACATGTGCATGTTACTTACAGGATTCATAGAATTGTAGTTACCCTGAACAAGGACAACAGAACTATGACGAACATTCTTGATCACATAAATACAGGAGCTAAAAAGATGAAGAAACCAAACAAATAACCAGATGAAGTTCACCATGACCCCACCATTATATAACAGATGTTGACCCATACTCATGGATGCATTTGCTGCCAGGTACAAACCATATTGAGCCACAAAAGCACAATATTTCAACACCTTACAAAACACAAATATTGGTTGAAGCAACCTCTGGCATTTAAATTTCATTGGATATAAATGGTCAGGGCCAAATATCATCATCAGCAATACAAAATACATTTGACATCCAGTCAATTGAGAAGCATAAATTGTGTCCCCTAGGGTGTTAAAGAGAACATTATACATAGAACTTTCTAAGTTCTGATGCAATAAAATATAAGCATACTGAACCATCTTTCCTGACATAACAAAAATGCTGGCATAACTTCATTTCAAATACATGATTTACTGTTTCCTCGCCATGAATATAACCTTCAAACACTACTTTAAAAAACACTATTAAAACCCAAAATGTATGATCCCTCAGTCTTTGCAGTTGGTAACATTCTTTCAAAATGTAAACATAGTTTGGAACCTGACACAATTTCTTTACTAAGCACATAACTGAAAATTTATGAAACAAAGATGGATAAGGGAAGTGAAACGTCAATTTTTTGCGTGAGTACCTGTCGAAGCTGTCGCCTGATTAACACCCATTTTGACTTCCTTTCAGAAGACTGAGGACGTAGGGAACCCAAAAGAGATAGCAGCTACAATCACTGAAGCAAATTAGAAATGAATAAATGTGTTGTCATCACAACTGATTCACCATTGTCAAAATCCTACCTCAGCCACTTTCTGCCTATTCTGTGGTTTAATTCCTGTCCAAGACCATATTGCTTCCAATAAGTCCCCATGATTTAAATGAATATCACATGATTCCGAACTGAAATAATGAGAGATAACATCCACGGACACCTGCATTTGATTTTTTTTTTGTTTTGTAAATCCACTCAAAACATAGAGCATGAATAAAATAGATTCGACATTCGTAACATTCAGTTCAGATTTTTAACAAATGCAATCAGATAATTTCAGTGGCATCCTATCAGGTCGTAGTCTCAGTATTGCTTCTACACATATGGTGCACTTTTTTCAGTCAAAAGGCATTATAATTCTTGGATGGAAAAAACACTGGATCAAATATAATGGTGCTTACGTTCAAGTGATTGACTACTATTTATGCAGTTTCTGATGAGAGAAATCTGATTCATTGAAATGAAACACCTTGAGACTGTAAAGAAAGAAAGAATGATTTGGAGGGTCAAATCAGTGTCGTGAACTGTACAGAATTCAGGTTAACAAGTAATCACTCCATTAAGAAGCATATATATCTAAGGAAAGGTCTAGATTAAGTTCATATGACTAGGTCATTTGTGACATTGCGAGCGTACAAAATGTTATGAAATGACTATCCTATGCTTTTTCTCCCTCCCTTATGCTCTCTGTTACTTAAAGATTTTTCCAGGAAGTGGTTGGAGATATGGACAGGGGGTTTGCCAGAGGTGTGAAAGAAGAATAAGAATACAGGCAGCTATGCACAAGATAGGACCTTTATGATCTCCGCCTCCGTCAATGCAGTCTCCCCTCCAACAATATCAAAATCTCCCTGTAAACTCAACGTATTAATATAAAGCCATATAGTTCTCAACAAAAACTTGAGAAATATTATATGATATCTGCAAATTCAAATTGACCTGGAGGTACTGATTTGGAGGTGAATGGCCAATTGCTCTTCGATATACGTATGCTATTTCATAGCGCCTAAAAAATGATTTCTGCGGAAAACAATAGGGTTCTCAGATATAATATCACCAGTGAGGAAAACCACCCCAGTAAGCAATATTCAAGTCTAGAAATTATAGGCATTATCCATTGGAAAAGAAGAATAATTTTATTACTTAAATATGTCAAAAGAGAAAAACTGCAATAGAAAGAAGTAAAAGAATTTCCATACACTGTCAATAACAGCCATGATGAAACCACAAAAAAAATGGAAAAATTTTAGTTCAAGAGAATGGACACTGACACTGTATGGTTTCAAAAAAAACGAAACTCACTTAGAATGACTTTCATCTACACTTTAGCAAATAGCCATCAACGGATCTCATGAAAACTAAGACAATTGAAAAAGAAGAGCTTGAAATCTAACCTGCTTTCCAATTATCCATTTTGCAAAGGGAATCCGTAGTTCATGGCAAAACTCGATCATGTCCCCTCCATGGGATAACAGTTTGACAGTGTTCCTTTAATATGTCAAGTTTCAGAAAAGAAGAAACAGAAAAGGTAGTAACATGAAACTAATTCACATTAATAAATGTAAGATTTGAGGGAAAGAAGATAACAATACCTTTTAACTTGTGGGTCATCACCCAATATTCTCATTGGCTTGATTTCCAAATGCTTCGCACAGTGCTGTTCATACACTTCTCTAGAAATATCAATAACCAGATCACGATTAGCAGTGTCAGCATCTGTGAAAATAATTGATGAAGAATCATCTGGAACTGATTTCAGTCTTCCAATACTTTCATGATTGTCCTTTGAGCTTAACTTATCTTCATCAAAAATTGCTGACACAACCTTTTCGTAAATACTTGTGTCTTCTGAACTATGAATTGTCCTTAATATATCTGTAAGTTCAGGCAGAAAGGAGACTAAATTGAATAAAGGAAAGAAAGTGACATTATCAAGTATTTTCCACTTGATTTCAAAAGTTAAATTATATGATAAGGCAAATATATTTTTCAGATTTGGGACATAAAATGGAAAGGCTTGATCATTGAACCCAGAATAAGACATTTTTAAGGGTGCATTTATGAGATTCAAGAGATATAACAGAATCCCAGAATAGCTCCTTCAAACCATATCAGAAAATTTAAGTAAACTACTTTTTGATGATTAAATTAACAAGTATACAAAATTTTCCCTGTTGAAGTCTATTTATAAAAGTAAAAGTAAACCCTCTTAGAGAAAATGAAGGGGAAAGATCATCTGCTAGTTTTCACAAAATATATATGCAAAAGATTGTTCCTTACAGGATATCAACTGCTTAATTAATATTCATAACTGGGATTTTTTCAGGAGGGACCCATTGCCAACAGAACAGTACACTACCGAAATAGTACAAGAAAGTCACTTGCTGAGATCTTCTAATGGATAAAATCTAACGGAAGTTGGCAAGAACATATGTTGCTTATCTTGTATGATTGCATGGATTCAGGAGCACAAAATGATTCTGGTTAGACATTCTTTTTATCTTAAGCTCCCCTTTTATATATTAGTAATCTAGTTTTATCTTTGCGCTTGGGGCAATGTCACAGCTAGTGGGGTTCTAACCGAGGCGCGACTATTGCTGGTTGAAAACTACTAGTAATCTAGTTTTTTTCTAATTTAGTGATATAGCAAAAATCTTGTTGATAGTGATCTGTGAATAAATCCATGTTGGTGAGGTGGTCTGATTACCAATACTTCAAATTTGATATTTTGTGACAATACATTACAATAGTTGCTACAATGAAGAGAATTTCAAAATGCAAAACTTGATAACACACGAGCAAATGGGAGATTTCATCCACTAGCAACTGGATTTTAGTAATCAATTCTTCCAAGTTGCAAGAATGCCATCAAACCAGGTATCACCTAAGAAGAACTTCATAAAGATATGCTGGCCGAAAGATAAATAAATTACTATTATGATTCCAACTACATAAATATTAATAAATATTATTAATAAAGGAAAAAATGTTTAGAACAAAATTCACTCTTCATTTGTAGATAAATCAATTTTTTTAATATATGTAAAAGCAAAGTTTGGTGTGAGTTACAAGCTTAATCTATCTTTTTTGTTGATCCCATATGCATCCCTTTCATAATTGAAGATGAAAATTCTGAAAGCAGATATGGATAACTTACTATCTAACATTTCAAATTCCATGCGAGGTGGAAACACATGCTTAAGAAGTTCTGTGGCAGAAGGACGGTCTGATGGACTTGGGGACATCAAGTGGCGAAGCAAGGATGCCTGTTCTGGAAATTCGCTGACCCAGCTGGAAGGAGGCTCTCCCTTAAGTTTCAGATCAGAAAGCACAACATGTCTCTCCATTGCTGTCTCAAATGGATGCCATAGTTCAAAGAACACAACTCCTAAGCTGTACATATCAGCCTATAATGTGTAATGGGATGAGGAAATGTAAGCCAACTTCTTGATAGATACTGAACTACACATGCCAAAATGAATTTAAAATTGACCTTCTCATCAATCTTTGGCCAGGCTTGCTCTATTTCAGGAGCAGTGTAGAAATAAGTGCCAACTTGACCTGTACCATCAACAGATACTCCAACTATTTCAATAGCATCCACATCCTGGTCCAATTGCTCCAACCTCAGAAACTTAGCTGAAAAAAAAAGATGAATTATGCTGTAAGTCTAAACAAGGGATCCTGAAGAAAATCTAGACATGTCAGAATTTTTAACAGAAAAGCTTGTAAGTAGAGATGCAACATTTCAAAATTGACAGTCAATTAAATTATGCATCACCCAATGTTCCTTCTGAATGAAAAATGCAGTAAGTCTATGATACAACTACCAAGCAATACAAAATTGTAAACAACAACAGAGGGGCAAGTCATACCATAAAGGATAGATATGGATAATCACAACAACCATCAAAATTAAGTCAAACCCAAGCAAGCTCAAGAGAAACCAAAGTTGGGGAAATTTATTGAATGTTCAAAACCAGAAAAAGAGGTGCAATGAATAACATAAAAATCATCTTACAAAATTATAAGTGATATGCAACACAATATATTCAATTCAATTCTCTTTTTAATAAAATCATGTTTTTTATATAAATTTAAGAGACAATGGAAGAGGAAAAGTATGGTCATTGTAAAGAGGAAATGCTGAGCTGTGACTTTGTTAATTACAGAAGGAAATAAGGACATAAAATTAACAGAAGTTATGGAGATGCTTTTTAAGGAGTCAACACACCTACAGAGAAAACTGGAACATGAATTTAGTTTAAAAAAGATTATAAAAAGCTCAGAACTATCACAATTAGAGGAGCTTATAAATCTTAAAAGCAAAGCATGGTCTTACTTCATGCATAGCTCCATACACCACTGTTAGCTCCATTTCAACACACCTCAAAACCATATGTTTAGGTGCAGATGAGATGGTAAAATTATTTTTCTATGGGAAAATAAAAAATCTAAACTAAGGATCAAGTGTTGTCACTTACCAAGACCAAAATCTCCAATTTTAATGTCATTGCGAGCATCAAAAAAGATGTTATTGGGAGTCAAATCACGATGGATAATTCCTTGCCCGTGAATATGTGCAAGGCCTTCCACAATTTGGCGGAATAAATGCCACGCAAGTTCTTTATCAAGGTGATTATATGATTCAAACATTTGCCTCAGAGTCCTTCAACCAAATAAGTAAAATATAAGTTAGCGAGATTTTTATCCATATTAACAGAATTTGATTAAGAACAGAACAGATCTACATCACTATTCTTGCAGGATGGAAGGCACTTCAGATTTTCCTCTGATTTTAGGATATTCAGGATCTTGCAGTCCTGAACTTCAATATCTTTTATATATCAGTCATAGGGTTCATTTTCTCCAGTAAAAATTTTACAGAACAATAGTGCTCATTAGCATCACAATCATTAAACTTAAAACCCTGACTGCAACTAAATTAATCTCCCACCTTGTTTTAAATACAAAATTATGCATTAAGGACTGAATACGTATATAGGAATGGGGATTACAAAAACAACAGAAATGACTACATAAAGAGCGCTTCATCAATTTATAACATAGTGAACTAGGAAAACTTTAATTTTTATATGATTAGAGACCCGCCAAGTAAACCTAAACTGTAATCGACCCCCATGGCTCCTCTGTGGACTCTTCCAAACATTTCTTTTTCTTATAGCCAAAGAGATCTCAAAACACTGAAACAGTCAGTTTCCATAGCACTCTTACCCCTTTCATAAATGAAACTTCCAATGCAGCATGCCCCACAATACGGGCAACTCCTTTAATGCCAAATTCCATCTATTGAGATTAATGCCCAGAACAGAAACAAGCGATCCAGATCTTCGGAACTCATTCTTTCAAAAAAAAACACACAAGTTGGAGATGAAAGGATGTTACATTATGTTTTTGTAGTGCTTCACTGTTCTGACCATTTCTAAGGTATCCATTCAAGATATGTTTAAGTGCACAAAGAAGGCCCATTGAAAGGCTCAACTAATTAAGTACACATATTATTACTTTTAAAATCCAAGGTAGGATTACAAGTTGGGATCACTATTCGCGAAACTGCACGGTAAAAGGAGTCCTATTTCTCAGAATAATGCTCATCCAGGCACTGTATACCTCTAAAAAAGTCACCCTTTTACCAAAATAAAGACAACTGATGACTCGCAGAAGTGGTAAATACTTCATTCACTTTTTTTTCATGCGTAACTCAATGCAAAACTCACATAGCTGGGTGAATGCATGATAACATCTAGTCTGTCACCAATGCTGAAATTTAGTTAATTCTATTTTTGTTGATTCTTAATCATGAATCGATGAATTGAGATATGGAAATGATATACCAGAGTATCTACCTTGGGCAGAACTCCATTTGAATATAGAGATATGTTGACTCGAGCTTATTTTCAGGTGAAACAGGTTCTGAAGAATCATTGTCCTGGTAGCTGAAACTGTAGCTATAGCCATTTTTGGAACTAGATGCAGTATTCACAGGGATTCCAAAATCCCCTGCTTCATACCAAGCCTGAAATTAATTATAAAAAAAAAGAGTAAATAAATAGTATATAATGTTTTCATCCCACTCAATTAAACTGATTTTAACAACCGTAATATTTCCAGAAGCCAAGGGAAAAAAAACCAACAATTTAAAATGTCAAATTTAAATATTTTTTTCTCAGGCAATAGTACCTGATAGTATCGGACAACATGCTGATGCTGCAATCGAGAAAGTGTGGCTACTTCCCTGAGGAATAAACGCGAGATGACATACATAATTCAATTGACAAGCAAAATAGGATATCACTAAAGGAGCTAAACAGGACTAAATTTTAAATAATCCAGACATCAGAGAGAATCTGTGCAAAAAAGTAGTGCCTATGATGGTAGAATATATGGAAGTGTCGATGACCTGTGCAATAGCTTATGGTTAATTAAAAATCTTGAGCAGAGAGAAGCAAACTTACACACTGAAATACTATATGAAACAGGAGAAAAATAAGTATTCTGTTTTGGAGTGCAGAATTTTTTTTCACCTTCAAAGATCTCCATAAAGCACTTTGTGTCATCTAAAAGCTCTTAGAATTGACAGTTGCAAGCCAAGAACTAATACTCTTATCTATAATCGGATCAGATACTCTTTACTTAACATGAGCCTTAATGACATAAATATGCATAATACAACACATTAAAGCTTCAGGTGGTACTATATTGTATGATGACTGCACTTTTCTTTTTGTTTTCTGAATACATGTTTAATAATACAAACCTCAATATACGATCATTTACAGGCAGGCTCTTGTCCTTTAGTCGAATCTTCTTCACAGCATAATGCCTACCATCTAGCTTATTCTTGCATAATACAACATGTCCAAATCCACCATGACCTGTCAAAGGTAAAAGCTGTATAGATTCACTTGCAAGTACTTGTGTCACTGGAAAGGGCATTAGAATTGGGAAATCAGCTTTAATACAATACCAATGCCATCAGATAGAATTACCAGGTTATGAGAAAACCGAAAAAGAGGAAGATTAGAAAGATTGAGAGAAGCAAATATATTGTACAGTTGCATTGAATTAGATAACACTAATTCATACTCTAGTGGGATGGTTCATTAATCTCAGAAATATACAAGAGGAAGAATTATTATTTCATATAATTGTCAAGCTGATTAGCTGTTGGAATATCAGAATTGAGAATTTTCTCCAGGAATGGAATAATCAAAGGATATATTTCAATATCCTCACTTAAATGCCTCACTGTGACGTAATAATTCAATTATCCTCTGACTAATTTCTGAACTGAAATGACCTATACGTCACTATGAGGCTTTTTACATTAGGAACCATACAATTAAACAAACAAACTTATGTATCAACTGCTTTATATTAAAAGTTGCATCAACGTCAAGATTAATAAAACAAAAACCATAAAATAAGTTTCATTAGTAAACCAAACTTGTAACTGAATAATTGATTAAGTTACAAAAGTTGTTATGTCTGAGATTAGTAACAATTTTTAAGTTAAGTTACAACCAAGTAGGGAGTGGAAGCAATATTGAAACTATAACTCAATCCCATTAATGTATAAATTATATTATTTACCATTAAAAAACTTCAAAAATAATACTAAAGGTAATTTTTATTTACCAGTGAAATATAATATTCTTTATCAGCACTATGAAAGATGGAAGAGATAAATTTCTCCACTTGATATGTTTAGACGTAGTTTACTAATTCAATTAATGGTTTTTTTAGATAAAACCTCTTAACTTGTAAAGGCAAGGATGCTAGCAGACCTGGCCTTTAAAATATTCGCAATTATTAAATCAAAACAGAACATTTAAAAAATCCATCATCTCATAAAATCAATTGAAAATAAAGCTAACCTATTTGCAAGTAGATACACCAAAAAATTCTTCCTCACCAAGTGGTTGAAGTTCCTCGAAGTCACTTAAATAACGGGAACTTGGAACCGAAGAACTTTGGTTTCCAAAATCAGAGCAAGTTTTCCAAAAGCATGAGATATTTGATGACCTCTGTCAAATGGAGTTCAAAAAAAGGAAATGATGTCATTAACCAAATGAATATCCTGCTTGCGTGGTTCCAGATTATACAAAGAATTGACTAACAATTTGTTTCCCAAACACACGATCAAATATCTTGTCAAAAGATGATGATGGTTTGATAGCCATATCTCTCACGCCTTCTGAAACAATCTGGAAAAGAATACATTTAGAGGCAGTTGTTGGAAACAGACATATGCATTAAACATGAAAAATACACACCCCTAAATTGAGGAGTTCTGATGTAATTTCAGGCAAAGCATCAGCAAGTGCTCCCTTAGGGGCACAAGCAAGGCGAAGCAAGTGAGCCTAGGGAAGAAATATTGAGTCAGTCTCTAAGTGGATTATAATAAAAAAAATCACATGTTTGAAACAGTCGAAGTAAGAAAAATCACCATGAGCAAGTCCTTCTCCATAGTCTGATTAGATTGAACTTGAATACCGGACTCATACAGTGACTCCTCCGAATCGCTATTAAACCCATCATTTTCAGATACACTTAGATTTTCACCCACAAAAATGTCCTGCAAAAACAAGAAACTTTTATTAAGATATATATTATTACAAGAGCCAAAAGCAACTAAGTTAAATAGGAAACAGGAAAAATAACATGAGGAAGGCGAGCAGAAATGTAAGTGCATGTCTTTCAAGGAATACTATATTTTAGGGCAGTGAGTGCATGTATCTAAAGGAATACTATCTTTCAGGGAAAAACGTTGGAAACGACTAACAACAATAGCGGTAGGAAGAAAAAATACATCTCAGCAAAAAAAGCAGGAATATGGTTTTATACCCATACATTATTCAGTAAATAAGCATATGCGATAATAGGTTAAGGATATGACTCAAGTGTGGCGACAATACATCAGTTTGTGTACGGTTTTGACTCTCTCAAGTTTTTAATGCTTTTCAACTATGCAGCAGCTTTGCGGGGTTATATGCAGAAAAAGTAACTTGGACAGTCAGTTCAATGACAGTTATAGGCTTTTAATTATTTAGAGACTAAATATCACAAAATTATTAAAGTCATCATCTTGCATCATGATAAAGCTCAATTCTTTCAGCTTATGAGATACTTAGTGGGAGAGACTGAATATTTTCACCCAGATTAACATTTTGATCCTCAATCTGGATTTTTGGAAGAGACCCAGAAGGTCTAGCAGAGAACAACTATCCTAATGGATTGAACTAGAAGTTTCAATTCATAAATACGTATGCTGCCAGGCTTCTAAATATCAGCAGATTTTTCCAACTAGAAAGATACCTGAATAAAATTCTAATCTTCGCCATGAGGATCAACTTATTACACAGTAAAACTGAACTAGAAATAAATTCATGCACTCTACTCATAATTTATTTATTTTTATTTAGACCAAAGACCAACTCATATGAACTCTTTGAACAGATTACCTCCCAACATATTACAAGTAAAACCACCAATAATTTTAGCATTTGTCACAGTATTATGTAATCCCCCAGAAGCTGCTGATGCAACCTTATTTTCACTAACAAACACCAACAAGCACACTTCCCAAAAAAAAATGAATGACACTGATACACATAACCCGCAAAGAAAACAAAACAAAGATAACAGGTCTTGTAGTTGAAAAGTTGAAATCGATCTGGACTCAGGAGGACAATTTTAAGAACAACTTAATACTTCATTAGAACATGTGGTAGTAACTCAGGAAAATACTAAGATAATGAACATCACCTTTATGTAGCCAATAGTTTCACTTCCATCTGATTCAGCGCAACTTGAATTGGTACTTTTGGTCTCATCTTCAGTCTCTTCCTCAACCGTACCTAATCTTGAGGACTGATTATGTACAGACTCTAGCTTATAACTTTCCACCACTGATGGCTTCATATGATTGTCAAATTGCTTGTGCAAATTACCACTTCCAAGTTTCAAATTGTCGTATGTCTGAGAAGAAATCACTTTGTTGCTGTCTTCTATTCCCAGGCTCCACTGCCATAACTCCCCAGAACCACTGAACAGGTCTACATAACTAAAGACAAAAGGTCCTCTAAAAGAACAGAGCTTGCCACGCATGACAGTACCATCCTTCTCTGAGAACTGGTAACTCCTATCAGTGTCATGGCTGACAATCTAATAAAAGAAACCAACAAGATATAATGAGCGATCTCGACTCTAGTATGATGTAGCTCTTGATATATCAACATGAAATTTTGTAGCAGAATCTCTATGATACTACTTAGATACTCACTAATGATTTGAAATCCTTCTTATAAAAAATATGCAAGGGAGCAGGTCTCACTAAACTTGCTATCAAAGGTTATACAACAGAAGTAGTATACTAAATCTTACACAACTGTAAAATTCAATATAATATGATTAGAGAGAGAGACACACAGATAAGTTACACAGAATCAATGGTCAGTTATGAAAGCTAGGTTAAATTTACAGGTAAATCATGGAAATATATCCTTGAAATGCACTATGGTTATTTTCCTGGATAAGAAAGCATAAAAATCTATTTCAAGAAGTTGGTGGAGAAGTTATCTACGTTTCATCTCTGCCTTCAACATCATAGCATCACAAAACAACAATAATTGTGACCAACTTGAGCTGAAATGAACTTGCAACTAAAACTATCAAAGACACAATGCTTAGTGCTTACAGATCCATGTGGCTGCCCTTGAGGAATGATTTCAGACAAGAACTCTTGAGCAGCTTCCACTAAATTGTAAATCATCACACGTCCTTCTCGAGCATTAGAATTAGCCTGTAATAAGCACTCTACAACTTCAAACACTTATATTTCCTTCAAACAAAAGAGCCCAATATTATCCTTGTACAATAACTCCTCCCCCATCTTCCCCACCCAAAAAATAAATATCCATGTTCATTATTGATTTACTCTGTTCAATTACAGCTAATATTACAAAATATATTAGTTCCTAAATTAGACTCACTAAAGTGGTAAAAATTATATTGAGAATGGTTTATATGATAATCATGAAATGCCTTAGGAGTCTCATTATAGTCATCTTGGTAAACAGCTTAGAATACAAAAACAATATAGAGATTGTTTGAAGCAAAATACAGAAGAAGACCAAACCAAGGCTTTCCAGAATCTGGACCAACAGTTACAAGGACTGTATACATTGTGTATTACTACACTTTCCAAATAGTAATAGGTTAGTGACAAAACTTATACTATACTTTTTGTGACAGTGAGAGCACTTACTATTGTCATAAGTTGAGTCTTCCTGAATGTATGGCTATCAGAAAACTCCTACCTGGTCATAGAGTAGAGATAAAAGGTTATCAGCATCAGTTTTTGTTAAGCCTTTCTCTGGTAGTATTTGCAGCTTTGGGCACTTGTATGGGTAACCTTGTAAACATCTGCAGCAAGAAAATACAGATATTGTAATCTAATTTGATATCAGATATATATTGTAAAGAATGAGCATGGTCTCCAAACCTCACTGACAGCAACGCAGAAACATCAGAATCCTCATATCCACTATCCTTTGAGTATGGCCTATTATTTCATCCGATAAATATTCAGCAATGGAAAAAAAAAGCTTCATATTTAAGAAAATGAATCATCATGTATCTGGAACCTGAGCTTGATTTGGATAAGAGCAGGTGATTCAGAAACAATTTTGCAATCATTGTCAAATATGGCACACCTATAAGGCACATTGAACTTAGTTAGTCTAATACCAGGAGATCACAACTAGAAGTTTGATATTTCGAACGAACATAAGATTACAAGCACGGCACATCAATTTTATTTGTCATTCTTCTTTGGATTTCATTGCAGCAAACACGACAGAGGGAAGCAACTATAAGGGAAGCAACTATAAGGGACAGGAAAGTTATCATCGTTTTGATTTAGATAAAGTATTCCTTTGCTTACATATAGCTGAACGAATCCCCTACACATCATTTCTAGGAATAGATTTACTAACAAAAGTTTTCAATCATTACAGTAGTTCATAAACTACACATCTACATACCGCAGAGAATAAAACGAATCATTTAAAAATGTGTGTGTAAAGACGTACAAGGCAGTGATTTCCTCAGTTAAAAGCTCAGAATTATCGTCGGCAGTTGAATGATGGTCCTTCGGCTGGGCCCGCCGCGCTCCGCGCCTTTTCTTCTTCTTCGAGCTATGACCCATTGCTTACAACTCGTATTCCGAACAAATCAGAACGTGTTGTTACAGAGGTGTTACCAGCTCTGAAGATTTCCTGCAAATTCAACTAGGTTGAAGATTAATTTCGACGGTGAAAAGAATATGTAGAAGTAGAATTAACCTAATTACTCAGAATTGGAAAACTGGAGAGGAGGATGAAGGTGGCGCAGCAGCAGTTGGAAAGCGGAGGTGTGAGAATAACACAGACACGCGTAACTGTGTGCGTCCGTTATTGTACTTTACTAAGGGTGCCCTCTGCCCTGCTCCCATATCTCACTGGTGAGCGGTGGGACCGTGGGACCCAGTCTGCTATCGGGTCTCTTTATTTTTTGTTTTTATTTTTGTTTTAGGTTAAATTTTGGTGACATTTTTTAAATATGACGTATTGGTGGAAGGTTATTTTTTTTGAAATTTTTATTCATTTTTCAAAATGAATAATGTATTAAGACAAATAAATAAAGAAATGATGAAAGTTACTATTTTTGGAGAATGAAAAATTGCAAAGTATGGGTTTTGCTATCCCATCGATCTTTTTAGCAAAGTTCTTCGTCTTGATTTCATTGAGATGGCTTAGTTACAAATTATTGAATGTGTTACGTATGTCAGCGATCAGATGATTTCATTTGAGTATGGTTAACACGAATTTCAGGAGCCTTTGGAAGTTATATTCATTTGATTAAAAATTATACTCCTTCTGTCTCAATTTAATCTTTACAATTATCGTAAACACAAAGTTTAAAAAAAAATTGCTTTTTGATCAATTTAATTTTTTTTAGAGGGTAATGTAGTGCTTTTTAGGTAATAAATTATAAAGTATGTTATTTGTATTAGGTGAGAGTGGTAAATTTATAATTAAGTTATACTTTTAGGGGTGGGGATTGATAGTTTTGATAATAAAATTTAATGTGAGATGAACGAAAACGTGTGAAATTTGACTTTGGATGGATGGATTACTACATAACACATTCAACAATTTTTATTGAGTGTATATTGGGTGCACCCGGGTGCAGGGTGCACCCATATATGTATGACTTTATATTTTATTTTGTATTCATGTTATTCAATTTTGTATACATGTTTTGTAATAATTGTATATTTTTTTCACACTAAATTTTTCATTAAAAAAACTAACATCCATATATGTATAACTTTTTATTCAATAATGTATACATGTTTTTTAATAATTGTATATTTTTTACACTCAAATTTTCATTAAAAAAACTAACAATTAAATTGTATACATTTTTACTCATAATTGTATATATTTTTCTTTATATTTGTATATGGGTGTACCCTATCTTAGGGCGCACCGAGTGCACACTATAATTAACCATTTTTATTTATCCCTCCCTCTTTGAATTGTTGAATACAAAACCAAACCATTTATTAATTAAAGCGTATTTTTAATGACCACCTCATCTAAAGGTTTAAACCCAGGACCTTTGTTAGGTCATTACTCTTATACCATGTTAAATGTTCACCTCATCTAAAAGTTTAAGCTGACAGAGAGTTAAGTCGTTTGATACTTAATCAAATCACTCTATAGATAGCCAAAAATTAGAAAAGAAAAATCTCAACATAGATGACTTGATTAATAATTTAAATACAAAATACTACTCCCTCCGTCCGCTTCTAAGGTAATTATTTGCTTTTTGCACGTGGACAGTTTTAAGGTCTTTATTTGCTTTTTGCACGTGGATTAAGGAGTATTATTATTATAGATAAAATTGGTAGTTGTATTAGAGGGAAGTGGTGGGTCATATTGTGTACTTTTTTTACTAAATAGAGGAAATTGATATCTTTGAAGCGGACGCCAAGAATAGTTAAATGGATACCTTAGAAGCGGACGAATGGAGTATATAATTTTCGAACACAAATATATTAAAAATAAATATTTTTAAATACATAAATTATGAACATCAGCAAATTAAGTAAACTTCTAAACACAAAACATATAAATTCTGAACACAAATATATATACATATATAATAGCTAAATGTATTAAAAATAGTTGTATGCAGTGCATTTAGAATTAGTTGTAGGCAATGTAATGAACAACGGAATGACAATGGATTTATAATGTTTTACTAAGAAACTAATATTCATTATTATTTACCAACTAAATAATGAAAAAATTACCGGCGAAATTATTACCAACGGAATATAATCCGTTTCATTTATCTGAATAATTTGTTTAGAGAGTCAATTCAACTTGTTAGAATTAGATTACACTAGAAATATCTCATTCTTGTCTATTGAAACACCTATGATTGTTCGTGGCTTTTATTTTATTTATTGGAAATACTTGCGAGAGACCGTCCTACGATAATACCATTTTATACTTTCATAATTAGTTATCTACTTTTTTATTAAAGATGCTACTATCACTTTTCATTTGTATTATAATTTATCCATAAAATAGTATTATTTCTTTTCACCAATTGAATATCATTTATCATTATAAAAGTTGTTACTTTTTATTCGTCTCACGAAAGTCATTCCGTGAAACGATCTCACACAAATCTTTGTCTTATTAATTTTATCTTATTATTATTTTCATTATATGATGGTGCATTGTTGCAGGCAGTTATTAGGGAGTTATCTGGATCAGTTTTGATCGATTCCTGACTGTTTTGAACAGATCTCATTGCCAGCTACAAAATAGGATGAAGGGCAGTTATTTTCAAGTTCATCTTAATATCTATATAAGGCCTAAAAGTCAGCTTAGTTGATGCAGGTAAAATCGTTAACCATTCATATTCTTTCTCTTCATTCACAATTAGTCCACTAACGTTTCTTTGATTTCATGTGAGTAGTGTAGTGTTTCTAGTTCAAGTTTTTGCTAATTCCTCAACAATCATAAAAACAAATAAGAAATGTAACCCCCACAAACTTAATGAAATATTATCAATGATACTAAGAACGAATCTAACTAACAAATATTCATACTTCAATGCAACATGTCTATATTCGATCAAGCATTTTATCAAACACGCGGAGTGCATTCAACCATCGCCAGCAACAAACAAGAGATTTCAACTTTCCTTGTATCTTTTATTGCGAAAATTCTCTTTGAATTTGACAATGAGAACTCATTTGAATTGCATTTGTCCCATTATTTTATCAAACAAGATGTCTACGGTGGGAAATAAAGGTTCGTCTCATTTGATGAAGTTATATAAATTATAATTGGGCTTATAATGTAGCCCCTTGTTTTTAATGGGCTGGGTTTATTTGGGTATTAATGGGCCTATATTAAATTCATAAAATTCTTTTTAAATAAAAAATAATTTAATAAATGGAGCTTGTTTATGTACCATGATACCATCTCTTATTTTTTCTATAAATCAAACACTCTTTTTTTATTTATTTTTAATAAATCAAATACTTTTGTACACATTATACATAATGTGTAGTGCTGTTGCAAACAAATTAAGTTTGCAAATTATATACGAAATCCGTTTCCTAGTTGGGTGTTAAATGGAGAAGTAAAAATTCACAATTATTTCGTACAATACTATTGATTAAAGAGATAAAGAATTTGTTAAAAAAAAAAAGATATAATTTTTTTTAAAGTAAATAAATTAAGAAATGGTTTGTGAACTCTAATCAATAAACTGTAGCTATTTTCTTGATTTATAACATTCCATTTTTAATGTACTTAAAATGGGAATCGGGTATTAAAAGTATGCATGTCTAATTTGTAATCCTCCCCTATCAATATTCAAATCATACTAACTGCAAACACAATCATCATGGCCAAAATAACATTCAACTATTGGCAATGAGCTGCCTTTTATTTCTCAGATATTGCAATCTACATTTCCTTATTACCCAACTGACTCTTCCATCGAAACAAGGAATGTGATTAATGAGTATTTTGTATATCAAATCCATCTAACAATCAAATCACACAATCATTAACTTGGCAGATCCCACACCAATTTCAACACCATAGCTTAAAAACACTAATGAGCTGGAAATAGAATTCTAGCTCCCATTTACCATTTTGGTATTTCAACAGCTCAAGCTTGACTTGTTCGTTAAAACTAACGAGCTGAGCTCGACTATTAACCAGTCGAGCTCGCAAGCTACTCTAAAAGTAACAAGAAGTTTGAAGCAGAATTCTTTCATTGTAAAAGTTTATCTAGAAGAATCCAAATTTCATTAGCTTATTTACCTTAGATGTTTGAACCAAGAAACAACCTCATTCTACTGCATAATATACACATTGGCTGCACTGAAAACAAAAAGATTAAAAAAAAAAACTCATGGGAAAGCAGCAGCAGCATTGGCAGCCTGTATAGCTCTCTGCAACTCATTCTCCACATCATTACCAACATTAACCTTCTTCATCATCTCTTCTCTTTTGCCACTGCCATTGCGATTGCAATTCTCTTCGCCATTTCTCGTGTTCCTCCCCTGCTTGAACCCACCGGAAGCACTCTCCTTCGCGGCAGGCGGCGTTGCCTTCTTCTTCCTCGGAACGCCTTCCTTAAATTCTCCACCTCCCAAAAGCTCTGTTTTCATTTCTTCCAACTCACACTTCATCTCTCTGTTAACCCTTGTAAGAACATCCACCTCCCTTTTCATCCAATAACACATTCCTTCTAGCACCTCCACTTCATTCTTTTCCTTCTTATCCTCATCTTTCTTCAACGCATCGTCAACCCTATGAAGACCAATCTTGTTGATTCTCAAAATTGGCAACTGATTCTCTGAGAAATTCACCCCCCATCTAAAATTCAACGCCAATTTCTGCGCCACCTGCATTTGAGTCCTCGCCATCACCTGAATCCCCTTCAAGACGGCGGATTTGCCCTTAATTTCAGCCGGAAGGTCCTTCATATTCTCCGGCCCCTCCAGTGGGACAAACGCGAACGAATTGGGATCTGAATCAGTGGGTTCGTTGACGATTCTGGACTCCAGATGAGAGAAGGTGGATTTCCGGAGAGAGAAAGACCCCAGTTGGGGTTTCAAGAAGAGAGAGAAAGTGGGGTTTGGGTGAGTGGGATTTGAAGGGTTGAAGGAGAAGTGAGCAGAGAGGACGAGCGGAGAGTTGATGGGGGAGCCGAAGAAGCCGGTGCCGGATTTAAGAGTTAGAGTCAGGGGAGGGGTGGTGGAGGCGGCGGATCCGGCGGCGGCGGCGTAGGAGAGTTTGAGAGAGGGGAAAGTGGGGAAATTGGTGGAGAGAGAAAGGGAGAGGTCGGAGGGGTGGTTGGTGGTGGTGGAGAAGTGAGAGAGGAATGGGTAGTTGAAGATGGTTATGGGTATTTTGGCACGGAGGAGGAGCGGCGGCGGAGGGTGGTGGTGGTCGTGGTGGTTGTCTTGGAGTTTGAGTGAAATCTTCATCGTGGAATTACAGTTCTTCCTCCTCTCACTCAACTCAACTGCGATTGGATTTTGATATCGTGAGGTTGTAATTTGTTTGGCCGACCAAACCAAAATGCTTTTTGCTCGGGTCAGAAATAAATTGCTTTTTCCCAACGGAAATAAATTTACAGTCTTGTTTGGTCTTATAAATCCGGACTTTAATTTGTAATTAAAATATCTTGTCAGTCTTAATCCAATTATAAACTTATTTCCTTTTAGTGTTTTCAGTTTTAAAAGTAGAATGAGTCTCTAGTGTGTGCACAGGGTGTGTGTTAGAGTATTATACTTTAATTAATAATGGTATAATATTTTAATTTAAATGTTAATTAATAAAGATACAATATTTTATTCAAAACATTTTTTAATTTTTTTAGAAAAAATAAAAAATACACATTATTATACTAAATATATCATTTAATACTAAATGATAATTTGGGAGCACCTTGTCCTTTAGCCTTAAAAGTAAGTATAGCCTAAAAACTTATTTCCTTTTAGTGTTGTTTTCAATTTTGAAAGTAATGTATTTTGGTTTTAAAAATCCATACTCAAAACTTAAAAATCACTAATATACTCCTTCCGTCCCGCGGTAAGGGTAGTATTTGCTTTTTGGCACGTGGATCAAAATGACAAAAAGAGACCCTTGCCGCGGGACGGAGGGAGTACATTATTTTATTTTCTTCTCAATAATTAATAAATTCTCTCATTATCTTATATCTCTCATTTATTTATTTTCATTATTTTATATAAATTAATACATTATTATACATTGATTTAATATAAAATTAAAAATATTCTATAAAAAATCTAAAATGATTATTTATAATTTTCGAATCCCACAAAATCTCAAAACAAAATTCACATAATGAAATAGTGATAGTAATTGAAAAATGATAGTGTAGTATATAATAACCAAATTATAATATAAATAAAAAGTAACAATAATTTTAAAAAAAAATTAACATCTCTAATAAAAAAATAAAATTAAACTTTAAAAAGAATATTCGTGACATTTTATTTTGAGTTATCCTATAGAAATTATCACATTAATTTAAGCATATAACCCAAAATAAAATAATTAATATATGTACCCACACACCTAAACACAACTAATATACCGAGATATTATACTTCTTAATATTCATGCTATAAAAAAAAAGCATCCCGTACTCAAATTTGCATCACAGGGAGCTAATTCCAGACCCACCAACCTTGAGAATTGTTTTCCTATCAATGGTGATGCGACGGAGATATGAAATCTTGGGCCACTCTGATTCATTATCGTCACTTCGTTCTTCGACGTATCTCTCTGCTAGTATCAGATAATCATCAATCTTCAGGTAACATAAGTTGGAGAGTCGTCGCATTGCTTCCATGGACGGCAAACACCTCAACTCTGTGCAAGAATATATGTACAATTCCTGCAGAGATGATAGGTTCCCAATCCATTCTGGCAACTCCTGTATTCCAAAATTAGTCAGCAGCAACGATTTAAGGACAGTGAGATGTTGAAGTGACTGAGGGAGACATTTGAGAACTTTCTTCCCATGTAAGAATACTTCAGCAAGTGATGGGAATGCAGCAGCAATTATTGCATCAGCTGCCCCTGTAAAGGCTGCACTGTCGTCCCACGGACTCGTATTCCGACTGCACGGGTTGAAGATCAGCTTTCGCAGGCTGCAGAGAGAGCCACTCTGGAGAGAAGAAGAAGTGATGATGAATTTGGGCACATCAACTATGGACAGTTCTTTCAGACAAGGCATTCTGTGTTAGAAAAATTCTAAAATAAATTCAAGTAAGACAACACAACATTAATTTAGGAAGCAACAAAACTCAATAACATGCAATCAACTAAAGATAAAACAAAGTAATAGGAGTATAGCCTGGGTCGAAGCACGCTGTAGCGCTATCTTTAGAGAAGAAACGCCCCCACTGCACTGGTATAATATTCTTGATTTACACGTTCTTCTCCCAAGATTCGACGACCCGAGTCCTCTCGTGTGCAGCGATGAGAACCCCGAACTACGTGTTTACTCAATGCTCAAAGATAATATATTTGTGTATATAAAACTATATAATTTGTAGTGTATAAAATATATAGTTTACATAGTATGGAAGTATATGTATTATGTAGTATGTAGGTATGTATATGTGAGAGGTCATGTATCTCCCAAAAACATGAGTCATTTACAATATATAGAGACAACCTTCAAAGAACATTAAACCAAATAATAAATTCAAAATTATGGGTTATAATGAAGATTAATGGGGCCATAAAAACAATACGGTTACGTAACCGTTGAGGTTTTAAAAGCGTATAATAATTATCATAATAATTATGTAATAATAATTTTTATTTTAAATTATAAAATATCCAACAATCCCCCACATAATTTAAAATAAATAATATATAATATATAATTAAGAAAATAAGTTGAGCATAATAATACCGTGTAATAGGTGTAGGTACCTTCCGGATTTGAACCTCCACTTAGTGTAAATGAATTAACCACATTAAGTACATAGTGACATGAATGTCTTGAACTATGTCCTTGGAAAAAATATGGTAATTCATCCCACACACGGTATGAGTAAACATTGTGGTTCTATCAGTGGTGTGCTTTACGGTCATGCACGGAATCTTGTATCATGAATATTTTTCGGGAGTAGCCCACACCCCCACAGTAGCGACCCCACCACTATGTTCACTTAGGTGAATCCTCCAAGGGTAATTTGTGACCAACCACCCCGCAAAGAGATATGCCTTTGAATTCATTAAGAGTTAGACTCAACCTCAAACGTCACATGAAGAGCACTTATCACCATAGGAATGAGACTCGGAAATATTTTCGCAAAAATATTTTATTTATCAAGTGTGCTCTTCCATGTCACCCTTTTACAGTTTTGTTTTTACCCGTTGAACTTCGTTCATGGGATCGCCATACCTCCGAAGACGAGTTTTCACTGTGGTGACTTAATTAATAGGCTCCAATCTCATTCCCCTCGATGATTATATATATAAATAAAACTCGTTGACGCGTCAATCTCTTTGTAAGCGGATCCGCTGTATTATTTTCATACCTGACAAAATCCAAAGAAACAATATCGTGAGAAATTAATTGTCTTATTAATTTATGTCTAACACTCAAATGCATTTATATTATTATAATTTTTCTTTTAGCTTTAGCAGTTGCCACTTGACTATCACAAAGTAGAGAGCCGGGATTAATTGGCTTAGGCAATGAATGAACATCATTTAGTAAACTTTGTATCCATCCAGCCTCCACAGAAGCAGCTTCTATAGATTACAATTTATTTAGTGGACTTTCACGGTATTGCTCCTCCACACATAGCCACCCACAAGTGGACTCTGTATCACTGAAATCTTATAAGACATTAGTAAAATCAATGAATTAATTAAAAATATAATTTATAGACCCTTTCAAAATATTTAAATAGCCATTCAAGTGCATATAAGTATACTTCTACTAATTCATCAACAACATATGTGCATTAACATCAAAATTTTCAATATAATGAGATTGTGACAACTAAATGGAGTCACCATTTTTATTGTGTTTACTCTTAAATAAAATGACATCTATGTGACCCACAACTTTCATTTCTAAATGAAAAGAAAATAATTTCCAATGTCATTCATAAGATCAATATTATTGTCCAAAAAGAAGTTTATGTCCAAAGAACAACACAAATTGTCATCAATAACTTTTTAATAAATGTACACATGTATCATGCACATAATACAAAATAATAATAAGTAATAACACTATCAAGTTTTCTATAGTGGAGCATTTTCCAATCTATAAGAAGATTTAATAAGTTTATATAATTTTCCTCACAAGCCAGAACAAAACCATTCTGCTAATTCACATAAATATATCACTCAAATCTCCATTTAAAAATCCACATAAATATTTCATCTAAATCCCCATTCAAGAAAACACTTTTTATATCCATATGATGTATATCTAAATAATAAGCAGAAACAATAATAACTGCCATTCTAATAGTTACAATATTAGAAACATATGAGTAAACATGAAATCAATCTCTATTTAAGGGTGAAATCAATCTCTAACCTTTAAAAGACATTTTATTATTATATATAAAAATTGATACATTCTACGTCTAATTACATGATAATTAAAGAAAGAATATTAAAAGCATTTAAAAAACGTGAATGTGATGACATGAGAAAGTAATTTCCATTTACACAATATATATCCTTCACAAGGATTATGAATTTATGATCTCCATTTCATTTGGAGCATACTATCCACTCCCATCAGATTACTGAAAATTTTATTTTCTTTTCAATTTTTTTTTCTTTAACCATATCATGCTAAACTCCTTTCATGATAAAAAATTTTAAAATCTCTTAAGTAGTTCACAAGAAAAATAAATTCTCCAAACACAAATCAACTTTAGTTTTATCACCAGAATAACTATCAATTATAGAATAAGCATGCATCAACAACAATATAAGAGTGAACAAATTTGTCAACTTTATTTTGTGTCCACCAAGAGAGTTTTATATGTGTTCAACATAAATCATCACTAAGCCCAATGACATAAACTCTAACTTATGTAAGATTTTATTTTTATTTTTTTTTATTCCTTTTTTTTTATTAACTCATAATTTATAAATGTCATATTCAACTTCATCAAGATGCAATTATAATTTCGTATGAGAGCAAATATGTAGTAGCATTATCCTACTAACACGATATATAAATTTTAATTATAACAATTTAATCAATAATAATTAAATTTCTACACTAAAAATCCAATTAAATACCAAAACAAATCAAAGTTTAGGATGCTCTCTAGATAATACTCAACATGTAGTTCAAGAAAGAGAGTTATCACCTTTTTTTTTTTTTTTTTTTTTTAAAAGAAAATGTCACTTTAAGACTTAAAAAGAATATTATCATAATTTTCAGAATTACACAATAAAATTGATAAAGAGTACTATTCATGAAATAACCAACAAAAATCAATTTTGCCCATCAACACCAAAATCTAAAAATAAGTAAGAGTATATTGACTTTTATTTATTAATATATTTATTTTCACCTCATAAGGGATTTATCGAAATTTAGACAGATGTGAAGTAAACACAATTCTTAGGAACCAAAAATATTGTATCTATTAAATTTGGGTCCACGTCACATCTTGTTTCTTTCTTACCAGAATGTAGAACCAGGCTATACTCCTATTACTTTGTTTTATCTTTAGTTGATTGCATGTTATTGAGTTTTGTTGCTTCCTAAATTAATGTTGTGTTGTCTTACTTGAATTTATTTTAGAATTTTTCTAACAATTTTAGAGAAGAAACGCCCCCACTACACTGGTATAATATTCTTGATTTACACGTTCTTCTCCCAAGATTCGACGACCCGAGTCCTCTCGTGTGCAACGATGAGAACCCCGAACCACGTGTTTACTCAATGCTCAAAGATAATATATTTGTGTATATAAAACTATATAATTTGTAGTGTATAAAATATATAGTTTACATAGTATGGAAGTATATGTATTATGTAGTATGTAGGTATGTATATGTGAGAGGTCATGTATCTCTCAAAACCATGAGTCATTTACAATATATAGAGACAACCTTCAAAGAACATTAAACCAAATAATAAATTCAAAATTATGGGTTATAATGAAGATTAATGGGGTCATAAAAACAATACGGTTACGTAACCGTTGAGGTTTTAAAAGCGTATAATAATTATCATAATAATTATGTAATAATAATTTTTATTTTAAATTATAAAATATCCAACATTCTGTTCAGACACTTGATTAGAGTGTTGTGCTCTTCAGCCTTTTTAAACCCCATAACACCAATATCTCGAGGGATGGTGCACATGAATCCAACATCTCACATGGCAAATGGATCAGTTCTTCACAGCAGAAGATTGTTAAGCTATGGATTGAAGCCAAGCTGCCAATTGAAGAATGATATGGAATGGAGTTGAGATTCCGAAAGAACTCTAAGGTTAACTTCTTGAAATGATTGAGGGTGTGCAGACCATCTGGTAACTCTTTTAACTGGTTACAACCCGAGATCAACAGTTCTGTGAGGTTTTGAGTGTTGGTAGAATAAAGAATCTGGAAGGTATTCCAGTTCATGTAGTTTTTCAATTTTGAGTTTTGTGAGGGTTGATTTGATGGATAATATATTTGCCAATGGCATGCCACTATCCATCTCATCAATATTCAGTTCTTCTAGGCAGGGGAAATAAGTTGGAGCTCTGCTCAACTTTGTGCAATTCTTGATCTTCAGGAATTTAAGGCAAGGAAATACCTTCACTTCACTGGCTTCATAACTTCCATCTACGTTGTCCCATGTTGTCAAATTTGTCATATTCAACAACTCGAGCTGCTCAAGAGCCGGAAACACAGCGTTCGTCTCATTGCAGCCTCCCCTGAAGAAATGATCAATGCCATAAAACGAAGAACCTATGGATTTCACATTGCTTAGACAAGACAAGTATAAAGATTTAAGATGTGGCAAGTGGCCCATCATTGGAATCTCTTCACATTTATAGCAAAACTCTAGTCTGCAATGAAGCTCGTCCCCTACGCCCATCTTCAAAGTCCACGAAGGAAATCGCGAGCCATTGAATCCAAAAATCTTTAGGTTCTTCAAGTTTAGATGAGGTTGAAGGCCTTCCAACACGTTCTCCTGATTTCTTCCACTATCACGAACATCCCACCTCAATACTAACCCAATTACATTCGACTTCTCAGATAAGTATGCTTTCTTGGCCTCTTCTTCACCACTTACCTTTTCAAGATTATATATCGTCAGTTCTCCTCTGAGATTTTTCAAGCTTCCGAGCTCATCAATCTTGTGGCCCTTCTCGTCATCCACTTTAAAGTAGGGTAGTGTTCGAAGAGAAGTTAACAATCCGAGCTCTGCAGGCAGTTTTGTATAATTTTAGACATGAAGATGTCTCAAGCTAATAAGGTACTTCGTTGTGCTTTGTAGCTGCCTTAATCTACCTGCACATGCTCTAAGTGTTTGCAAGTGATAGAGTTCTCCAATCGAATCTGGCAAGTATTCGACTGACGTGCAGGAAATGTTTAAAAACCTCAGATGTATTAGCTTCTTGATTGAGCTTGGCAGCTCTTTCAAATGATAATCCTTCAAATTTAAAGCATGCAAGCTCTTAAACTCTGAGATCATGATCATATTAGAAAACTTACTTTGGAAAAGTAATGTACGCAACATCTTGGCCTTTTGATCTGGGACAATGCTCGATTCATGCGCGTAATGTTCGTGTCCTAAGACTGAGCTTGCTAGATCATGCACGAGATCATGCATGCTGCAACTTGTTATGGTGGCATTGTCATCTGATCTCTGCACAACTTGTAATAACGAGCTCTGCAGAAGGACGTCGAAGAACTTATTTCCCACACTCTCCATGTCATTTGTTTCTTCCATTTGAAGGAACCCTTCCGCCATCCAAAGCTCAATCAATTCTACCCTCTCAATGCGAGCACCTTTGGGGAAAATCGAGCAGTAAGCAAAGCACTTCTTGAGTGATGGCAAAGCCAAATTATCATAGCTCAATTTCAATATCTTAGAGATGTTATTCTCATCTCCTCCAACATGTGAAAGCCAATTACGTTCTATCGAAACCCAATCGTTCTTCGACTTACCACGAAGCACTCCTCCAACCACATTGCCTGCTAACGGCAAACCTTGACTTCTTCCAGCAATCTTTCTTCCAATGGCCTCAAAACCTGATGGAACATCTCCTCCACCAAAAGTTTTTGCTTTGATTATGGACCAGCAACTCTCCTTTGTCAACCCTTCTAACACATAAACAGGGAGAAACATTTGCACTGTCGAAGCAACCTCTGTATTTCTCGTAGTAACAACAATGCAATTCCCCTTAGCAGAGGTAATTCCTGACAAGGAGTTGATAAAACTTTCCCACTTCCGATGATCTTGATTCCAGGCATCATCAAGAACAAGTAGATACGTTTTGGATCCCAAGGCTTGTTGAAGTCGTCTCAAGACAACCTCCCTGCTAACAGGTTCATCGTCCCCTGATTTTAAAGTAGCAAGAATTTTCTTCAGAAGACTAACTGGATCAAACTCTCTGGGAACGTGCACCCAGATTTGTTTTCCAAAGTGAGACTTTATCTTTCCGTCTATCATGACATTCCTGATCAACGTTGTCTTCCCCAATCCACCCATTCCGACAATAGGAAGAGTGTAGAACACATGCTCAGCTGGGGTTGCAGTCAGCATCTCCACCATTTTCGACATGTCACTCTCTCTTCCGATGAAAATTGGATCAGCACTGAACGAATCAGTTTCTTCGGAGAAAGAATCAGGTGCAGCAGGTGCATTCGCCAGTCTGCTTTCAAGGCCAAGATCCACAGCACTTCTTCCGACAGAGTTGAAACTCGAGCTGATTTCCTGGATTCTTACAGCCATTTGACGACGCCGTATGCAGCGTTTGAAGGATGGGAGACTGCAAGTTGTTGCATTTTCCTAGTCTTTTTTTATGGCCTTCATTATCTTGGAGAGGAGATGATAGTTGAGTTCATCCAAAGCATTGTCAGCATCGAAGGCCACTGTTTCCAGATTGTTTATCCATCTTCTGATGGCTTCTTCTGTGATCAGCTTCTTCTCGGCGTCATCCAAGAAACTACGAATCATGGCGAGATTAGCCTTCAGCTTGTCGGATTCTTTCTCCAGACCTCGGATTAGAGAGATCTCTTTCTTGGAAAGGTGGATCAGATTCTGAAGTAGGACTGCAATGGTGGTTGAAACTGCTCCTCCTTCCTCCATTTTTTTCTTCTTTTTTGTTGGGTGTAGCTGTGAGTCTGTGAGGGTGAGGGTGAGGGTGAGGGTGAGAGAGAGAGATTGAAAAGAGATTGGTTTGTTGTTCTTTTCTTTCAGTAATTAACATGCATGTTCCTCTGAGATTTTATTTGATTTAATAATGAGAGTTGTATTTTCATTTTCGTGTATCTGTATCAGTAGTTATATGATTGACACATAAAAGATAAAAAAATTCAATCATTTCCCTTAGATCTATACATTTTTTTTAAGGTTGTACTCCCCTCTCTTTTACATATATCTATATTATAGATCCAATGTTGCGCGACATGAGATGTTACAAAAAATGTTCTAAGTGAATTGTAACGGGATTGAGATGTAATGTTAGAATTGGGATTGGAAGCTTATGTGTTATTCAATCACAATTTGTAGAAGACGTGTGTAGCATGAGATATATGACATTCAAGTAATACTAGCTAGTTTTGCATTCGTGCACGTTATTTATATTTTTTCTTATTCACAATGATTATATATAAAAACTTGTATGGGAATATGGGATAATTTCAGCTAAAATTAATATCTATATACAGAGTATAATGATACGAGTAGTGTATATATAATTGAAAATATTTTAAAATAATTAATTAAAAAATGTTACTCCACTTTATTCAAATCCCGCACATATTACTTTGCCAAAGAATCACCAGAACCTTGTGGGGAAGGCAGAAAAAAAAGTACAGATAAATACTGGAACTCCTTTCATGCTTTATTTATTTATTAATTAATTAATTTATCTGTTTAGGAAGTTGTTTGCCATACGACATATTCACTTTAATATTAAAATAAATATTAATTAATAAAAAAAGTGTAACAGTCTTAGGATGGTTTCATGTAAGACTGAAGAAAAAAAAGAGTAGAAATTGAATCACATTAAGGAGTGTTTGTTTCCTATCGAATAATTAATATTATTTGATGAGCTAGCCTTAAAATTTGTAAAAAATAAAGAAATTTATACATTATTTGTATTTACATGAGTTTATTTATTTTGTGTAACCTAAAGGGAAGGTAAGCTAGAATATCTCCTTGAAAATAAATATATTAAAGGAATTTTCTTGTTCACACTTTATTAATTATATAGTCTAAGTTTTATTTACTCACTTGAATGTGAATCAAACACTACACGTAAAAAAAAAAAAATAAAAATAAAAAAAAAAAAAATATATATATATATATATATATATATATATATATAATTCACAAATAAATTGCCACTTCGAGAAGTAATCAATCGGAGCTTATGTGATGTGGTTTTTAAAACTAAAACTTGCTTGTTACCAGATGTACTGTTTTCCAAATCCTACTCTTTCCAAAAATATTACTCCCTCCGTCCCCCAAAGTATTTCACACTTTCCTTTTTCATCCGTCCCTCAAAGTATTTCACACTTTACTTTTACTAAATTTGGTAAAAAATACATTATACTAATACTCACTTTTTACACATATCCCAATATAATACTTACTTTTTCACATCTCCCAAAAACTTTACACACTTTTTTCACATCTCTCAATAACTTTACACACATTTTTCATTAAATCAACTAAAATATATATTCTCTTTCTTACTTTATACATAAAAATACAAAATTTTCTTAAACTCCGCGCACACCAATACGCGAAATACTTCCCGGGACGGAGGGAGTACATTTTAGTATTAATTGTTATATTCCTTAATATAAAATTAATACTCTTGAATTTCTCCTTAAAGTACTTCTGTTACTTCTAATAATATTTATTATTTTCTTTCCCCCAAAAAAAAAACTCTTGATTTTCTATTTTTTTTAAAAACTTTTTTAATCTAACATTTATATTACTCATTCATATTTTAACTGATCTTTTTCAATAAAAAAATTATACTTTTATTAATTGAAGTTACACTTTAAAATAAAATATCATACCTAGCTTTATATACCTTATGCACTGAGATACATGAGACTAACTAAAACAACCTTTTAAAATTTCAAACTCACCTGAAAATTAATATTAATTTAGTCAGAGTTTTTGTAGAATTCAATATCAATTTAATAATTTTTACTCCTTTAATTTTAAATTTTTTTTTAAATTTTAGTTTTGTATTTTTATTTCTTCGGTTTTAGTCATTTTTATGGAAACTCTAAAATCACAACCTTTTAATTTATCAATTTGAGTCTATAAACTTATAAAATGACTGAATCTAAATAAAAAGAACACAACATACAAAAAATTAAAAAGGTTACTGGGAAAAATTAACATATAATAATAATATTGAAAAGGTATAAAATTACATGATTATAATTAAATACAGTACTAAAATTACTGTTGATTTCCAAAGGTTACATTGGATGACGAAGAATATGGAAAAGAGAAAGTTTAAGATACTCAACTATATTTACAGTAAAATAATATATATACGTATATAATATTATCTCATAATGTCGACAATATTTTATTCTCTTTTAACAACATAATTGGATATCTATCTTTATGACATAATTGAGCAAAACTACGTATTAACCAAATTAAACATGTAATAATAAAGGTAGCACTTGTGTTCCTTGTCATGATTTAAAATTGATCTGCATATCTTGTGGTATACAAAAATTAATGAGTTTAAAATTAAAATTGTCTCATACAAATTTATTCATTCAAAATATTCTCAAAAAATTTAATTTTTCAAGAAATAGTCCTATAACTTTTAATTTCTAAACAAAATAATCATTTTTTATTAGGGAAGATTACTACTAGGTACACAAAAAAATCCTAAATTACTATGAGATACAAACATACAAAAGTATTACTACTAGGTACAAAAATATATAGTGATATTCCAATATTACCCCTATAATGCGCTGCACATAAATAGTGTGCAGCAAAAGTTCATGTGCAGCAAAAAAAGTGTGTGCAGCAAAAAAAATGTGTGTGCAGCAAAAAAGTGTGGTGGTCCAGCGGAGGCGGCCCGGCAGCTTTTCCGGCGATTTTTTTTTTTTTTCGGACGAACAGTTTTTTCCGGCGACCGGTCTCCGGATCTCCGGCAGCGGCGGCGGCGGTCTGTTTTTTTTTTTTTCGGATGAATAGTTTTTTCCGGTGACCGGCCGCCGGAGCTCCGGCGGCGTCGGCGGCTGCGGCGGCGGTGGTCCGGCATGTGGTCCGGTGGTGGGTGGGGGTTGGGATTTGTGGTTTAAAGATATATGGGTTTATGAGTATATTTGGTATTTTACTTTAATATTTTATATATAATAATTATTATTTTAAATCAATGTACCTAGTAGTAATTAGGGGTATAAAGTGTGTACCTAGTAGTAATTAATTATTTTTATTAAAAATATTAAAATTTTTTAATTCCATGGGATAAGAGTGAATCTGTGCTTTTATAAAGTTATGAAATAAAATTAGCAAAAAAAAATGTTGTTTTGAAAGGTTTGGAATGAAAATAAATATTCTAATTATTTTGAGACCTTTACTAATGAAGTAAAAAGATGCTAAACGATTTATATTTTAAACTCAACCATACTAAAAAAAATCCAAGTTGCTTAAACCACCCGACCTATTGGGTGCAAGAGAAAATTTCAAAATTAGTATTTTAACTTGTACTAAATACGTATTATATCTTTATATTTTTTCAACTTTAGTCCTTCAACTATTTATTATGAAATTACTCCTACATAATCTTATTCTAATAAGATTAAGTGAATAAGGTCACTGAATATTCATATCAAAGTTATTAATTTGAATGGGTATCCCAGAAGCCACCGTCGTTTGCTTCAATGACCCGATTCACAGCAGCCTTAACAATATCCAAGTACCGGTCGAATTCCTTGACCCGGATCCGAATATGTTCCGGGTCAAATGATTCTTTCTGGAACTCATGGTTGCAGCTCCTCTGTTCTTTCTCTGCATCTTTGATCTCTGTCTGAACCAACTCACAAATATCACCCGATTCAATGTTGCTCTTCACGCTTCCAAGGTTACGGCTAGCGCCCTCGTAATTGTTCGAGCACGACGCGTACTTCTCCTTTAGGACATCATCCTCGGAGTCCTCATGAAGCTGACTGAGTTTGTTGCTGATTTCGTTGGACTTATATATGGCTAGATCGATCACGATGCCAGCAACGCTCTTGCTATCCGTGTCGGAGAATCTGTTGATTTCGGATTGGAGGATTTTCCAGCACTGCGTTTCTTCTTTGGTGTCGGAGCAGAGATCTTGTAGGTATTGTTCGATGTCTGATTCATCTGTGTCGCCATAATGGTATCTTTTTCTGTGAGCCTTTGATGTAGTAGTTGTGATCATGAGAATAAGTGCAACTAGGAAAGTTGTTTGCAAAAAAGAAGCCATTGTGTTTTTCTTTTGCTTGATTTGGTGAATTTCTTTGAATGGCTTTGTTTATTTATATTGGGGTGTATGTTGGTCATTAATTATGATGGTTAATGCTTGCTTTTATTTAAACTCAGTTTTAATTCATTAGTAATTAAAACCGTTTTAGGAGTGTAATTAAAAGGAGGGTGCGTGGCTGTTTTACACATATATGTAGTAATGACTATTAAATTAACACAAAACTGCACTTTTTAAAAAATTATAATGAAAATGTTATAATTTTGAGACATAAGATGTTAGGTGCGGACATGTTTTTGCTTTTTTTGTTTTAAGAAAAAAATTTACAGTATGAAATGGAATATAATAATGATAATTAATTACGCACGCATGAATTAATAAAGCTTTTCCAACTACACTCTTCTAAAATTAAAATTCTCATCTTGGAGATGAAAAATCTTCTACAATCTGCAGGTTTGTAGACCATCGTTATTCTCTTAAACTCAGGAAACTATATATGATATTTTGTTCAAAGATTATGTTAAAGGGTATAACATTTTGTTCTAAAGGTATGCACTCTAATTCATAAAGGTATTATTTCTTTAATGAAAGAGTGGATTGAAATATGAATAATATTGATGTTTGAATAAGATTTTATTTTATTTTTTTGAAAAATGAAGATCACAAGTTTTTATACTAAGGGTAGAACATTTTGAGATCGTCGGATCTAGGCGCACGATACTTACAAATCAAATACAGTAATCAAGCTAATAAGATCAATTACTAAAACTATTCTCAATTACAAGTAAATATACGCTATCAATTTTTAACATGTTCAAGCATGAATCCCAATGGATCGATTCCTCTTAATAGATTTCACTTTTTAAATGAACAACATGCGTCAATATTGATCCTTAGGTTGTGTTTGGATGGATGGATTTGAGGAAGGATTTATAAATTCATCCCTCAAATCCATCCATCATGTTTGGATGCTACTTGAAATCAACGGATTTATAAATCCAAGATTTTAAATCAATTGATTTCAAATCATGAATTTGATTTTGAATTTTTTTAGTTTTTTTTTAATGGATTTCAAATCCTTACTCAAACCGTGTCATTTGAAATCCTTCCATTATTGTGTAATTGATTATATTAATATATAAAAATAGTATAAAAATTTGATAAATTAATTAAAAAAAATATATATATATTTTATATTTCAAACTCTACCATCCAGCCTACCCCTACCCACCCCAGGCCACCCCACTCCCCCCCCCAAAATTTTTTTGATAAAATTTTAAATTTTTAATATTTGAATAATAAAAATATTACCACCCAGCCCTACCTCCTACCCACCCACCCCCGAGCCAAACAAATATTTTTTATAAAATTTTAAATTTTAATATTTGAATAATAAAAATATTACCACCCAACCCTATCCCTACCCACCCACCCCCCACCACCACCCGCAAGCCAAAAATTTTTTTTAATAAAATTTTAGATTTGAATATTTAAATAATAAAATATTACTACCTAACCTACCCCTACCCATCCCCCCACTCCAAAATTTTTTTTTTATAAAATTTTAGATTTTAATATTTAAATAATGAAATTATTACCACCCAAACCCAACCCACCCAACCTACCCCCTCCACACTCCCACCCCACCCCTCCCCCAAAGAAAATTTAAAAATAAAATTTTAGATTTTATTTTTTAAATATTAAAATCTAATTTTTTTTTTTTTTAAATTTTGGTGGGTGTGGGTGGTGGGTGGGTGTGGGTGTGGGTGGATGGATTGAGTGGTAGGATTGAGCGGTAATATTTTTATTATTTAAATATTAAAAAGTAAAGTTTTATATAAATTTTTTTGGTTGGTGGGTGGGTGGGGGTGGGTAGGGGGTAGGTTGGGTAGTAATATTTTTATTATTCAAATATTAAAAATCTAAAATTTTATAAAAAAAAAATTTAGGTTGGGGGGTGGGGGTGGAGGGGTAGGTTGGGTGGTAGAGTTCCTTCTCAAAAAAATTATTTTTAATAAAATTTTAGATTTAATATTTAATATAAAAAAATTATTATTTTTATTTATTATATATAAAATTTTATTTTAAAAATAATTTTTGAATCATGAATTTGAAATCCTTCCAAAGATCCATAATTTATCCAAACAGTGGAATTCAAATGAATTGATTTAAAATCCAAGGAATTTATAATCCACTCATTTTCAAATCCATTGGATTTGAAATGACTCAATTCAAACACAACCTTAGATTATTGCTACATACTTTAAGGGTTTAATACTCATTTGTAAAGTATAATTTTTTTAAGGATCAATTTGAAACTATAGAAGCTTTTCTTAAATGAGTTACTTCATAAGAATTTATAAAGTAAGAACATTTTGGACTTCATAAAAATAAGAACAAATTAAAGACAAAAACTAGGGTTATACTCATCCAATAGAGAGTTCAAATTCACATGATTGGATCTTTTGCACCATTTTCATATATTATTTTTGGTGCCACATGCTATATGATTGACATGTAAGAGGGGAAATAAATTCAACCATTGCCCTTTAGGTTTAAGTTTTCCTTTTTAGGGTATAGTGTCTCTCTCTCCTACATGTCATCCATATAACGGTGTAGCATATGAGATGATGACCAAAATGATATAGAGAATCTGAACCGGTTCAAATTCAAAATTATCCTATACAAATTTACTTTATTTAAAATAGTCCCAAAAAATTAATTTCTCCGAAAAGCAACATAACTTTTAAATTATCACCCAAATATTCTTTTTTTACTTAAAAATGACAAAATTTTCTAATTTCATGGAACTAAACCATGAGAGTGAATCAGTACTTTTACAAAAGTTATGTGGCAAAAATTGGTAAAATTTTTTTTTGATGAAATATAATTAAAATTGAAAGATATGAGACAAAAATGAATGTCATTATTTGGAGCTCTTTTTTTTCGTGTTAAGTAAAAAGTTATGGAACAATTTGAGTAAATGCACTTTCGGTCCTAAAACTTTTGTCAAATTCGATTTTCTATTCCAAATTACTTAAAATTTTCGAATTAATCACGTAGATATCTCAAAATTTTAGATTTTGTCCCAAATTAACTTTTTTCATTGCAAATCGTTCCATAAATCCAGAAATTTTAAAATCGTCCTAAATTTTTGAAAGCTTCCAAAATTTTATGGGATCTTTTCTGATTGAAATCGTCTTATAACTCTTGAAAATTTCTAAAACCGTTTCAAAAAGGACTATTTCTGATTAAATCCAAAAGTTATGAGACATTTTCAAAAGTTTTAATAATTTTCGGACGAAATTTAAAATTTTCAATAGTTGTGGGATGTTAATGAATTTACCTTAAGTTCAATTAAAACATAAATCATTCCGTAATTTTTTACTTTATTAAAAAAAAATTACAAAATAGTTAAGACATTCATTTTAATCCCAAATCTTCCAGTTGAGCTTTGATTTCGTGCAAAAACAATATTTTTAAACTAATTACATCTCATAACTCTATATAAACATCAAACCGGTCTCACCTTGTGAAAATAGAAAAATTGAATATTTTTAAATAAAAATGATTATTTTGGAGAGAATTTAATGATAATAGAACTACTCCCTTCATCCGCTTGAAAGAATGTATTTTTTTTATTTTGGTAGTTCGCTCTAAAGAGGGTAATTTTCTTTTTTACACACATGGGACCTACACACACCCACTAATACAACTAAAATATGGGGTCCACACTCCCACTAATACAACTACCCATTACACATTAAATAATAATACTCCTTAATAAACATGTGCACAAAAATAAAAGATCCTCTTTCGGACGGACATAGGGAGTATTTAGAAAAAATTAAGTTTCTTGACACTATTTTGAATAAAGTTAATTTGTATTTGACGATTTTGATTTTAAATTCATAATAATCCTCTTTTTATTGATCATGATTAGGAAGAAGCAGGAAATAATGGCAAATGCGGGGGAACGCCGAGGCTTGATTCAGAAATAAATCGAACAAATGCGATTCAAAAAATATAATAATATCAAAGTTATTAATTCAACTGGGAATCCCAGATGTAGCCATCCTCATTTGACCCAATGACCCGATCTGCTGCAGCCTTAACAATCTCCAAGTAACGCCCAAATTCCTTGATCCGGTTCCGAATATGGGCCGGGTCAAATGACTCCTTCTGAAACTCATGGTTGCAGCTCCGCAGTTCCTGCACTGCATCATCGATCTCTGTCTGAACCAACCCGTAATTATCACCCGATTCGATGCTGCTCTTCACGATCCCAAGGTTACGGCCAGCGCCTTTGTAATTCTTCGCGCACGACGCGTACTTCTCCTTCAAGTTATCGTTCTCCGACTCCTCATGAAGCTGATCGAGCTGGTCGCTGATGTCGCTCGATTTTTCTATTGCTAGATCGATCACGACACCAGCGACGCTCCTGCTGTCGGTGTCGGAGAACCTGCTCTGTTCGGGTTCGAGGATTTTCCAGCACTGCTTGATTCTTTTGGTGTCGGAGCAAAGATCTTGCAGGTAATGTTCGATGTCTGAGTCATCTGGGTCGCCATAATAGTATCTCTTTCTGTGAGCCATTGAAGTGGTAGTTGTGATCATGAGAATAAGTGCAACTAGGAAAGTTCTTTGCGAAAAAGAAGCCATTGTGTTTTGCTTTTGCATTTGGTGAATTTCTTTGAATGGCTTTGTTTATTTATATTGGGGTATCAGGGGCGGATCCAGAATTAAAAATTTGGGGGTACAGAATAAATTATTTTTTATTATAATCATTTACGTTGTTAAAAAAATTGATTTCTTTACTATTTTTATGAGCTTTTTTAAGGTAACTATATATTAGTAATATGTAAAATATAAAATATATTATATGTACTAAAAATAAAGTATAATTTGAAATCAAAACAGAAGGAAGGTATAAAGAAATAATATAAAAAATACAATATATCATAATAATAATAATAATAATAATAATTAGAAGTACACTCCAGTTGTAAAACGGTTAAAATTACATTTAGATAAGCCCAATGGGCCTACAAATAACACAGCAAGAAGGGAAAAAATAGAAAGAAAAAAAAAGTAACAGAAGGGAAAATAGAAAAAATAAAAAATGGTAATATAGAAATAAGGGAGACTAAGAGGGAAAATAGAAAAATAAAAAATGGTAATATAGAAATAAGGGAGACTAAGAGTTCGATCCCATGACGTATCCCACAAATTTCGGCTATTAACCACTGAACTATGAATAAATTTGAGTTATACTTAAGATATATATTTAGACTATATTTTAATTTGGGGGTACAGTTGTACCCCCATGTACCTAGCTGAATCCGCCCCTGTGGGGTATATATTGGTCATTAATAATGATGGTTAATGCTTGCTTAAATTTAACTCAGTTTTAATTCAGTAGTAACTAAAAGCGTTTTAGGAATAAAATTGAAAGGAGGGAGCATGGCTGTTTCATACTCCCTTCGTCCCACAAAACGCTTCACGTTTACTGTTTCACGTTATTTAAGAAAATTACTCTTTTTGATTAACTTTATTAATTTTAGAAGGTATATATTGTAGTATTTTTAAATAATAAAAAGGGAGGATTGAAAAAAACACTCAAATTTTACACTTCAATATCTTTACCAACAACAAATAACTTTGAAATCAACTTTAACCAAATGCCATTTTTTGGACTTCTTAATATCCCCACTATTAAACTTATAATACTCAATGTGTCCATGTGGGTAAGTGTGTAGGTGTGTGTCGATTTCGATGTAGGTATGAATGTTGGTTTCAATGTAGGTGATCGTCGTCATTTTCACCTAAATTTTAGTGTCTTTATTTGTGATTTTCGGATGTTTTTATCCGTATATGTGTAACTTTTGGTGGAGTTTTATGTTAATTAGGAGAGATGTGTACATATTGATAAATGTGTGGAAATGAGCTTAAATGTATATAAAACAGTCAAAAATGGAGCAAAACGGAGTCGGGAGCTGAAACTAAGAAGCTGTACAGGACTCGACCACGCTCGAGTCGAGCTCCGGTCGTGCGTTGCATACGGGCCTGTAAGTTGAGGCCGTGTGCGAGCATCAGAACCAGCTACACACCCATGACCGAGGTCGTGCACGGAACTCGAGTCGTGCTCCGTCACACGCAGAAACACGCTGAGAAATGTGCATCAACTCGAGCCGAGCTCCTCAGCTCGAGTCGAGTTGTGTAAGAATCCAGCACCATTTTTGCACGTGTTCTAGAAGATTCCAAGGGGTATAAATGCCCAATTTTAGCGTGATTTATGGGAGAGAGTCCATTTGAGCAATTACAAAGATCAAAACACTCACTATCACACCACATTTCCACACACACACTCTCCTCTGCTCAAATCCACCAAATTCATCCATTTCTATCACTTTGATTCCATAATTCTCACCATACATCCATCATTCCATCAATTTGAGAAGAGAAGATCATCATAGATTGAAGAATTGAGCATGTTGAAAGGAAGGAAGGCCATCTTCACAAAAGGGAAGCCGATCTACTTTTCAATTGCTATTTTTCTTCATATTTTGGCTCAAATGGAGCAAGTCATGAGATGTATTGATTTGAACATGATGTGTAGTGGCTAGTCCTTAGTAGGGCTAATCGTATGATTGGTTGAGAAGAATGCTAGATATGTAGGATTTTAGATGTTGAATTGAGTTAATTTTGGACTTCCTTTTATGATTAATGATTCATGCTTCATTTCTCTACTTGTGTGATTAAATTCCTAGTTCAATATGTTAGGATGGTCATTTCAATGTCTTGTCTTATGATTTAATTGAATAATTTATTAAGATGAACATACATGTTAGTGTGAGGGGAGGTAAGCCATACCCTTCTTATTCTTAGAACATTCATGAGGGGACACTTAAGAAATTGAGTGAAAAGAACCAAACTTATGATTATAGTACCTTAAGGGAATTGAGAGTAAGAATAATCTTAGGAGATTTAGAGTTATCAAAGAATCGAGAACCTAATCACCTTGGCCATAGGGGTTAGGAGTAAAAATGTGATTGCTTTTAGTCAATGATTAATGAAGTTCAATGTTAAAAGTCATGCATATCTAGCTCGTTTCTTAACCATGAGTATGGTTAGCATTGCTCTCTTCTTAAATACATTCTATCCATTCCATTCCATCTTGTTACGTGATTGATAATCGATCATATTAGTTGTTCATTGTTTTCTTTAGTTGATTTCTTAGAATAATAAGTAGCATAAAACCAAACTCAAACTTTATCACTCTTACAAAATACAATTAAAGACGAATCCGGATACACCATGATTTGCATTTCTCTTGGGACGACATAAATATAAATTTTGTTACTTGGTCACACGTGTACAACAACGATAGAGTCTCTTACTCTAAACCATTATTTTACTAAAAATAGACTAAGAACATGGCGCCGCTTGCCGGGGAAATATTAAAATCTTGGTTGTAACGAGTTTGAATTTGATTAGTTTTGATAAGAGTATTTCTTTTATTTGATTACTTGTTTACTTGTCTTGGTTGTTTGGAGAACTAATTGGAAAATTCTTTTAGGTACATGCAAACTCATTCAAGGGCTCAATTGAACCTTTGAACATGGAATTGGAAGCTACCTTAAGAAGACAAAGAAGAGGAATTCATCATTGGTTGAAGATTATAGCATGATCAAGGAGGATGAAGTTCACCATCAAAGGGGAGCCAACTTACCTTTATTTTGTTATTTTCTTCATTATTTGGCTCAATTGGAACATGCCATGGATTATGTTGATTTTGTTATAATTTGTAGTGGCTAGTGCTCATGTGAGGCTAGCAATATGATTGGTTAGGGATTATGTAGATTTTTCACACCACATGTCATATGAAATAATTTTTATGAATATTTTCTATCATGAATGCCTTATTCTCATTTTATGTATGATTCGTGTGATTAAATTCTCTATTCATAGTGTTAGGATGACCATTCCAATATTATGCTTAGTGATTTAATTGAATCATTTATTGCATGAGGTGACTATATTAGTATGTGGGGAGTTTGACCATAACCTTCATGTGCTTAAAATCTCATGATAGGACATTATTGATAATTACTTGTGAAAGTGTTTGAAATGATGAGGGGAACCAAGCCAATTTTCACTTGACCTTAGAAAGGGAACACTAGGAAAACGTCCCTTTCTACTAGAGAAAATTCTTCATGAGAATATCTCTATATTGGTATATTAATATCCGTAAGTACCTATAGGAAGAGTGAGGATCGGAGACACTCTTTGAGTGCCCTTAATATTATAACATGATGATCGTCAATGCATGTGTGTGTGTGAGTCTGCATGAGCCTTTTCCATGATGTTGCTTGCCTTACATACTTCTTAGATTGCTCACCTTCATCCATCTTCCATCACATATGTACATGTTTTATCTTTAATTGCTTTCTTAGTTATTAGTTGTAGTGTTAAACAACCTCCTATTTAATTGATTAGTCCTTCTAGAGTCAAATATTTTTCAAATACGGCTACCCACTTTCGCCCTTGGGTTCGATATTATATAAATTTTGCACTTGGTCACTACGGTCTATTACGCGATAAAATACACTTGCTCTAATCAATTTAACCAAAATTGAAACCAAGTTCAGTAGGTATGGATAATGGTTTCGATGTAGGTACGGATCCTGTGTCGAGCCAATGTAGGTTCAAATGTAGGTACGGATTTCATGTCAGTTCCGATTTAGGTACGGATGTTGGTTTCAATATTGGTACAGATGTGGGTACAAAATACATGTAGGTTCCAATGTAGGTTCCGACTAGTGGGCCGTCCGGCCGTCCGACGAGGCCCGATGGAGATCCGGCGACGGTGGTGATAGTCCGGTGGTGGTGGTGGTGGTGGAGCGGTAGTTATTTGCTCCTTAATTATATCAAACTTTATCCCCTTTAAGGGTATTTTGGTTATTATGGGTACTATTTGGTTAAAAATGAAATACAATTAAAAAAAATGTTGGCATTGATTTTTTACAATTGCATTTTGGTTAGTTTTGCCTATTGGTATTAATTAAAAAAAGTACTCCCTCTGTCCCATACTTATCTTCACACTTTCCGTTTTCGTCCGTCCCACACTTATGTTCACCACCCAAAAAAGGAAACTTTACATTAACTAACAACCTCAAAAGTTATCTTAATTTCAAAAATACCACTATCACCTAACACACATAACATACTTTATAATTTATTTATTACCTAAAAATACCACAATACCCCTCAAAAGTCAATAAAGTTGGTCAAAAAGCAACTTTTCTTAAACTCCGTATCTACAGTGTCGGTGAACTTAACTCCGGGACGGAGGGAGTATAAATTAATGGTATGTGTGTAAAAATGGAGTGACAAATTTTAAATTAAAATAACTTTTAAGATTTTTAAATAACTGATGTTTCCTTTTTGGGATGTAAAGAATTTTGTAAGATAAATAAATAAAAAAAGTGTAAAGGATTTTGTGTGACAGAGGGAATATATTTTTTTCTTTACTCAAGAGATTATGTTTCTACTCGTTATGTAGTTAGTTTTCATTTTTATTTGTTGTTTCTACTCGTTATCTAGTTAGTTTTCATTTTTATTTGTTGGCTGCTAAGTTTATTGAATTCTGCTTTTTTTTTTTTTTTTAATTCAAGAGAATTTTATCACATTATTATGTACATTTTCACTTTCAGTATTTTTATCATCTCAAATATAAACTTTGGTTAAATTTAGTCCTTTTTATCCTAATTATACTTTTCAATTCAATGGGCAATCTCTAAACAATTAAGATATTCTAACGCAAGACTGTATTTATTTCTTCTTTTCTTTTATTAAACAAACCACACACCTTACAGTTACTTTAACATGGGTTTTTTATTGTTATAATGAGAAAAAAAAATTTCTTTTACTCCTTTATTAAGATTATTCAATACGTTTTAAAATTTGAAAATTTTACTTTTAGTCCTGTAATTTTAATTAAATAAATCTTATCCTTTTAATTTTTTACAATTTTATATTTTTATATCAATTTCAGTCTTATAACTTTTATCTTTTTCAATTTTAATCCTTTTGCTAAAAAAAATTAAACTTACAGGCCATATAGTCCTTTAAGTTTTGCAAAAAAATTGCAAAAGGACTATAATTGAAAAAAATTTAAAGTTAAATAACTGAAATTAATATAAAAGGACTAAAAGTGAAAAGGTTAAAAACTAAAGGAAAAAAATTTGATTCTAACTGAAATTACAGGACCGCAATTGATATTAACCCTTTTAAAATTTAGAGAAAATCTGTACTCAAATTTCATGGTGTGATATTATTAATTTGGATGTGTAAGTGTGCAAAGTTGAACAACACGCATTATAAAAGCAACAGCGGAAAAGATAAATAAGACAAGAAGTAACCCTTCCACAAACTTACGTTTGTGGCGGCATCATGGCTAAACGTTTCACTAAACTTAGAAAAATAGTGAATACAAAAAGTTCTCAAGGATACAATTCAATCTCTAGAATTCACCCTATCAAACTCGTAAAGTAGACCTATTACAAAGATCTAAGAATGTGATATGGAATCACCAAATTATTCTAAAGACAAAGATTGTAAATGGACAATTACAATCTTCTAGCATGTGAGGAAAGATCGCTAATCTTTTCAACGCTCCAAAAGAATAGACAGATGCAAGCCCAAGTGTTGTAACACTAGAACTAGCACACCAGAAAGACACCTTTTGTATGTTAAATATCAGATGTTCTGCGCACTGAAGATTAAGGCTCCCAGCCCCTTTATGTAAGAGAAAAGATCATACCTTCTTCATCCACTTAATGATCGTGCCTTCGTGGGCTTTTCTTGACCATGATCTTCTCAACCGCAACCTCCTTCCAACTGCTTCCTTAAAAATAGGTACTTTGAAAACTCCCTTCTATCTCACATGCTTGGCCACATCATCTACTTCCAATCTATCATAATTGTCAATGCACGTCTTCATTGAAAATACCTGAAAAACAGCAGACACACAAACAAGGCAACACAAACAAGTGATAGGTGAAATTCATAGTGTTTGTTTGCCTAATTTTGTAGCACTCACGAGCAAGAATACTCGATCGTTGTAGTAGTATATCCCAAGAAAAATTATCAATCCAATAAGGAGTTATGTTCGGACTAGCAAAATACGTGAGCTCATGTTCATTGTTGTTTTTGTAAAGATGATCGGGGGTTTTGAGATTGATTAACAACTAAAACAAGTAGCAAGTAAATAAGATAGCAAATAAGATAAATGACAAGTAAAGAAAATGGGTGCTAAAGTTCAAGTATGGAAAAACATGGGATTAGAAACATCCAAGCACACTCGATTCATATTATCATGCAAAAGGAACTCAACTCAATTGATGTAGACTAAGGGTGATCACGATTGTATCCTAAGCTCCCTTTCGGGTTACAAAGGTTGTTGATCCATTTTAGACTCCCAAAAGCACTTAAGATCAAAGCCCAACATTAACCCCTTCCATCTAGGTACTAGTTAGATTAAACTCTCCCTTTTTGTGTACTAAGGCCAACGAATGGATTGGTTCCCCTCATTGAATTCAAATATCCTTTCGGTCAAACCTAAATTCAATGTCTATTCATGCCTTCCTAATACTATAGAGGGTCGTTTCCGTCTCACTCCAAGCAATACATACATGAACATCATGATAGCATTTAATTACCACAAATAATCCATTGATCAACAATCCATTAAACCAATAAACATTCATGAATAACAAACCATGCCATCACAACATCAAGACAATTAAACTCCATGAATAGAAATCAACATCAATTAAATCAAAAATCAATTTAATCCACATGATAATATAAATCTAACATGCTCTTCATATTCCTAATCCCACTAGAGGGATTAGCCTAACATGATAAAAGTAATAAAACAAATAAATAATTCATTACAAATACCCATAGTCTTAGATCTAAAGAAATACAAAAATGAATGGATTATTCCCTATCAATTTCTTGAAGAGAATCTTCTATTCTTCTTGATCTCCACCTCTAGCTCTTGATTCCTTGAGATCTCTCACACCCAATGGAAGGGATGAAGTTTTGATGGAGAATTAATGGAGATGATGAAGATGGATCAAAATGGATGAAGGTGGATGAAGATGATGGTGGAAAATGGAAGAAATGGTGTGTGATGTGTGTGTAGATGATGGGAATTTCGGATCTCCTGGCAATTATTGAATAAAGGGGTATTTATACTCCTTTGGAGGCTTCTAGAAGGATCTGGAAATTTCTGCAGGAAAATGCACAACACGAGTCGTGTTATGCAACACGGCCACGAGGTGGCCGTGTTGTGTCTTCTGATGCTGCCGCACGGCCTCGCCTTACAGGGCCGTGTTGGCGACACGACTCGTGCTCCCGACTCGACTCGTGCAACTAGACACGACTTGAAGTTGCCCGTGTTGAGTGACTAGATGTCGCCGCACGGCCAACTCTTACAGGGCAGTGTTGGCTACACGGCTCGTGTGTTGGCTCCTTCATTTCTTCACTATTTTGGCTCGTTCTCCCTCGTTTCAACTCCGAATTGAGATCCGCTTTTTCCTACATCTTCCTTATCATGTTTAGCATCCAATAAAAAGTGAAAATCTTAAGTTTAAGCTCATTCACACACATTTCAATAAAAATACCAAACACAACCAAATAACATATAAAATACGGATAAAATCATACAAAAACACATATAAAAAGACACTAAAATGTAGGTGAAAATAGCTCTAATCAACCCCCCAAACTTAAGGTGTTGCTCGTCCCCGAGCAACGAAAATGACAAATCAAAAGGAGAAATTTTCACCTAGAAAAGACTCAACGAACATAAGCAATAACACATCATTAGCAATAATAACAACAAACTATGCTAAGTCATCCTACAACATTAAAATCATGACATGAGAAATTAACAAGTTCAATCAAAAGAGAATAAAGTGTAATATAGTTCCTTTTAAGTCCAAGCCTCACAATGGATATCGATGTCTCTCAACACTCTTTTGAAATAGGGTAAATCACACTCATTAATCGATTAGCTCGACTCGCTATAAACTTGCTCGCGGACTATATTCACAAACCACCAAAGTTTCAATTAATGATCAAAAAGGTCTTTAATTAAGATGTAATGATAGACTCTTTGGTATGGTAGGAAGTATATGGATAAGAGTGACTAATCATGTGTAAGTAATCAAAGAGATGGCCAATTTCCTCAACTTCTTCACTTTCTTTTCTTCCTTTCTTATCTTTACAATCTCAAGCACTATTCATTAACTTTCCTTGGATTGAGCTTCTTTTGATGCATGCTTCCTTTCTTTGAATTTTGTTTACTTGAGCATTTTGATGTTGATTTGCTCTTTCTCTTGCTTTGAGGTTGCATGTCCATTTCTTATTTTTGCTCGTTTCATCCTTTTTCTTGCTTGTTTACCATTCCCTTTTCTTCTTTTGCTAATCAATCAATCATTTCTAGCTACCATCTCCTCAATCACCCACACAAAGGTATATATAAGCTTGGATGGGTAATTAAGGCTTGTAATGTGCTAAATTCACAAGAAATAGGCTTATAGGCTCAAAATGGTTAACTAAGGATGATGTTCATGATAGGGAACATATATGGCAATGACTATAATAACAAGGATGGCCTTAGATCATTTCACTAATCTCCACTAATCGGGCTCGTTCCTATAGTCTTTGAGCAAGTTCTAACTTATCAAACACAACCGATCCTCTCATGAAGAAATACCATGTGTGCATGGTTGAGGCTCAAATGCTCACAAGCTTGTGCTCGGACCTTAAGGAACTTATTACACCACATTCATCTCAAAATTGAACAAGTTAAGTAAAACATGTCACAATTTGAAAGTGTAGAGATTCTTAATCATAATTTGTCATCACTTATCACCACAACATATCATCACTCACGTTCAAAAATGACTCACGACATCCCTAAACAAACCACCAAACAACCCAAGACAAGAATGAAAATACACACAACATACAAATAAGGACTCAACAAACAAGACACAACAAAAACACAAAACATGCAAAAACACAAAATACCATCATCCATAAGAAAATTAAGCATACATTCATCCCAACCTTTATTGAAAAGGAAATCCTAAGTTACGAAAGTAAACCTCCCATAAACATAACAAATGAAGTATCATGCTAGTCACAACAATCCAAATCAAACTAAATTCATTTCAAGTAGTAAAATGATAAGGTGTAGAGTACTCCCTCGATAGGCATTTGGTAAGGAAAACGTTAGCTCTAAGCTCCATCATGCTTCCAATACCTCTCATTCATGCTCAAACACTCAACAAACACCATTATTTCAACAATTTCATTATAAATATGGACTATCATGCACTTCAACACCACCAATCATGCCAAATCAACCCAAACTCATGAGAAAAATTTTAAAATTTTAAAATTGACCCAATTTTCACAAGAATCATACTCAAGTGGTGAGTCACACCACACACTCTCCCCCCAAACTTAAATCGAAACAAGAGTTGAGACTTAAGTTTGCAAAAAATGGTGAGACTTACCCTTGTAGTTTCCATTGATGATCTTCTTGTTGAGAAGTAACCGCATCCACACGCTCAAGCTATGTCCACACGCACTATCACCCCCCCAAACTTAACTCGAGACAAGAGTCACGAATTAAGTTTGCGACAAATGGTGGAACATGTCAACTTGAATCCATGAAGCATTTCTCTTTTCTTCAATGAGCATTTTTCTCCATGAGCACAATCAACCTACAAGGCCAAAATAAACAAGCAACAAAAGCAAAGCAATAAAGATAGTGATGGGGTGCCTCCCATCGAGCGCTAAGTTTAACGTCTTCAAGCTAGACGAATTTTTAGCTCATCTTTCACATAAAGTATCCACAAAGAGGGTCTCCCTTTGTGATGGATCCACATAGTGCTTCACACGATGACCATTGATCAAGAACTCTCCCCCGTTCTCATCCATAACCTTTAGAGCTCCCCCATCAAGTACTTCATTTACCACATAAGGTCCTCTCCATTTGGATTTCAACTTGCCCGGGAAAAGTCTTAGTCGAGAATTGAATACCAACACCTTTTCACCCTTTTCAAAGCTCTTCTTCCTCAAACGAGCATCATGCCACCTCTTGGTTTTCTCCTTAAAAATCCTTGAGTTTTCATAAGCATTTTCTCTAAATTCCTCAAGCTCATTCAATTGTAAGAATCTTACCTTCTTCGAAGCTTTCATGTCAAAATTCAACTTCTTAATGGTCAAATAAGCTTTATGCTCTAACTCCACGGGAAGATGACAAGATTTGCCATAGACAATTTGAAAAGGAGACATACCAAGAGTGGTCTTGAATGCGGTTCGAAAGGCCCACAATGCATCATCAAGTTTATTAGACCAATCCTTTCTACTCACACTCACTGTTTTCTCCAAGACTTGTTTGATTTGTCGATTAGAAATTTCAGCTTGACCATTCGTTTGAGGGTGATACAGAGTAGACACTCGATGCTTCACTCCATAAGTCTTGAGAATGTTCTCCATTAGCTTATTTATGAAGTGACTACCCCCATCACTTACCAACACTCTAGGTACTCCAAATCTTGTGAAGATATGCTTCTTTAGAAACCCCATGACCACTCTAGCATCACTTGTTCTTGAAGGTATGGCCTCAACCCATTTCGATACATAGTCGACCGCCAATAGGATGTATAGGAATCCATTAGATTGAGGAAATGGTCCCATGAAATCGATGCCCCACACATCAAATATCTCCACTTCTTGAAAGCTCTTAAGGGGCATCTCATCCCACTTGGAGATTCCTCCCATCCTTTGACATCGATCACAACCCTCTACAAATTCTTACAACTCTTGAACAAAAATGGCCAATACAACCCCGATTGTAAGACTTTTGCAGCGGTCTTTTGAGCTCCAAAATGGCCTCCACTAGGTGAAGAGTGGCAAAACTCCAACACACTATTCCATTCTTCCTCGGGCACACATCTTCGCACAAGAGAATCATTACACATCTTGTACAAGAATGGATCATCCCACAAGTAATTTTTAACATCATGAAAGAACTTCTTGAATTGATACTTATTAAGCTCATAAGGCCTCCTTCCACTCGCCAAGTAATTCACATAGTCAGCATACCACGGGCTTTCTTCTTGCTCCACTAAAGCCTCAATTTGATAGCAATCACACTCCAAGATTTCTTCATCGGGAAAAACCTCTTTGATTAACTCATAAGTACCTTCACAATGCTCCCTCGACTCTAACCTTGAAAGGTGGTCGGCTATCACATTCTCCGTGCCCTTCTTATCTCTCACTTCAATATCAAATTCTTGAAGAAGTAGTACCCATCTTATTACCCTTGGCTTTGCATCCTTCTTTGCCATGAGATACTTGATAGCGGCATGGTCGGTGTATACAATAGTTTTCGTTCCTACCAAGTAAGGACGAAACTTATCAAATGCGTATACTACCGCCAAAAACTCTTTTTCGGTAGTAGTGTAGTTCCTTTGAGCCGCATCAAATGTCTTGCTTGCATAGTAAATGGCTCGAAATTTTTTCTCTCTTAGTTGCCCCAAAACCACTCCAAGAGCTACATCACTTGCATCACACATCAATATAAATGGCTCCTTCCAATCGGGGGTGATCAAGATGGGTGATGAAATCAAAGCTTCCTTTAGCACCTGAAAAGCATTTAAACAATTATCATCAAACTTAAATGGCACATCTTTTTCAAGGAGATGAGATAGAGGTTTAGACAATGAAGAAAAATCCTTGATGAATCTACGATAGAACCCGACATGACCAAGGAACGATCGTACTCCCTTCTCATTTGTTGGCGGAGGAAGCTTCTCTATAGCAACAACTTTGGCTCGGTCAACTTGCAATCCCTTTGAAGAGATGTGATGTCCAAGTACAATGCCATCATTTACCATGAAATGGCACTTCTCCCAATTCAACACTAAATTAGTGTCTTGACATCGCTTCAAAACAATAGCAAGGTTAGACAAATAATTATTAAAAGAAGAACCAAACACCGAAAAGTCATCCATGAACACTTCCATTATATTCTCAATTAATCCTTCAAAGATTGCCATCATACACCTTTGAAAGGTGGCCGGTGCATTGCAAAGTCCAAATGGCAATCTTCGAAAAGCAAATATTCCATAAGGACAAGTGAAAGCGGTCTTTTCTTGGTCTTCGGGTGCTATGAGAATTTGGTTATACCCGGAATACCCATCAAGAAAGCAATAAAACTCATACCCGGCCAACCTATCCAACATTTGATCCAAGAAAGGTAAGGGGAAGTGATCTTTACGTGTGTTTTCATTAAGCTTCCTATAATCAACACACACACGCCACCCCGTCACCGTCCTAGTGGCTATTGTCTCATCTTTCTCGGTCTTCACTATAGTCATACCCCCTTTTTTAGATATTACATGCAACGGGCTCACATAGGGGCTATCACTAATAGGAAAGATCATATCCGAATCTAACCACTTAAGAACCTCTTTTTTTACCACATCTTGCATGATAGGATTAAGTCTTCTTTGGTGTTGAACACAAGCTTTCCCTTCATCCTCAAGTCTTATCTTATGCATGCAAATTGTTGGACTAATTCCCTTCAAATCATCAATACACCAACCAATAGCCGACTTATGCTCTTTAAGGACATTAAGCAATTTATCAAGTTGACTAGAAGTTAAAGATGATGATACAATTACCGGATATGTCTCACTTTCACCAAGGTAGGCATAAGTAAGATGATCGGGTAGAGGCTTCAACTCCACCTTCTTTTCCTTTTTCTCTTCTTGCTCGAGTGGATCTCTAAGTGGTAAGAAATTTTTATTTCCCCTTGAAATGGCGGCAACAACCTCTTGAGCTTCACTACAATCACCTAGATCAAGCAAACAATTAATCAATTCTTCATTTAAATCAAGAGAAGTAGTAGAAATATTAGAAAGAGATAGAGAATTGCTCAAGCAAAGTTCAAGTGGATCCTTGGTTACAATGGAAGGCCAACTCTCCTCGACACTTCCCTTTACAACATCCACACTTTTACATTCTTCATCATTCATTGGATATTGCATGGCCTTGTGTAGAGAGAATACCACTTCCTCATCATTAACCCTCAACTTCAATTCTCCTTTATAGACATCAATAAGAGCTCTCCCGGTAGCAAGAAACGGTCTCCCAAAAATCAATGGCACATTTTCATCCTCCTCCATATCTAGAACAACAAAATCCACCGGAAAGACGAACTTATCAACTTTTACCAACACATCTTCAACTACTCCTTTTGGATGTGTCATAGATCGATCCGCCAATTGAAGTGTGATGGAAGTTGGCTTTACTTCACCTAATCCAAGCTTCTTGAATATGGAGAGAGGCATTAGATTAATGCTTGCACCGAGGTCACAAAGAGCCTTGTTCTTCTTGTTCTTTCCAATTTCACATGGTATAATGAAACTACCCGGATCCTTCAATTTTTGTGGAAGTTTCCGTTGTAGAATGGCACTACACTCTTCGGTTAGATTAACCGTTTCATTGTCCACAAGACTTCTTTTCTTTCCCATGATGTCCTTCAAGAAACGAGCATAATGAGACATTTGATCCAAAGCATCGGCGAAAGGGATATTGATTTGAATCTTCTTGAAGATTTCAAGAAACTTTTTGAACCTCTCATCCAAACCCTTCTTCAAGAACCTTTGAGGAAAAGGAACCGGTACTTGAGTCTTGGGTATTCCCCAACTATCTCTTTCAACTTCAACTTCCTTTTCCCTTAACTCCTTTGCCTTCTTCCACTTTGGAATTCTCTCTATCTTCTCTTCATCTTTCTTTTGCTCAACAATTTCTTTTTTCTTGCTTACTTCCTCTATTTCAATCTCTTCTTGCACCAACCCTTCTTCAACCTTGCTTTCCACTTCCCTTTCAATGACAATACTATCTTCTTTAGGCATAGGAGGTTCCTCATACTCTTTTCCACTTCTAAGAGTGATAGCTTTGCAATCTTCTTTAGGATTAGTTACCGTGGTAGATGGAAATTTTCCTTGTTGGTGTTGAGATCCCACGGAAGAAGCAATTTGACCCATTTGATACTCAAAAGCTCTCATCCTATTATCGGATTTCTTCTCATTTTCCTCCATTCTAGCCTCCATCTTTTTCATGAATGTTAGCAATGTCTCTTCCACCGATGCTTTCCCCTCTCCATTTGGTGGTTTAGCACTCGGATCGAATCCCGGAGGATATGACACGGCGGCTTGAGGATTAGAGTAAGAAAGATTCTCATGCTTCTTCGGAGCTTGATAATTTCCACTTGATTGATTGAAATTGCTTCCCCGAGCTTGTCCTTGATATCCTCCTTGAAAATTACCTTGATTAGAAGGATAATTACCTTGGAAATTCCCTTGATGATGGTAATTCCCTTGGTAATTTCTCCTATCTAAATAGGCAACATCCTCTATACTTTGCATAACCTTGCTCTCATCATTCACCATAGAACTTGTACTTCCCCCTTGACTTACTCCTTGAGTGATCAAATTCAATTGCTTTGTTAAAGCTTGAATGCTCTTATTAAATTCTTTCATTCCTTCACTTTGGAACATATCACTCTTCACTTTGTTCACACTCTCCACTTGAGCTATCTTTCCAAATGCATAACCTCCCATTACTCGCTCGGAAGGCCATTGATAAGCATTCATCGCAATGTCTTCAAAAATATCCATGGCTTTCATAGCATCCACTCCAAATATAGACCCTCCGGATGAGGCATCTACATGCATCCGATTTTGTTGATTCAACCCTTGGTAAAAGAAAGCCACTTGTTGATTCTCATGAAAATCATGTTGAGGACACTTTCGGAGCATCTCTTTGTAGCGTTCCCATGCTTCATAAAAATTTTCATCCGGAAGTTGCCTAAATTGAGTGATTAGGCTTTTCAATTGTAGCGTCTTTGAAGGAGGAAAGTACTTGTTTAGGAACCTTTGCTCAAGATCTTCCCATGTATTACAACTTCCCAAAGGAATTGTATTGTACCATGCTTTAGCATTGTCTCTTAAAGAAAAAGAGAACAACCTCATTCGAATAGCATCCTCCGACACTCCCTTCATCTTGACGGTATTTGCAACCTCCAAGAAAGTAGATAGATGAGTGTTCGGGTCTTCAAGAGGACCTCCCCCAAACTGATTTGCTTTGACCATGTTGATCAATCCGGTCTTGATTTCATAATCATTGGCTTGAACCGGAGGAACCATATTGTGCACGGCTCTCGGTTGGAAGTAATCCCGAATTGCTCTAGGCCTTGGCAACTCTTGTTGTTGAAATATCCTTTGAGCTTCTTGATTGGCAAGCAATTGCATATACTCTTGATTTTGAGCAAAGACATTCCTCATTATCTCCGCTTGATTCTCTTGCACTCCTTCTTGTACCCCCCCTTTGATCTTGTAAAGGATCTTGGGGTGGGTCATAATTAACATTGTCTCCCCGTTGATTCTCCATTTTTGTTCCTTTTCTAGCTTTACGCCTCTCTCGCTTCCTTTGTCGTGCGGTCCTTTCAATCTCCAAATTCAAAGGAATAATCGATTGATTTCCCTTTGATCTTGTGATCATAAAACACCTACGAAAAATTCAAAGAGTGAGACCACAAACAACAATAGTAAACAAAGTAAGGATAAAATAAAAAAAAAGTATCCTTAGCAAGAACAACTAAAACAATAACACAGTACTCGACTAGTCCGTCAAACTCCCCTTTGGCAACGGCGCCATTTTCTTGTTTGCCTAATTTTGTAGCACTCACGAGCAAGAATACTCGATCATTGTAGTAGTATATCCCAAGAAAAATTATCAATCCAATAAGGAATTATGTTCGGACTAGCAAAATACGTGAGCTCATGTTCATTGTTGTTTTTGTAAAGATGATCGGGGGTTTTGAGATTGATTAACAACTAAAACAAGTAGCAAGTAAATAAGATAGCAAATAAGATAAATGACAAGTAAAGAAAATGGGTGCTAAAGTTCAAGTATGGAAAAACATGGGATTAGAAACATCCAAGCACACTCGATTCATATTATCATGCAAAAGGAACTCAACTCAATTGATGTAGACTAAGAGTGATCACGATTGTATCCTAAGCTCCCTTTCGGGTTACAAAGGTTGTTGATCTATTTTAGACTCCCAAAAGCACTTAAGATCAAAGCCCAACATTAACCCCTTCCATCTAGGTACTAGTTAGATTAAACTCTCCCTTTTTGTGTACTAAGGCCAACGAATGGATTGGTTCCCCTCATTGAATTCAAATATCCTTTCGGTCAAACCTAAATTCAATGTCTATTCATGCCTTCCTAATAATATAGAGGGTCGTTTCCATCTCACTCCAAGCAATACATACATGAACATCATGATAGCATTTAATTACCACAAATAATCCATTGATCAACAATCCATTAAACCAATAAACATTCATGAATAACAAACCATGCCATCACAACATCAAGACAATTAAACTCCATGAATAGAAATCAACATCAATTAAATCAAAAACTAATTTAATCCACATGATAATATAAATCTAACATGCTCTTCATATTCCTAATCCCACTAGAGGGATTAGCCTAACATGATAAAAGTAATAAAACAAATAAATAATTCATTACAAATACCCATAGTCTAAGATCTAAAGAAATACAAAATGAATGGATTCTTCCCTATCAATTTCTTGAAGAGAATCTTCTATTCTTCTTGATCTCCACCTCTAGCTCTTGATTCCTTGAGATCTCTCACACCCAATGGAAGGGATGAAGTTTTGATGGAGAATTAATGGAGATGATGAAGATGGATCAAAATGGATGAAGGTGGATGAAGATGATGGTGGAAAATGGAAGAAATGGTGTGTGATGTGTGTGTTGATGATGGGAATTTCGGATCTCCTGGCAATTGTTGAATAAAGGGGTATTTATACTCCTTTGGAGGCTTCTAGAAGGATCTGGAAATTTCTGCAGGAAAATGCACAACACGAGTCGTGTTATGCAACACGGCCACGAGGTGGCCGTGTTGTGTCTTCTGATGCTGCCGCACGGCCTCGCCTTACAGGGTCGTGTTGGCGACACAACTCGTGCTCCCGACTCGACTCGTGCAACTGGACACGACTTGAAGTTGCCCGTGTTGAGTGACTAGATGTCGCCGCACGGCCAACTCTTACAGGGCAGTGTTGGCTACACGGCTCGTGTGCTGGCTCCTTCATTTCTTCACTATTTTGGCTCGTTCTCCCTCGTTTCAACTCCGAATTGAGATCCGCTTTTTCCTACATCTTCCTTATCATGTTTAGCATCCAATAAAAAGTGAAAATCTTAAGTTTAAGCTCATTCACACACATTTCAATAAAAAATACCAAACACAACCAAATAACATATAAAATACGGATAAAATCATACGAAAACACATATAAAAAGACACTAAAATGTAGGTGAAAATAGCTCTAATCAGTGTTATTGCAAGTAAGACAACACAAGCAACTGCACTAACAAACTCCCCCAATTTCACCTATTCACAACCACAAACTCAAGATGCAGGTATTAAACAATAAATATCATTTACTAAGAATCCAAACCAAGTGCATCAGATAATCAAAAAGGATAGAGCAAGTTTGAGTTTCAACAAAAGAACATGAAAGCAAATAACAAGAGCACTACTCCCCCTGAGACCAAGATCAAACTACTCATTCTACATTCATTCAGAAACACCCCTAGCACCAATTCCATCATCAGTAGTAGCATCAATACCCATAGCTACATCAACACTCACATCACCCTCATCTTGTTCACCAACTGCATCCTCAACTAATTCATCTCCCCTTGTGGTTGTGGAGAGGTGAGATTTCCAGAAGACTAGACGTCCCCCAAGATGGCGAATCTCCCCCTCAATGAATGACCTGGTAACAGAGAAAGAATTTGAGGGGAGGGCATGAGTAGAAGGTTGAGATGCTGCAACTCTTGGATCCACATATGGGAGATCAACGATGCGATCACCAGAGACAAGCTTGTTTACTATGGAGAAGACCATAGCATCTGCTCCTTGAGAGTTCGACTCAGTCATTTCCACTTCAGCTGATTTGATCAAATTATAGATCAGAAAGGCATAGGGAAGAGATCTACTATGATCAGATGACTGATCCGACTCAGATGAACCAGCAAAACGAGGAACATTTGTAAAAATGTTTCATCCAAGATTGAAAGGAGCATTAGTGCTAATCTTGTAGATGAGAGCGGCGTGGCTCATGGTCATCCGATTAGTGTTTGTGCTGGGGATCCAATTGTAGACACAAAGCTTATGAAGCACCGCATATAAACTGGTAAGAGATGTCGAGGAAAGAATTGCAGGTCATTTCGACAACTTCCCACTAGTAATCACTTTTGCAATTTCATCATAATCAGTAATCTCTTCATCAAATACAACATTCGGAGTACTAAGAAAGGAATTGATTCTAACAGGAGAAAAATTCACAATCTTTCCACGCACAACCACTTTTCCATACTTCTTATCTTTATCATCTCCAACCAATTTAAGGAAATTAGCATAAAACTCATAAACCCAAGCACTAACAAGATATGTAGAGAACCTGAGAGACTTTAATAACTTCCTTCTTTTTAGAAACGTAACAAGGTTGAAGCGGGTGAAGGAATTCACACTGATCCGTCTCTCATGATTCAAAGACCGCTTGAGGAGGGACTCAAATCGACTGGCAGAGTGATCGAAGTAGAACCTAGAGTTCGTGAGTGACTCAATATCATAACCTGAATCCACGAGTTCTTCTTTTTCGTCGTCGATAGGAGTTTCAATTTTTGGGTCAGGAGAGGCAGCAATCGGGCTTTGAGACAGGCAAGTAACATATTTCTGAGCCAATTTTGTCAGAGTAAGAGCCATATCGGATTCCAAAGCAGGATTATAATCACCAGATGCAATGGGATCAGAAGAATTCGAAGAGTCAGAGACACCAAGGCAAATGAGATCAGTACCAACATCTCCTTTAGCCCTTTTTTGCCTTCCGTGAAGATTTTGCCATTTTTGGAGCTCTCCCTTTTGCAATCACTCGTTGAGAATGGTGCGATGGATGCTTCCTCTTGGGTTGGGACGATTTTGACCGAGAGAAGACCATGGGAGCAAAGGTGTCAGAGTCGAATGCCATAGTCACAGGAGTAGAAGAAGGAGGCTATTTAAAGAAGGTTTGGAATGAGCATGTGTTGGATGGAAGAGGGCAGCATAGCAAACAACACTAGGAGTGAGAAGAAGAGAAGGCCATTTGAGCAAGGAATGAGCGATGGAAAAGAACAAAACTGATCAGAGGGATTTATGGAGAAGAAGGCGTGGAAACGAAGGGGCTAAACAAATAAAAATAGAAATAAAAAAAGGAAAGAGAAAGTGGATATATGTGCTTGAAAAAAAAACAAGTGTAAAGTGTGCATTAAAGTGACAGACAACAAAAATGCAAAACACACTTTCAAGAACAACACATAAGCCAAATCACCACTTTGAGAGAGAACAACACATACGCATCAGAAAATAAACCATAAACCCACCAAGAGAAAACAAACAACAAGAAGAGAAATTTAAAACAAGCTGCAAAAATTTGACCGAATTAAACTCAAATCAGAAATAAAATTACCAAGTCATTCACTCCGAAATAAACCAAAAAATATCTGGAAATTCACATGAGATTGATTTTTTATACAGACACACATACACATTTTTTTATGCACTTTTTGATACCCAAAAAAATTCAACTCACCTTTGGAAAAGAACACATCGTAGTTGTCAGCTCTGTGTGCCTAGTTACTCAGTAAGAAGTTTTAAGGGATCATTCTTTTTCATTTTTTGAAACTAAATAACCTTTTGAAGAGAGTGCATCGTGGTTGTCAACCCCGTGCATCTAGTTACTCAGCATATTTAGACCTTTGATTTTTTATAAACTAGTGCTTTTATCTTGTGTATGTCCAGAATTGCACCTCATAATTATCCAAATGAAAATTAGTAAAGACCAGAGTGACCAACACAATAATTCACACCTGAAATAATCTATTATGCATGCAGATTAAAGAATGCAAAGACCAAGAGATTTTCTAAGATTAGAAAATCTCTCAAAGTCAAGAGCTATAGTAAAAACGTCTGCAAGTTGTTTCTCAGTGGGTAGATAATTTAATTTCACAATTTGTTTTTCAACAAGGTCTCTCAAAAAATGATGTCTGATGCTAATGTGCTTTGTAAGAAAGTGTAGCACTGGATTTTTTGAAATGTTAATAGCACTAGTATTGTCATAATAAATGATAAGAGTATCAATTTCAAGCACATAGTCATCCAACATTTTCTTGAGCCAAAGGAGTTGAGAACAACAAGTACAAGCTGTGATGTATTCGGACTCGGCTGTAGATTGGGAAATGCAATTTTGCTTTTGACTATGCTAAGAGATAAGGTTGTTCCCCATGTAAAAGCATCCCTCACTGGTACTCTTTCGGTCGTCAATATCCCCAGCCCAATCAGCGTCGCTAAATCCAACAAGTTTGCTATTTGTATCCACTACTAGAAAACTGTGAATAGATATCGGTGATTCACCGATATTTATTCAATATTTCCACCGTCATTAATGGAGGTGTTATTAAAGACCATTTAATAGATAACGGTGAATCACAGATATCTATTTAGTGAATAGATATCGGTGAATCACCGATATCTATTCATTATTCCACCGTCATTAATGGAGGTGTTATTAAAGGTTTTCTTAATAGATATCGGTGCATCACCGATATCTATTTTGTAAATAGATATCAGTGAATCACCGATATCTTTTCATTATTCAACCGTTATGAATGATGGTGTTATTAAAGGTATCCTAAATAGATATCGGTAAATCACCGATATCTGTTATAACATTAGATATCGGTGAATCACCGATATCTTTAATATTTCCACCGTTATTAATGGATGTATTATTAAAGGTCCCCTAAATAGATATCGGTGACCCACCGATATCTATTATGTAAATAAATATCGGTGATTCACCGATATCTTTTAATATTTCCACCGTTATTAATGAATATGTTATTAAAGGTCCCCTACATAGATATCGGCAAATCACCGATATCTATCTTAAATTCACTGATATGTATGAAGGTGATATTAAAGATATTGAGTAATACATATCAGTGATTCACCGATAAGTTTTCTTGGCATTGTAGATGTCAATGATTCACCAATATCTTTCTTCCAAAAAGCTATTGATCACCTGCCTATTTATTTCAACGATAATATTCTAAATTTAAATGGAATTTCAATAAACGCATCTATTCATTCATCAAAATATCCATACATACATGAAATATCCAAATTCAACGTCTAACATTCCAACATTCAAATTACTGATCCAACACTGTGATATTAAATATGGATTGAGTTAGAGCTATTGCCTGCAGCTGACTTTGATTTCCTATCTGCTTGGAATGATCGACACAACGACTCAAGTTAATCTTTGTGACCTCTTGTTTTCTCCCGTTGTTTCTTCAAGCGTTCGCGCTGCTCATGAGAAAAAGAGAGGTAAATTGGGGTCAGTAAATAACTCACAAGGTAAGAAGAGGGGGGGGGGGGGGGGGGGAGCCTAACCTCTTCATCAAGTTCTATAAGAGTAACATCAGATTTTAAAGATGAAAATTATCACACAAAAGAAAAGAAAAAAAATTATAAAACTAATATTAAAATGATGAGTCTGAGTTAGGAAATATTTACATAAGAGTACCCTTTGACACCTAGTGGAACAGATTAGCTAACTGAAAGCCCTTTCACTTACCAACTTTGCGTTTGACTTGGATTTGCTGCTAATATTTGACATTGAAGATTTTTCTTTCTGCTGTTTTCTCGCTGCACCTGACACAATTTCATATACAATGGGGGAGTTCATTTATCATGTTGTTAGCTACTTCCTGCACCGAAACAAAGATAACATTATTAGCATAATAAGCTTGGAAAAAAATGAGAGAATACATGACGAGAAAAGCCAACAGCAACAAGAATGTGCATACTAGAAAAGCTAAGTGAGAAAAAGCTAACAAGCAAACTGAAAAAACCAACAGGAAGTCTTAATTGATCAACATTTGCAGAATAATCAAGCAACATAAATATTGATGCTTCACTGTAATAGCATATAACAAAAAACCTAGCAGGCTGCAAAAGGATTGAACTGTATTTTTGCAATAATGGATTGATGACCATACCTTTATCCTAAAGTGGTATACATTGCTCATGTTATAGTCAAATAGCTCCATTATGTACCCTGGAACAGTCTGGACTATCTGCACATCATTTTCACTGTCTTTAAAAAATATGCTTCGTCATATATATCATCAAATTTGTTGTATGTCAAAAACAAGGCCCAATCACCTTTGGATTAAAATCTATCACACCAAAAATTCTGCTATGATAATGCATCCATGACTATAAATGGAAAATCCCAATTATTCATTCCCAAAGCTAACATAGAGAAATCAATACTTAATCGATATAAAAGAGAGTCAATCCACAACCTAAAGAATGAATGCTTCATACTCAAAGCAACGACCTGCATCAAAAAGACAAACTATTACTAGGCTAATCTTCAATTTTTTTTAATTTTCTGTTAAACAGGAAGAATTAAACAGCTATTCTGAAGGACTCAGTTAAACAGCTATTTCCGAATTAAACAACTTTTATGGACTAGGTGAAGTGTCCAATTAAAACCGATTTAGGAAGAAAAAAATGAGGATTTAGGAAAGTAATTTAAAATACTGAGCAAAAGCTGAAAACTTAACTCGCAAAAGCTGGTAGAATATGTGATAGGACCTTTCTCCTTCAGACAACAAAACAACTCTCGACTGATCCAATATAATGGATTGAAATAAACTTAGCCATCGAGCAGACACAAACTAAAAAAAAAGTTATAACTTAGATAGACACACTAACCTTTTCAAGAAGGATATTCGACAAAAGCACTAACCCATTAGAGAACTATAATGTCAAGAAATTAAAAAAATAAAAATAAAAATACATTGCAGCATCTGAACTGTCATCCTGGCATTGTAATTTGTATCCTACATCACCAACATCACAAACATTGTGGTAGGAACGCCATAGGGAAACCAAGCTTAACGTTGTCCCCGGCGTCGTAGTATCCTCCAGTCAGGTCCACCTACAAAACAATTATATACTCCATTAATTAAGAGAAAGTAAGTAGTAATTAGTTTCAAACGCAAAAAAGAAACAGAAATAGAAAAAAGGCCTATTATGAACATCTTATATGTTCATCCTTTTTAATTCTTAATCAATAAGAAGATGAATGGATTCTGTCTTATTTATCAATTAACCAATAAAGAATGAATTTACAGAATTTTTGACCCATGAAAAGTAATAAAATTAAGACGTATAAAATAGAAAACCAAAAAGGAAAGGGGCGGGGAACACACAATTAAATTACGTGACTAGCCATGTACCTGGTTTTGAAACTCTTACAGACTCGAAATCAACATCACTAGGATCCTTCAAGTACACCCTACAAGGATCAATGCTGACAACCACATCATATTTTATGAAAATGAATGGTAAAATTAGCGTAATAAAATAAGAAAATTTATATAGAAGAAAACTATATGCTTGATAGTTGTCATTTTACTTGATAAACCATGAATACGAAAAATAATAAACATTGGGCTCATAATAAACCCACTTGAACTCCATAAACTCTAGAGATCTGCTCTATGCTGCTCTTTCCAGTTTTTACATTCTCTAAAAAAAATCACAATAATAGAGAAAAAATACCCACAACAATCAACAACAACAATATTTTCAGACAAATACAAATAATCAGAGGATAACAAAGAGTACTTTGGTTTTAAGGTACTCCTCTCAGCACAAACTGCATCATTTCCAACGGAAACCTTGTCTGCACCAGATTGAAAATATTCTGAAGCCACTTCCAACCTTGAGTAATACTTGTCAAATATTCGTTAGTAAATCATGTAAACCACTAGAATAAATCTATAATGATTAACAACCAAAATACAGTTGGAAAATTAGTACTCTCAAGTGTCAAACATCCATACCAATACAAAAGGTTTTAGAGATGATAAAATATATAGCAATACCTGTCATTTCCATCAGTAAAATCTTGAATACCACCATTAACTGTCAATGGTACAAATATATTCTCTGATGCACATGTTTCAAAACTGAACTATGTTGCAAAGACTAATCTAGAGATAATAATGCTTGTAGGATAGTATACATTCAAAGGATAAGAAGTCAAAGTGAATACTCGCTTGATGGAGGTTTATCCAGAGGTGGCTAATATGATAAAAAAAAACATTTTAACAAATTTTCGTTCAAAAACAAAATGAAAATAAACAAATAAATGAAATTCATCCAATTTGAAAATCTGAACAAAGGTTGAAGTTTAAAGCAAATCGATTAAACAACCATGAACACTTGTTAACAACACCGTTTCTTATAAGTTAATTACAATTGATGATATCTGGATTGCAGCTGAATAAAGAGTAGAATTGCTATGCAGTAGATGCAAGCAAAAAAAAAAAAAAAACTAAAACTGACACCAGATAGCAGCACTTTCCACTAAGGGGTTTACAGGTATATCCTCTTCCAATTTCTTGATGATCATGCCATGTTCAAGACTGATTACTAAGGTAGCCAATTTTATGATTAACAGCCTAATAAACATCTTAGGCATTACATTTACTTTGATTCCCAAATTTCCATAGAGAATGAAATGTGTGTAATGGAAGGATAGATTTAAACAATTATTTTTGAAGCCATTGAGGTGAAATAGATATAAAGATATTTGAAAGTGAACCTTTTAGTAGTCATGATCATATAAGCAATGCCTTGGCCTACAATGTCACATCTAAAACCAACTGAGCCATATAAGAAGCCCTACGTTTTGAAGAAATGTCTGTTTTCAGCAGATAAAAAGCACTAAAATTTGTGTAGATAAGCACCAACCATGATACGAGACCAGCAATTCTCTGCTGCAATAATGAAATATCATGCTAACCTCGTAAAAGTATGAGGCAATTCTCTGCTGCAATTAATAACTAATTCCTTGTCTCTCAGTTGCAAAATCACCATATGGCCAAATTATTCACAATCTAGAAAAGTGAGAATATATTTTCTCGTGGTCCCTAGTATCATAAGTGATTATAGGGAACCTTGAAGTACGTTAAGGGATGTCAAAAGACGAGATACAAACTTTTCTCTTAGATTAGGTGTTACAATTTTTTTCAAGAATGAATAGAAACCACGATAGAGAACAAATTTTAAATTAGGCAAGCATGACATGTTATCATTTGCTTCAGAGTGAATATCTATTTAACTCTGTTCAGTTAAAAAAATAAAATAAAAATAGCAAACAAATTCAGAGCTAAGACTCATTGCTTTATCAAGAATTAGTTTCATGTTCATCAATGCAAAACTCCTTATGATGCAATCAGAGGGCAACATCATGGCATGAACTCTGAAGGCGCTAAAAAATTAGTTAAAAAAATCAATTTAATTTATTTTAAAAGCATGAAACACCTGCTTGGTAGAGCAGCAAAAGCCTGTCAAAGGTGTTCAAGACGGCCACTAGATACCGATTGCTTGCCTGTACGAGCATATGGGCCTAACATATCAACCAAAGATATGTCAACAACAAGACCCACTAATAAATCTACTCTATACAATTCAAACTCGGACCATAACTTCTTTAATCTTTGCTTTATTTCAGCAAATGTAGTTAGGATTACTGAAAAAAAAAATTGAAAAATAACTCTAATGCCCATTGTGAAGTTAGGATTATTGAAATTAACCCTAATCCTAGCTGGAATTCTAATTAATATTTACACTACAAAAATAAGAGATACTTAGCAGCAAGTTAGGTAAGAGACACCTAGCTGGAATCACTGTTATTTACAAGATTCGGCAAACAAGATGTGGATTTTCTTACCAACTGTAAACAGTGAATATTACAAACATGTAGATATGATTCAGTTTTCTGAAATTCTTTTCTACACTGTGGATTTATTTCACAAGAAGACTTTGTAGGGTGTAGAGGTAGTGGCAGTTCACAAGAAAGGATCAGAGGAAGAAAGAGCGGCCACAATAAAGGTTTGATAGAGTCCACATTAAATTTCACATATGTAGCCATAGAGCACACGACAAATCTAGAGTGAGACCCAGCAAACATTTCACATATGAAGCCACAGAGCACACAACAAAATTATAAAATCGGAAGTGCGGCCCAGCAAATATTTCACATATGAAGCCTCAGAGCACACGACAAAGATTGAATAGAGAGTATTCATCATAAGCAGCAAAGATTAACTCTCACTGGGTAGACAGTGATGTGTACACAAAAAGGAGAAGGGGAGTGACCTTTCAACTGCTATTCCAACGTCGGAAAGGTTTTGGTGACCCGGAGTGGCGTGTGGCGATGTCGTGAGTCGCCAGCGCCGTCGCGAACAGGTGGATTGCGGGTACTGGCGTCGTGAATGGGTGGCTCGCGAGAACAGCAACGCCGACAGGTGGGCTCGCGAGTAGAGAGGGATGGTGTGGTCGACGGTGTATGGCCGACGGCGAAAGGTGGTCGTGGGTTCTTCGACTTGGTTGGCGGGATTCACGATTTTCACATTTTGGAGGGTTCTTCGATTTTGCGAATTTGCTAGGCTCGGGCTCTTCGATTTTTGGGAATTCACAATCTCTCGTGTTTGCTAGGCGAGCGGAGAGGTGGAGTGTGGCCGACGGCCGAGAGGCGGTCGTGCGTTCTTCGACTTGGAGGATTTACGATTTCACTTGGAGGGTTCTTCGATTTTGGAAGGCAGGGTTCTTCGATTTTGGGAGGCAGCTAGCTAGGGCTCCATCGATCTTGTTTGATTTTTTGTTTTGGACTTCATGACTTACATTAAATCTGAAAGTTAAGATATAGTACTTATTTGGAATAGATATTTTAGGAATTATAAAATCTAAACACGTTTTCTGTATTGGTTTTTTTTTTAAATTAATTTTGAGTGAGGCTCCTGTGCACCCGGGCGCACGGAGCACATTCCGTGCGCCTTTACAATTTTCATGCCCCTTTACCATTTAAACTCCTAGCAATACACATGTTTAAATAGGATTGGAAGGGAGGATTGTGTTCACATGGGGACACGGAGCATCTTTCCGTGTCCCCGGGCGCACAGGAGCTTTTGCCATTAATTTATCTAATTAAAATATATAAAATAATACATTAATATCAGTGAAAAGATATCGGGTATGATAATCGATATCTATACTCTTTATAAATATCATTAAAAGATATCAATAGGCAATCACCGATATTTATTAGAAAAATCCAAACATAATAGATAACAGTAGTATACTCCCTCCGTCCCAGGTTAAGAGGGCCATTTTTCCATTTTGGTCGTCCTACCCAAAGAGTCCCCTTTCCTTTTTTATACACATGGGACCCACACACTCCCTCTAATACAATTAAATGTTGGGACCCACACTCCTACTAATACAATTACCCACTACACATTAAATAATAATACTCCTTAATCTACGTGCCAAAAAGCATTTGGCCCTCTTAAGGAGGGACGGAGGGAGTAATATATATCAGTTAGTATGTCCATAGATATCAGTTTTACAAATCACCGATATTTATTTGCTGATATCTATTCACAGTTTTGTAGTAGTGGTCTTTGGAAAACCACAATCCCAACTCTACTGTTCCAGCAACATAGCGGATAATTCTCTTGACAGCATGCATATGTGATTCTTTTGGGTTAGTTTGGTACCTGGCATATACACAAACACTGTACATAATATCAGGCCTACTAGAAGTAAGATAGAGCAGACTACCTATCATTGATATGTACAAAGTGTGATCAACACTTTGACCAGCATCATCATGACTCAGCTTCGTGGTTGACCCCATTGGAGTTCTCATGTGTTTGGACTGCTCTAACCCAAATCGTTTAACCAGATTTCTCGCATGCTTGCTTTGAGAGATATTGAGAGTGGAAATTAGCGTGTTTAAGTGTCCAATTTAACACCTTTTTAATGAGAATTGTTGTTATATATTAGCACAATAGTCTTATATCCATTATATGTGAGAAAAATGTGCACTTGAGGTGTTTTATTGTGTTTTAGGTGGAAAAAAGACCAAAAGTGTAAAGTTGGAGAAAATGTGCAATTTGTGCAAGAATGCTAAAAACGCACGTCCAACTTTCATAATTTTCTGTGTTCGTGTGGAGATCAAAACTGGTGTTGTGATATATGGTTGGAATGCCATTGAAGAGAGGGTGGTTTTGGCGTAAAGAACACTCAATTCGGAGTCCGAACGAGGAAGTTATGAGTAAAGTGGTGACGTCGCGCGAGCTGTGCCGAACAGAATTGCTGTGCTACTTTCTGTGGCTTGTTGCATATTCAAATCTTGGAGTTTTCCTAATTTCTTTACATGGATAGAAACCCAAGGAAGAAAGGATCACGTGAGCGCAACAATCACTCAATTCGGAGATTGGATGTGAAAGTTATACGCGAAACGATGAGACTGCGCAAGCTGATTCCGACCGATTCGACCACGACAGGTGGGTTCGACCTGAGCATCAGGTCGAACCAAGGTCGAACTTGTTTGTCTTTTTTTGTAGCACTCACGAGCAAGAATACTCGATCGTTGTAGTAGTATATCCCAAGAAAAATTATCAATCCACAAAGGAGTTATGTTCGGACTAGCAAAATACGCGAGCTCATGTTCATGTTGTTTTTGTAAAGATGATCGGGGGTTTTGAGATGATTAACAATTAAAGCAAGTAGCAAGTAAATAAGAGAGCGAATAGAAGAAATGACAAGTAAAGATGAATGAAAATAAAAGAGGATAGGTGTTAAAGTTCAAGGATGAAAAACATGAGATTAGAAACATCCAAGCATACTCAATTCATATTATCATGCAAAAGGAATCCAACTTAATTGATGTAGACTAAGGGTGATCACGATTGTATCCTAAGCTCCCTTTCGGGTTACAAAGGTTGTTGATCCATTTAAGACTCCCAAAAGCACTTAAGATCAAAGCCCAATATTAACCCCTTCCATCTAGGTACTAGTTAGAGTAAACTCTCCCTTTTTGTGTACTAAGACCAATGAATGGATTGGTTCCCCTCATCGAATTCAAATATCATTTCGGTCAAATCCAAACTCGATGTCTAATCATGCCTTCCTAATACTATAGAGGGTCGTTTCCGTCTCACTCCAAGCAATACATACATGAACATTATGATAGTATTTAATCACCATAAATCAATTCATTGATCAACAATCCATTAAACCAATAATCAATTATGAATAACAAACCATGTCATCACAACATCAAGACAATTAAACTCCATGAATAGAAATCAACATCAATTAAAGCAAAAACCAATTTAATCCACATGATAATACAAATCTAATATGCTCTTCATGTTCCTAATCCCACTAGAGGGATTAGCCTAACATGATAAAGGTAACAAAACACATAAATGATTCATTACAAATACCCATAGTCTTAGATCCAAAAGAAAATCAAAAGAGATGTGAATCTTCCCTAGCAATTTCTTGTAGAGAATCTTCAATACTCATGAATCTCCAACTCTAGCTCTTAATTTCTTGAGATCTTCAACACCCAAATGGAAGGGATGAAGAATGGATGAAGATGGATGAAGATGATGGTGGAAAATGGAAGAAATGGTGTGTGAGGTGTATGTAGAAGGGTGGAATTTCGGATCTTTTTCTCAATTGTTGAATAAATGGGTATTTAAACCCCTTGGGAAGCTTCTAGAAGTTTCTGGAAATTTCAGCAGTTTTGACACCTACACGGCTCGTGTGCTGTAACACGGCCCGAGTCGTGTCTAGGGCTTTTGGTCAACGGCGAGCTCTGGACAGCGCACGGCTCGTGCGCAGCACACGGTCACAGGGGTGGCCGTGTTGTGTTTTCTGACGTTGTCGCACGGCTTTCTGGACAGGGCCGTGTTACGCAACACGGCTCGTGTGCTGTAACACGGGCACAGGGTGGTCGTTTTGGATCTTCTGATGTCGGCACACGGTCACTTCTTACAGGGCCGTGCGCTGTACACGGCCCGTGTTCTTGCTGTCCTGCTTCCTCTTTCACTGTTTTGGCTCGTTCTTCCTCGTTTCAACTCCGAATTGAGATCCGTTTTTTTCTACGTCTTCCTTATCATATCTAGCATCCAATAAAAAGTGAAAATCATAGGTTTAAGCTCATTCACACACATTTCAATAAAAACACAAAATACAACCAAATAATACATAAAATACGGATAAAATCATACGAAAAGACATATAAAAAGACACTAAAATTTAGGTGAAAATAGCACCAATCAGAACCGGATGGCGAAAAAACTGGTTCGACCACGACAGGTGGGTTCGACCTATTGTGCTGGTCGAACCAAGCACCTGGAGCTTCCAATAGGGTGATTCGACCACGGTTCGACCTGGAGGGGTTGGTTCGGCCTGTTTGTGAGGTCGAATCGAGCTTCGGAAACTTACCATATCCATATTTTCGAGGCCTAAACGCGTGAGATAATTAAGAAAGCCAGTTCCAGCCCTAGGAGACGTGATTACAAGTATAAAAGGAGGTCTATGCAGCCACAAAAAGAGTATTAGAACACAATACAAAGGAGGAGAGGCCACAACAATACTACACCCCATAAGGGGGGATCACCCCCCAACCATCATCATTTCCTCCATCCATCCATCACTTTAAAGATTCGTTTGTGGAATCAAGGAGAGAACTAAGAGGAGAATTCAAGAGCGAGAAGGACGCAATGACGTCACATCTAGGGTTTATTCATTTTTTAATTTATCTTGTATTTTCCGGATATCCGGGTAAGATCTATCCAATACCCATGATTATTCTTTGCAACATCATGGGCTAGAGCCTTTTTGGTAGAACTAGGATTGTGAAGGTTTTATCTAGTTAATTGAACTTTCGTGTGTATACTTCGTACAACACTACTTGTGGATATATTTTATATATGATTGTGCTTTATTAATCCATACTCACGGTCGTTTTGTGCATCATTAACTGTTATGTAGAGTCTGAATACATATCTTGGTTATTGATTGAGTGCGTTCACTGCTGAGCAGGATTCCATGTTATGATTCTAAGTGAGGGGACTCCGAAACTTCATTAGAACTATCATATATGAATACTTAATTAATTGAATTGAATTCGGGTTATTAAGTAGGATAAAGAGGATAACTTCATAGTACCTATAAAAGGAGCTCATATCGGGCTAGAGTACAAATCTTAGGGGGAAATAATTGATACTGATAGTACCTAGAAAGGGGGGTGAAATTATATCTCTTGCTTCGAGGTTATTCACACGTGTTACACGCATGTTTACTTGTGTCTATAGAGTAGATATGCATGGTTTAGTGATGCGTTCATATTCCGCAAGGCAGAGTCGGACACCAACATACGGAAGGGAAGTTAAGTAGTAAAATTGAATTTCCCTTGAGCTACCTATTCTCCTACTTGATCCACTTTCGTATTCTTCAAGTGACTTTACTTTATTTGTTATTTTAATTACTTGTTTAGTAGTTTAATAATTTCATACCTCAAATTATATTGTCATAATCGTCTTAATTAATTTAGATAATAATTAAATTGATAATACGCCGTCCCTTAGGTTCGATATTCACTTGGTCGCTTGCTAAGCTGCAATTGATATCCTTAATACTTGGGGATTAATTTTGCGTGCAAAGAAAACGCACATCAAGAGACAAAAATACTACTATCCAACTGCTTGATTTGAAATCCTAGAAAAAATGTGAGATCGCCAACCATGCTCATCTCAAAGGTAGTTGACATGGTCTTCACGAAATCATCGATCATGACTTGAGGAGAAGAGCCAAATACAATATCATCCATGTAGATTTGAGCAATCATATAACCCATTTGATCATTCTTAACGAACAGAGTTCGATCAGCCTCTCCTATAATGAATCCATATTGAAGAAGAAAATCAGTGAGCCTTCCATACCAAGCTCGAGGAGCTTGTTTCAACCCGTACAAAGCTTTTTTCAATTTGAATACATTATTAGGAAGGAATGGATCCTCAAACCCTTTAGGCTGTTCCACATATACCTCTTCAAGTAAAATTCCATTCAAGAAAGCAGCCTTTACATCCATCTGAAACAACTTTAGCTTGATATGACAAGCAACAACAAGTAGCAGGCTTATTGATTCAATTCTTGCCACGGGTGCGAAAGTTTCGTCATAGTCGATTCCTTCAACCTGGGTGTATCCTTGAGCAACAAGACGCACCTTATTCCTTATGATATTACCAGATTCATCACTTTTATTCCTGAAAATCCACTTAGTGGCAATGACATTAGTACCACAAGGACGAGGTACAAGAGTCCATACATCATTTCTTTCGAATTGATGTAATTTATCTTGCATCGTCTTTATCCAAAACTCATCTTTCAAAGCTTCATTAGCATTTTTTGGTTCAACATGTGACAGAAAACATCCAACCCCAACTAGATTAAGAAGAGAAGAATGACATACCGATCTTACCACATCTCGATAGTTAACTCTATCCTTCTTTCGAGTCTATACCCCCTCTGTAGTTTCTCCAATTATCTGATCCAAAGGATGATTTTTTTGAATTCTCGTTGATGGATTCAACTGTGGTATATGTGGAGAATCTGAGCAATCATCAGAATTGGCGTCTGCTTCATATGGTGTTACTCCAGATGTTACAGCATTATGGGGAGCACTTTCAGAGAATTCACGTGGTGTTGCTCCAGAGGTTGCAGCATTTTGAGGAGCACTTTCAGATATTTCCTGTTGGGTTCTAACATCAATGAGATTTGAAACATCATCTTTAATAGTTTTTCCTGAAAAATCTGAGAGATCATCAAAAACCACATTGGTGGATTCTTGGACAGGCCTAGTTCTAAGGTTATACACCCTAAAAGTATGACTATTTTTAGAATATCCAACAAACATTCCTTTATCGCTTTTTGAATCAAACTTAGAACGATGCTCTCTATATTGAGTATATAGCAAACACAACTAAAAACATGAAAGTATTTTAGGTTGGGTTTCCTATTTTTCAATATTTCATATGAAGTAACAACTATTCCTCTTCTGAGATAGACACGATTAGAGATATGGCAAGCAGTATTAAGCGCTTCAGCCCAGAAAATTTTAGAGATGTTCTTAGAGTGCAACAAAACTCTTTCCATTTCTTGCAACGTTCTATTTTTTCTCTCAGCTACCCCATTTTGCTCTGGTGTTTTAGATGATGAAAACTCTTGGGATATTCATTTCCATTCACAAAATTCAGTGAACAAGTTGTTTTCGAATTCTCTACCATGATCCGTTCTAATCCTGCAAACTTTGAGATTATAAGCAGTTTTAAACTTAGTATAGAGAATTTGAAAGCTTTAAAAGTATCGGATTTTCCCCTTAGAAATTCTATCCAAGTGAACCTGGAGAAGTCATCAACTACCACGAGAGAATACTTCTTTCCTCCGAGACTTTCGATTTCCATTGGACCCATGAGATCCATATGTAGGAGTTCAAAGCAACGTGTCGTAGTACAGGATGACAGCGTCTTGTGCTTCGCTCTTACCTATTTACCTTTCTGACACGCACCACAGATAGGTGAATCCTTGAGCTCTAAACCTGGAAGTCCTTTCACAGCATCAAGTTTAATCAGTTTCTGCATATTCTTGTAATTTGTATGTCCAAGTTTTTGATGCCACAAAAAAATTTCATCAAGCTTAGCATTATTGCACACATTATTGTTTCCAATAAGATAGCAATTATCAGCAGATCTATGACCAGACATAACACAAGAATTTGATTCATCAAATACACGACATGAATCTTTATCAAACTTGACATGCAAACATTCATCACAGAGTTGGCTTATACTTATAAGATTAGCAAGTAATCCATTTATATGCAAAATATTTTTCAACTTTGGAAAACCACTAACACATAGAGTACCTCTTCCAATGATATGTCCCTTCGAACCTCCTCCAAAGGTGACTTTTACCCCATCATAAACTTCATAATCACTAAGAAATTCTGCTCTTCCCGTCATGTGCCTAGAGCACCCACTATCGAAGTACTAAAGTGCAGGAGTACATGCTTTAAATGAGGTATATGCAAGATTATACTTTACCTTGTTTTTCTGCACCCATGCAAACTTAGTCTGGTGTTTAGTGAAGTGTGGTGACATTGGGTTTGACACTTTTCCAGAAAGGATATCTGTCTTAAGCTTATGACAGAAGGGTTTGATGTGGCCTTTCATAAAGCAGTAATGACAAACAAAGCTTTTTTTTCTTTTCCGTTTGTCTTTGGTAATATGTTTGCAGGTTTGATAAGTATGTGAGGCAGGTTTAACAAAACTTACAGATTTTTCAAAGCACATGGATGTTGATTCTTTAGGAGAAGAGTAACGAGACCATACCTGTTAGACTTTCCAATGGATAGAGCCTCATTTAGAGCGGAGGTACCTGAGTGCACTTCTTAAACTCAGGGTTGATTCACCAAGCTTTTCATGAAGTTTGGAAATTTCAGCGTCTTTTCTTGTAAGAATGACTTCCAATCTTGTAATTATTTCAATCAACCCTTCATTTTCATGAGACATTGAATCCAATTTCTTCTCAAGTTCTTCAATCTTTGTCTCTTCTTTGGTTTTGACAGTAGCCACTGCAATTTTATCGTTAAGACAAGAAAACAGGGGATTAAAATAAAAGTCTGACCTGTCAAGTGTTGGATCGAGTGAGACAACATCTGGACCATCATCTTCATGTGACATATCATCTGATTCATTATCTGCGAGACTCCCTTCTTGAATAACTGAGAGGAATGCATGATCCATCTCAGTTTTACCTTTGTCCAATTGAACACCTATTTGATTGATATTGTTGTAATATATTAGCACAATGGTCTTATATTCAATATATGTGAGAAAAATGTGCGCTTGAGGTGTTTTATTATGTTTTAGGTGGAAAAATGATGAAAAGTGCAAAGTTGGAGAAAAGGTGCCAGCCTATGAGGCAGCCAAAGTATCTGTATGACTCTAGAAACTTCATGATGGACTTTGAAGTGTTTCTAAGTTTGTCCAAGGTTATCACAATTTATTTTGATGATAATGGTACAGTTGCAAACTTGAAGGAATCACGAGTCCATAAGCAATTAAACACATAGAGCGCGAGTACCACCTGTTACGAGAAATCGTATGATGAGGGGAAGGTTGTTGTCGCCTAGATTGCATCGGATGATAACCTAGTAAATCCATTTACAAGGGCCTTAAGGCGAGAGCTTTTGATGGTCGTGTAGTGGAAGTGTGAATCAGATGTATGGTAGAAGACATGACACCATAGTCTTTAAGTATAAGTGGGAGATTGTTGGATTGTATACTAAAAGTCTAGCTTTTTGTATGAACAATGTTATAACAATTTATTTGAAATGAGAATCATATGATCAAATGATTGCGTCTTATAATTATTTATATATTCAATCCAATAGTCCACTTACTTTATACTGTAGATAATATGTTGTGCGACAACACGCGGAAGATCATATTATCAGTTTCCTTATAAAGTATAAACAAATGCTCACAACCGAGATAGACGGGAACTCTCTATCGGGATGGTTGTAGTGTAGTTTGGTATTAGCTTGTCTTGGCTATAGAATCACATTAGTGCACTTTGTGTGTATTGAGCAGGACCGCTTGAGATCGTTCAACTTATACTGACTTATAGGAGAACTTGATCTATGTTATTATGGATGTTCGTGCTCTTAATCCCTATACAATAACCTCGACACATAGGGCAGTATGTATTTCTTTGATTCATCAATGAGTGAGATTTCCATGTAATTAACAAACTCGGTGAGTTGGGAAGTAGTGCTATCTCTATAGTGTGTTGTTGATTGTAGAAGGAATCCGTGTCCGTCATAGGTTGATGATGTCCCCTTGAGGAGCTCATAAGGATTATCATGTAAACCCTACAGGTGGATTTATTCCGGCATGATAATAAGGTTGAGTGGTACTACTGTCAGATGAGATATTAATTAATGGAGTTGTCAATAACTTAATTAATTAATGGACATTGTATATCTTAAACATGGGGAGACTAACGGGCTCATAATAAGAAGGAGCCCATAACGTAATTATGGAATTAGAACGGTAGTGCAGTAATAATATTTTAGTGGAATATATTATTATTATTGGACTTAAGTATAAGCTTTGGGCTAAGCTTGGATATTTAAGCCCAATGGAGGCCCAACTCTAATTTCTCCTCCTGGTCCCTCCTGTAGCCCATATATAAGTCATCTCAACTGTTCTAACCCTAAGTGAGACACACCTAACACGTGAAGAGGGTAGACGGAACAGCAGATTGAGAAGATCTCAAAGATCATCGCCCACAGGACATCGAGATTGGACTTAGAAATACAGCAGAAGACCGGACTTAGGAATACAGCAGAAGACCGGAAGGTTATTTGCTGCTGCTGTCCGCCAACTTGCATGATTTTTATAAAATCGTACAGACATTAGAATTCAATGTGTAATATACTGACGGAAAGCAACGGAAGAGAAGATCGTTTTGGCGCATAGATCACTCGATTCCGAGATAAGATGAGAGAGATATGCCCAAAACGGTGAGGCTACGCAGGCTGGTGGCGAGAATTCATCGTCTTCAATATACCCTGGTGAAAGGTAATACGTTTCTTGTGTTCTTACTTCCGCTGACTGTTAGAAACGTATGGAATCCTCGGTTCACGTTAACCAAATGATCGAACACCAACAAGTTTTGTTTATATTCATTTTTGGTAAAAAAAAAAAAATAATTTACCACCAGTTTTGAAATAGGGCAAAAATGCAATATTTTTGTTAGAAAATACTTAAATCACCAAAAAACGACACATGATTATCACGTGACAACAATAATTGGCGCACAGAATGTACTAAAGATGATAATACGTGGAATACACTCCAATATACCTTAATTTTTAAAGAACGCCGGACATTACAACTCAAATACACGTCTAGTAATTATTTTGATAAAATCCATTATTAGTTCCATAACTTTACATTTATTCAATTTTAATAATTTAGTATCATTTTAGTCCATGATTTGAAAACAACGCGCGTCATTCAATTTTGGTCCTTCCATAAAAAAAATAAAAAATTTGCAAACTTATAGTAGTTGCAAAAACTTATAATGACTTTGCAAGTCCTATAAGTGTATTTTTTTTTCTTTTAAAAGAACTAAAAATGAAAATGTTGAAAATATAAGACTAAAATTGAAAATTATACTTCCTTTATCCTTTAAAGTATTTCGCATATTCTCTTTTTATGTATCTCACAAGGTATTTTATAATTTACTTTTACTAAAAGTGGTAAAAAATATGCTATAACCTACTATATACACACATCTCAACATAATAGTTACTTTTTCACATATCTTAACAATTTTATATAATTTTTTTATTAAATTTACTAATATATATATATAAATATTTTTTTTTTAACTTTTTACATAAAAAATACTACTCCCTCCGTCCCGGGTATTTTTACCCGTTTGTACGGGCACGGAGATTAAGACGTTTTATTTTTTTAATATATAATGTAAGAGAAAGTAGGGATAAATTAGTAATTTATAAAGAAAAAGTGAATAAAGTTATTGGGAATGTTGAATAAAGTGTAAAAAAGTAATTAAAGTTGTTGGGATTGTAAAAAGTAGGTAATAAAATATTATGTATTTTTGCCAAAAATGGAATGGGTAAAAATACGTGGGACACCCCAAAATGAAAAGTGGGTAAAAATACGTGGGACGGAGGGATTATATGTTAAATGGAGTAGTACTACATTTGGATTGTATATAAATATTACGGCACAAAAGTCGGTATTATCACATTTCTACCACTGCCAGCAAACCAATCACTAGAGGAGAAAATATTACAATTGTCTTATAAGTATACACGACTACAACTTTGGTGTTTTCCAAATTCACAATTTTAATTTGTTTTTTTTTTTCCAATTTTAAATTTTTATCTAATTTTTGTTCTCTTATGCCAGAAAAAAAAACTTGCAAGAAAAATTTTAGGTCCAATTTTAGTCATATATTCTATTTAATTTATTTTTTTTGAAAATTCCTAAAATATATTTAAAGGGATTTAAGAATTGTAAGGAATTTTATTTTAATACTCTTTATGTTCCGTTAAAACTGTTTATGTGAATTTTTACCCAAAGATTAAAAAAAATAGTGTATTTTAATATGTCTTGGGTTGATAGATATAATATTTTAATTAATAGTTGATAATTGTTTTAGTGTTGTGTGTGTGGACCACATGTAGATACATTAATTGTTTTGTGCTCATCTAAAAATGAAATGTAAACCTTTTGGTGTGATGTGGAGAGAATATGTATTTTTATTTTTGATTTTATAATAATTTATAATATTTTCTACAATGTTTTCTTTATTTTCAAAATATATAACTGATTTTTATGATTTTTTCAAATTTTAAAATTATTTTAATCAAGTTATAAATTATTTAAATAAATTTTATATTAAAAATTAATACGTTATTTTATAATATTTTTTCTGATTTCTATTCAAATTTTAAGTTTTTTTTTAATTATAATTTTAAATATTTTTTACAAAATACAAAATAGTAGTAATTATTAAAATTACTAACGTTTCTAAATATTTAAATATATTTTAAGATATTTCAAATAAAAATAAAAAGACCAAAGTTGATAAAATATATAGATAAATGATTAAAATTGAACCATAAACTTTTTCGATAATTTTCCAGTGAAATTTTTTTATTTTTAATATTAAAATAATTAAAATTGAACAAATAAAAAACTAAAATTGAGAATGCAAATAAAAAAAAAATTAAATTGAAATCCAGTATACTCAACTATATATTGTCTCACTCTTATTCACTCTTGTATGATATTTTCTCATCACAATAGTGCATGTTTTTACTTAAATTCCAATTTCCAACTCCAATAAAAATAAATAAAATAAATTAAAAACGCCATGCTGAGCTGAAATTGGGTGCGGCCCAATTAGTTATGTTTGGCCCATTCGAATCCCTATTTTTGTTTTTTAAACTACTCAGCCCGTGGAATTTTATGACAGCAAGCCAGTGGAGTCAATTTAATTAGAAGCGGCCCACTTTCATTGTTGATCAGCCCATGTAAATATGAGAAAGATGCAGGGAATGACACTCGGCCCAACATGCAATCAATTTCATCAATTTAATTTTATAATAAATAAAATGTCATTAAATAAATAAAATTAAGCCCTTGGTTAAACCCACGTTTGGGTGCACTATCCATAAATGATTGGTATTGTTTGATCGAGAGGCAAAAGGGTTTAACATAACACAAGGCAAGGCCAAATAAAAAAGAGAGAGAATAGAAGTAGATGAAGATAATCAAGAAATTGTCAAGTCTTGGAGATGTTGAATCTTGGGCCAGTCAGACTCAAAGTGATTAACGTCGCATCTCTCTTCTAGCACCGGACAACCTCCGATGTGCAAGAATTCCAAGTTGGTGAGGCGTCGCATTGCTTCCATGGAAGGCAGACGCCTCAACTCGTAGCAATTGCGTAGATAACGTAGCATTGCTTCTTTATTAAAAAAAAAACATTGCGGCCGAGACCTCGTGCATCAAGCAATTCTTGTTCAAACCGTAAGGAAATGCTTATAAACCGCTTTTTGCTGATCCAATTTTTGCAATTAAAAAGCCCATTATTGCCTTAAACTCATGAACTAATTTTTGTATCAAATTAAAATATATAAAGATTGAAATGAGATATTTTAAGAAAATTTCAAATAAAAATAAAAAGACTAAAGTTGATAAAATATATAGAAAAATGATTAAAATTGAACCTTGAACTTTTTCGATGATTATTCAGCAAATTTTTTTTATTTTAATATTAAAAGAATTAAAATTGAACAGATAAAAAATTAAATTTGAGAATGCAAATCTAAAAAAATTAAATTGAAATCCAACATACTAAAATATATATTTTGTCACTCTTATTCACTCTTGTATGATATTTTCTCATCACAAGAGGGCATGTTTTTAATTACTTATATTCCAATTTCCAACTCCAATAAAAAAAAAAATTATAAACGCCATGCTGACCTCAAATTGGGTGCGGCCCAATTGTTTATGTTTGGCCCGTTGCATTTTATGCTACTTAGCCAGTGGAGTCAATTTAATTAGTAGCGGCCCATTTTTAGTGTTGATGAGCCCATATGAACATTAGACAACATGCAATCAATTTCATAAAAATTAAAATGAAGCCTAAAGGAAATCGCTAAACCCACATTTGGGTGCACACAATAGTATCCATAAATGTTTGATATTGTTTGATCGAACAGAGAAAAGGTTTCGCATAACTCAAGGCAAGGCCAAGTAAAAAGGGATACAATAGAAGTAGAAGCAGAGACAATAATCAATAAATAATGCAGTTGAGATTTTGAATCTTGGGCCATTCAGATTGAACATGATTGACGTCGCATCTCTCTTTTAGCACCGGACAACGTTGGATGTCCAATTTAATCAAGTTAGTGAGGCGTCGCATTGCTTCCATGGAAGGCAGACGCTTCAACTCATAGCAATTGCGTAGATATAAGTACTGGAGAGATGAGAAGTTTCCCAACCACTCTGGCAATTCTTGTATTCCAAAACCATATATGACTAAGGACGAAAGAGCAGTGAGATGTTGGAGTTGATCCGGGAGAGACTCCCAATCTTGCATCCCTTCCAAATTCAAATATCCAAGTGAGTGGGATCCCATTACCAATATTCCATCAACAACCTTGTTAAACGAAACACAATCCATGAATCTGATCCATCACACCCCATCTCTAACCAACGCAAGCTGCGCAGAGGACTGCCCTGCCCCTCACTAGGACAAGGAGAATTGATGACCAACTTGGGGACGGATACAACCCTCAATTCTTCGATTCTGTGCAGACAATCGATAAACATTTGAACGTCCACCCTCCCCTTTACCCTTTCTAGCCATAACTTTTCAAGGGACAGCGGCTTACACGAGTCTAAAATTTCACATGGAAACTTGATGCATGCATTATTTAGGTCGAATAGTGACAAATCACAGAGCAAGGTAATGTCCCGTGGAAGTGTTATGGACTTGAGATTGGGGCACCCTCGTATGTACAACTGTTGTAGAGAAGTGAGAGTTTGCACACTATCTGGTAATTCCATCAACTTTGGACAATCCCATATTCCCAAGTAAGATAGACTTTGATTGTTATGAAATAACGAAGCTGGGAGACCTTCCAATTCGTTTATTTCGCAAATCCTGAGTTCCTCAAGATTTGTTAATTTGTTCCCACATATGTTTGCCAATGGTAACCCACTCTCCATTCTCCAAATCACCAATTCCTTAAGGCATGGGAATTCACTTGGAGCACTCCTCAATTGGGGGCAATCTTTGATCTTCAAGTATTCAAGGCAGGGAAATATCGTCACTTGAGGAATTTCAACTTGTGTCCATTCCATCAGATTTTCCATGTCGGCAATCTCAAGTCTTTTAAGTGCCGGAAACATAATGTTGGAGCTACAATTTTGAATGGCGTAGAATGAAGAACTTATAGATTTTACATTCCTCAGACCAAACAAATGAAGGGATTTGAGACGTGGCAGATGCCCCAACGTAGGGATTTCTTCACATTCAGAACACCTCACAAGTCTTATCTCCATCAAGTTATTGAGTCCAACCCACTGGTCTTCAACACACACAGCCATCTTTAAAGTCCAATCTGGAAAACTTGCTCCTTGGAATCCATCAATCTCTATGATTTTTAGATTGGGGTGAGGCTGGAGGCCTTTCAACACATCCTCATCATTTATTTCACCATCTTCTCTGCTTCGATCCCACCGCAAAACCAACTCGACTAAGCCCGGCTTTTGAAACATACTCGCTTTCTTAGATTCTTCTTCTCCTCCTCGCACTTTATCAAGACGGAGGATCTCCAGTGCCCCTTTGAGATTTTTCAGGCTTTCAAGCTCTACAATCCGGTGCCCCTCCTTGTCCCAAACTACAAAGAATGGTAACGTTTGCAGAGAAGTTAACATTCCCAACCAAGGAGGCAATTGTATATCGTAATGAACAAGAAAATGCCTTAAGTTAATCAAGTACTGAACTGTACTCGGCAGCTTTAAATGACAAACAGGATAAGAAAAATATGCTCTAAATGTCTGCAAGTAATAGAGTCCGCCAATCGACTCTGGCACATGTAATATATTTGTGTTTGAAATGTCAAGAAATCTCAGATGTATCAACTCTCCTATTGAATCTGGCAATTCTTTAACATTGCTGCCTTTGAGAGTTAATGCGTGCAGGCTTTTGAACTCTGAGAACATGATATCAGAAATTTCACCCTTGTAAAATAATGTACGTACCCATTTTGCTTGCTCTTTCGGGAATCGACTCGATCCATTTTCCCATCGAATGTATTGAGCTCCATAGATGCCGTCCAAAACGTTATCCATCCCCTTGGGAAGACCCAAAACAGAGCCTGCTACATCATGCACAAGGTCGTGCATGCTACAATCACTTACATGGCCAAATCGGTCCCTATCCACAACTTGCAATAAAGAGTTCTGCAAAAGAAGGTTGAAATTTTTGTTTCCAACGTCCTCCATGTCCGCACCCTGAAGAAACCCTTCCGCCATCCAAAGTTGAATCAGTTTTTCCCTATCAATCCGAGAACCTTTTGGGAAAATAGAGCAGTATGCAAAGCACTTCTTGAGCGATGAAGATGACAAATGATCAAAGCTGAGTTTCAATATTCTTGAGATATAATTTTCATCTCCTCCAACATCTGAGAGCCATTTGTCTTTGATGGAAAGCCACTCGTCTTGGGACTTATCACGCAGCACTCCGCCGACCACGTTGGCAGCCAATGGCAAACCTTGACATCTTTCTGCAATTCCTCTACCAACATCTTCAAGCCTCTCTGGGATATCTCCTCCTTTAAATACTCTTTCTTTTATTATGGACCAGCATTCATCGGCAGACAATCCATTCAAGTGGTGAATTTCATGTGTTCTTACAACGGAACCAACCTCTGTGATCCTTGTTGTAACAATGATCTGGTTTCCCTTTGTAGAAGTAATTCCAGATAAAGAATTCATAAAGTCTTCCCAGTTCTGCCTGTCTTCATTCCAAACGTCGTCTAGAACAAGCAGATATGTTTTGGCACCCAAAGCTTCTTGGAGCTTCTTCAAAAGAACTTGCTTGCTCTGAACACCTTCAACGTTGTCACCTTTCAAATTTGCAAGAATCTTTTTCAAAAGATTCACCACATCAAATTCTTGTGAAACATGGACCCAAATATGGTGTCCGAAGTAAGTCTTCATATTTTCATGATTGAAGACTCTCCGAGTCAGAGTGGTCTTCCCCAATCCACCCATTCCGACAATGGGAAGAATGGACAGCGGTAGTTCTGTCGGAGAAGTCAGCATCCCCACTATTTTGGAGACATCATCATCTCTTCCAATAAAAATAGGATCGACAGTGATTGAATCGGTTTCAGTGGCAGAAATAACAGGGGCAACAGGTACAGCAGCCAGTATTCCTTGAAGGCCAAGCTCCACAGCGTTCTTCCGACTGCGCTCGAAAGTCGAATTGATTTCGTTGATTCTGTGAGCCATCTGTCGAAGGCGACGGCAGTGGTTGAAGGATGGGAAGCAGGATGGCAGCTTCATCTTCTTCTTCTTCTTTGGGTGGATGGTCTTAATTATTTCCTTGGAGAGACGTTGGTAGTTCATTTCATCGAGCACGTTGTCTGCATCAAAGGCCACAGCTTGAAGCTGTTGGAGCCACCTTTTGACAGCTCCATCGGCGATGAACTTGTTCTCAGCGTCCTCCAAGAAACTCTGGATCATGGCAAGACTCTCCTTCAGCTTATCAGCGTTTTCGTCGACGCCTCGGATCAGTGAGATCTCATCCGAGGTGACGTCTATCAGATTTTGAACTAACACACCAATGGTGGCTGCAATTGCTTGTCCCTCCATCTTTCTCAACTTTCACACACAGAATAGACTGCTATGGAGTTGAAAGTTTTTTTTTTCCCTTGAAAACTTTAAATTTTGTCCCAAAAAAATATTTGTATTGATTTTATCCCATAGCTATTGATTTTGTTTCAATTTTGCCGAATTTTTGCCAAAATCCTAGAATTTCGCCGGAAAAGTATCATGTGCCGCTCACATGACACACAAATTTGGGGAAAACAGGTGACTCAGGTTGAGTTGTCACTCCAATTAAAATTATATCAATCAAAATGCCACATCATATTATGTTTAAAAAAAAAATAAGGAGAATACTGATTCAATTCACATCATTTTTTAATATAATAAATTATAGTTTAATTAACAGAAAAATATAAAATAGAGGATTACTACTAGGTACACAAAAAAAACCCTAAATTACTATGAGATACAAACATACAAAAGTATTACTACTAGGTACAAAAATATATAGTGATATTCCAATATTACCCCTATTAATGTGCTGCACATAAATATTGTGTGCAGCAAAAGTTCATGTGCAGCAAAGTGTGTGCAGCAAAAAAAGTGTGTGCAGCAAAAAAATGTGGTGGTCCGGCGGCGGCGGTCCGGCAGCTTTTCCGGCGGCGGCAGTTTTTCCGGCGACCAGTTTTTTTTTTTTTTTTTTTTTTTGGACGAACAGTTTTTCCGGCGACCGGCTGCCGGAGCTCCGGCGGCGGCGGCGCGGCAGCTTTCCAGCGACCAATTTTTTTTTTTTTTTTTTTCTCTGACGAACAGATTTTCCGGCGACCGGCCGCCGGAGCTCCGCCGGCGGCAGCGGCGGTCCGGCAGCAGCAGCGGTGGTCCGGTGGTGGGTGGAGGTTGGGGTTAGTGTTTTAAAAGTATATGGGTTTAGGGATATATTTGGTATTTTACTTTAATATTTTGTATTAAATAATAATTATTTTAAATCAATGTATCTAGTAGTAATTAGGGGTACAAAGTGTGTACCTATCAGTAATTATTTCAATGTAAAATAAAATAAAATAATCTAAATTAAAAAATCAAAAATTAAAACAGAAAATTAATTTTTTAAACATAAAAACCCAAATTGATGAAACCTAAAATCCCCCATCTTCAGAGAACGGTCCGGCGAGTACGCCTGCACCGCCACGCCGCCGCTCGCCACCATGGTCGGATCTCACGGTGGCGATTCGGGGGTTCGAAGATGGAGTTAGAGGTGCTGGGGGAAGATAAGAAGAAGCGGTGAGAGACGAAGGCGGAGGTGAAGTCAGGGATGCAGTCGTCGGCGGCGTCGGTGAAGTCGGAGGAGGATGTGAAGAAGTCTTTTTCGTCCTCGGCGGCGGCGGTGGAGAGGGATTTGGAGGTGGAGAGATCGGAGGAGTCGTAGAGGGAGTTGCAGTATGTTGCAGTATGGACCAATTCTCGAATGTGGTGCAGTCGTTGGCTGCTCCGATGCCTGTCTCTGTGGCGGTGCAGTAGGAAGAAAAGGGGAGGGGAGCGGAGAAGAGTGTGGGTGATTGCTGGTTCAGTGGTCGGAGGGGTTGCTTTGCTGATTGCGTTGGTAGTGGCGTTCGCTTATGTGAGGAGGGCAGACGGCGGAAAAAGTCGGCTGATGGAGGAGGCGGCGCCGGAGGTGAGGGTGGAGCTGCCGATGACGAGCGTAGGGAATAGCAAGCCGCCGGTGATGTTGGGAAATCATAGTTGGCCATTCTTTGAGAATGAATTTGTGAGGATTTGATTTGGTTGCTGGTTGCTGCGAAGAGGATGATGAACAGAGGTTGCTGATTTCGAAGAAGACGACGAAGAACAGTTTACCCATTTCATTTTTTTAATTTTTGTTTTTCTCTTTTAATTTTTAATTTTTTAATTAATGTAAATCTTAATTTTTTTATGTGAAATATGATGTGTCACCATTTAAATTTAATATTAGGTGTCATTTCTTTATTTTTAATTATTATTCATAATGTGAGGTGGCATTTTTATTGGTGTAATTTTAATTGAAGCGCCACCTCAGCACATGTAGCCGGTTTTTCCCAAATTGTACATCACGTGCGTCGCACGTGATGGTTTTCAGGCCAAAATTGAGAGTTCCGGAGAAAATTGAGCAAAATTAAAAGAAACATCAAAGTTATAGGACAAAATCAATACAAATATCTTTTTTGGGACAAAATTTAAAATTTTCAATAATTGTGGGACAAACAAAACTTTTAACTCGACTGCTATGATTAAATTAATTAATCTGCCATCAAATATAAACTGCTATGATTAAATTAAATGGAATTGGAAATTGCAAGTTGGCAACCACTGACGGTGGGTACACCTCTAGTGGGAAAAGTCACCGTCGTCACTCAACTTTATTACTCCCTCCGTCCCACGTATTTTTACTCACTTTTCATTTTGGGGTGTCCCACGTATTTTTACCCATTCCATTTTTGGCAAAAATACATAATATTTTATTACTTACTTTTTACAATCCCAACAACTTTAATTACTTTTTTACACTTTATTCATCATTCCCAATAACTTTATTCACTTTTTCTTTTTAAATTACTAATTTATCCCTACTTTCTCTTACATTATATATTAAAAAAATAAAACGTCTTAATCTCCGTGCCCGTACAAACGGGTAAAAATACCCGGGACGGAGGGAGTAAATTAATCTGCCATCAAATAAAAAACTGCTATAATTAAATTAGCCATCGGGCAGTAGTGATTATAAAAATTTGCAACAATTAATTAATTAAATGATAAGAGTTGGTTTTAGTGCGTTTGGGATGTACTCCCTCGATCCCTCCTTAAGAGGATCATTTGTTTTTTGGTAAGTAGATTAAAGAGTATTATTATTTAATGTGTAGTGAGTAGTTGTATTAGTAGGAGTGTGGGTCCCAATATTTAATTGTATTAGAGGGGGTGTGTGGGTCCCATGTGTATAAAAAAGAAAAGGGGACTCTTTGAGTGGGACGACCAAAATGGAAAAATTGCTCTCTTAGCCTGGGACGGAGGGAGTACAAGTTGTTTAAAAATATACTTCAACGTATTTTTATACCTATCTATTTTGTCATTTCGGAACGTTCTAATATAAAGTATTCATTTTCTTTTTTGGATTAATGTGATACACAAGAGGTTTACACTCAACACTTATACAACTATCCATTATACGTTAAAATATTATTTCTCTTTATCTCATTACATATTAAAATAGGGTAAATATCAAAATTAGTCATGTAAGTATGGCCCATTCCAATTTTAATCCTTTATTTTTTTAGCAATTCTCAATTTTGGTCCTTTCAGTCCACTTTTGGTCCATTTCAAACTTTGGTCCTTTTTAGTCCACTTTTAATCCAGAATTTATCATTTAGGACCAATTTTGAACATTTTTAACATAAATGATTAAATTTGGACAAAAAAATATGACTAAAATTGGACTAAAAGGACTAAAATTGGACAAAAAAAGATCAAAATTGAGAATTGTAAATGATAAAGGACTAAAGTTGGAATCGGTCATACTTAGATGACCAATTGTGATATTTACTCCATTAAAATATTATACTCCTTAATCCACATAAAAAAGTAAGTGAATACTCCCTCCGTCCCACCCATATTGCAACATTTACTATACCTTTTGTGAGAGCTTTATGCAGTCAAACGTTGCAGTTTGATAGGGACGGAGGGAGTATCTATTAGCGGGACGGAGAAAATAATATTTTCTTTTAAAGATATTTTTTATACTCCCTTCATCCCATAGAAGTTGACACACTTTCCTTTTTGCTTTGTCCCACTAAAGTTGGAATATTTCCTTTTTAATACATGAGACCTACACAAAAACAATTAATCTATTCTCATGGACCCACATATCACCTCTAATACAACTACCTACTACACATTAAATATTATTTCTCTTACTTCACTTTACTTCACTTTATATTAAATTATTATACTCCTTAATCTCCGTGCCCAAAAAAAATTATACCGACTTCTATGGGATGGAGGGACTAACTAATAAGTGTATATATCTTTTCAAAGATGGTTATTTACTAGTTGTATTTAGTAAATGATGAGCCATATAGAAAGCTCTACATAAAACAAAATGTTTCGGTATTTTCTTTATGCTGATATCAACCACTCCTACATGAATCGTCCAAAAGTTCGTAACTACCAGAGGCTATTAATAAACAAAAGGAATAAAAAAAAAACATTTATTAACCCACATCCCGTGCCCAGCAGTAGTAGTGGTTAAAACGTCGAAAAGTCGTACCTACCGGTGTCTATTAATAAAAATATAAAATCATAAATTATTAAATTATTACTCCCTCCGTCTCACACTTATGTTCACACTTTCTATTTTCGTTCATCCCACACTTATCTTCACCACCCAAAAAATGAAACTTCACGTTAACCAACAACCTCAAAAGTTATATTAATTTAAAAAATATCACTATCACCTAACACACATAACATATTTTATAATTTATTTATTACCTAAAAATAACACAATACCCCTAAAAAAAAATCTTATGATATGTTGGGAATCTCTTGTGATAATCATCCGCGCTTGAAACGTATCTTAATTGCCTGAAAGTTGGATAGGCTGGCCCTTACGCAAGGATTACATTGCCTCCAATTTTTATGAAATACAAGATGCTTATTGAATGATAAGAAATAAAGTTGATAAAAAAGAATCTTATGATATATTGGGAATCTCTTGTGATAATCATCCGCGCTTGAAACGTATCTTAATTGCCTGAAAGTTGGATAGGCTGGCCCTTACGCAAGGATTACATTGCCCCCAATTTTTATGAAATACAAGATGCTTATTGAATGATAAGAAATAAAGTTGATAAAAAAAATAATTTTTCTTAAACTTCGTATCTACAGTGTCGGTGAAATTAACTCTGGGACGGAGGAAGTATTATATATATATATATATATATATATATATATATATATATATATATATATATATATATTACCCTTTTATCAAAATCAAATTTGACAAAAGTTTTAGAATTGAAATTGCATTTTAACTCGTTAGTTTGTTTCCTTTAACTTAAAAACCATACATAAGTCATAAGGAATTCTACATATTGTAAACACTCAAAACCGTTCGTAACCATACTCACCACGCCAAGGAAAGAATTAAAGAGCACTCCGAACAAACACATTCAATCTACCTCAAAATTACATCAGTCAGATATAACACAACTAAACTAAACCTGATTAGGAGCACGAATTGAAAGAAACAGCAACCAAATCAGCAATATTACATCTAAGTTATTGTAGCCTTAAGAAATAAATGCTTCAATGAAACTAAACATGATTGATATTTCAAATGTCAAATGGAATACTACCCGAATGCTTCTCTTTGAAGATTAATATATCAAAGGATTTTATTGAATCCGATACAAATTTTCAGAAAAAATAGTGACAACCTGCATCATACTCTGTAAGTCAATAAACTAAATTTCTGTGCAAAACAAAAGGAAAGATCAAATCAAACAAATAAATATGAGTTTAGCCACTGTTATTTTTTTTGTTTTTTTTTTATCACGCGAAAAGAAGATTAGTCACCTTATATTCCTCATATTAATATTAAATGAGTTAGTCTCTGTAAATTAAGTTTACAGTGTAAATTATGTGATTCCCTCTAATTTAAACTCTATCCTAACAGCACAAAGGGTATAATAAGATTGAATTCATAGTGTAAATTATGTGGTTCCCTTTAATTTAAACTCTAGCCTAACTGCACAAAGAGTATAATAGGATTGGAATAGGACATCTAAATTAATTAAGTGGTAGGAATATAATAAAGTGGAGGCATCAACCGAAGGCAATATAGATAATAGAGAATTTTACTGTGATAATGTTTATTTAAAAGTAAATAAAGTAAGAGAAAAGTTAGGTTTAGGTGGCCCACTGTCTCACAACGTTATTGAAGTTAAGAAATAGTCTTGTACTGTAGTATTTGCCTCCATCTAGTTAGGTTTGATACCCATAAACATTACCCATAAACATTGATATTCACCGAGATATTATCAATTTTAATCTTTTAATTTTGAATGAATCCATTATTTTTGTCCTATAACAGTATATTTTTCAATTTTAGTGTTTTGTGTTAATTTTATCCTATAACTTTTAAATTTTCAGTTTTAGTGCTTTTAAAATTTTTTGCTAGGCCCATAAGTTTTTCAAGTTGTATAAGTTTAATAATTTTTTTTGCAAAAAGATTAAAATTGAAAAAATAAAAATTTATAAAATTAAAATTAAAACAAAATGACTAAAATTGAAAAAGTTAAAACTTATAAGACTGAAATTAAATCTATGAAAAGTTATAGAACCAAATTTGATATTTTTTCGATATTCTCAAGCCGGCATGGCCATAGGTATTAATGAACTAGCTAGGTGCGCTGTACCTATCATATGATTAAATACTCTATTAAGTGTTACTTTGGAGTTGTCATCAAACTGCTTTATAATAGAAGAGTTAAACTGGCATCTAAAATCTAAATTATTAATGATAATATAGAACATTGATTGAATACTTGAGTATAGATTAAAGGATATAAGCCTTTTTCCTTCACATACATTTTACAGAACGACCTCTATATATCTCGTCAAGGTACTAAAAAAAAAACTCGAAACCAACCACGAAGGCACGAAGCCAGGTGTAGCTAACCCCATAAGATTTTAAGAGTTACTATTATTTATTAAGTATGAAGGCATAAATATTAATCTGTGACAAGATAGCATAAGGCACTATGTGATAGATTGTCTTGATTAAGTATTAAATGATTTATCTTTCTATTAACTAGCTTAAACTTTTAGATGAGGTACATGGTATCAGAGCCCATGGTTAACAAAGGTTCAGTTCGAATCTCACCGCCAACCATTTATCAAAAAATTCCACATTTAAGGCTTGAGGTAAAAGTTAATCCCGCGTAAGAAGGGAAGGAAATTCAACCATTACCTTCAAGGGGTAAAATTCCACATGTAAGGCTTGAGGTAAAATTTAACCCCGCGTAAGAAGGGAAGAAAATTCAACCATTGCCTTCAAGGGGTTATGCTTTCTTTTTTGAGTTAGTTTCTTGTAAATCGGGTTTACATCATAAATCCTTGTAAACCCTGTCTTTCCCCTTAATTTAAACACCCTATCAGTACATAGAGTATATAGGATTGGAAGGGGGTACCATAGGGTTTACACCGTGAACCCGGTTTACACAAGTGTTTGTGTTCTTTTTAGATTATAGTTTCATTCTATACATGCCATCCATCCAACAATGTGATACATTAAATGTTACACCAAAATGGTACAGAGTATATGTAGTAATATTGTACTCCCTCCGTTTCATTGAAACGTACGCGTTTTTTCATTTTGGTTCGTCCCAATACAAAGTGTGCATTTCCTTTTTTGGTAAAGAGGACCCACACATATTAATTACTTCTCTCTCTATGGGCCCACATGTCATACTAATACACCTACTCACTTTACATTAATATATTATTTCTCTCATCTCACCACACATTAAAATATTATACTCCTTAATCAACGCGAAAAAGCAAACGCGTACGTTGTAACGGGACGGAGGGAGTATGAAATTCACACCCTTTATATCTCTTATTTTAAAGCCCTAAAGGAAATTGTTTAACTTGTAATTGGGTGCACACAATAATATCCACAATTTTTGGGTATGGTTTAATCAAACAGACAAAAGGGTTTCACATTACACAACCCAACCTAAGTAAGGCCAAGTAAAAAAAAATGGATAGAATAGAAGACAGTAATCAAAAAATTGTGTAGGGAAGATGTTGAATCTTGGGCCATTCAGATTCAACATGATTGACGTTGCATCTCTCTTTTAGCACCGGACAACCTTGGATGTGTATGTAAGTCAACTTGTTGAGGCGTTGCATTGCTTCCATGGAAGGCAGACGCCTCAAGTTGTTGCAATTACGTAGATGCAAGGACTGGAGAGATGAGAGGTTTCCGAACCATTCTGGCAATTCTTGTATTCGAAAACCATCTACTTGTAACTCCCTGAGAGCAGTGAGATGTTGGAGTTGATCCGGGAGAGACTTACCATTTTGATCTCCTCTCAACTCTAACGTTACAAGTGAGTGGGATCCCATTAGCAATACATTATCAACAGCCTTGTTAAACGACACACTATTCCAATAATATGGTTCATCACACAGCATGGTTAACTTACGCAAGCTGTGCAGAGGACTGCCCTCCGTAGGAGAATTGATGACCAACCTGGGCCTGGATACAAAGCTCAGTTCTTCAAGGCGAGGCATTCTATGCAGCCAATCAATTATCATTTCTACCTTCTCGTCCGTCAACCATTGTAGGGCTAACTTCTCAAGCAACGGCAGCTTGCTCGAGTCCTGTGGAAATGTTATGGACTGAAAATTGGCGCAAAACGTTATATACAACTGTTTTAGAGAAGTGAGAGTTAGCAGACCATCTGGTAATTCCATCAACCATGGACATCCCCATATTGACAAAGATGATAGATTTTGATTGTTATGAAATAACGAAGCTGGGAGACATTCCAATTCGTATATTTCGCTAATCCTGAGCTTCTCAAGAGATGTTAATTTGTTCCCACATATGTTCTCCAATGGTAACCCACTCTCCACCTTCTCAAAGTGCAATTCCTTAAGGCATGGGAATTCACTTGGAGCACTCCTCAATTGGGGGCAATTTTTGATCTCCAAGTACTCAAGGCAGGGAAATATCTTCACTTGAGGAATTTCAACTTCTTTCCATTCCATCAGGTTTTCCATACGCATTAACTCCATTCTTTTAAGAGCCGGAAACATAATATTGCAGCTACTGCCGTAGAATGAAGAACCTATAGATTTTACATTCCTCAGACGATACAAACAAAGGGATTTGAGAAGTGGCAGATGCCCCAATGAAGGGATTTCTTCACATTCAGGACAATCCTCAAGTCTTATCTCCATCAAGTTATTGAGTCCAACCCACTGGCCTTCAACACACACGGCCATCTTTGAAGTCCAATATGGAAAACTTGCTCCTTGAAATCCATGAATCACTAACATTTTTAGATTGGGGTGAGGCTGGAGGCCTTTCAACACATTCTCATCATTTATATTGCTACTGCGATATCGAGACCAATGCAACTCTAACATGACTAAACCAGACTTTTGATACAAACACGCTTTCTTAGATTCTTCTTCTCCTTGCACTCTTTCAAGACGGTAAATCTTCAGTATCCCACTGAGATCTTTCAGGCTTCCAAGCTCTACAATCCGGTGCCCCTCCTCCTCGTCAACTATAAAGAATGGTAATGTTTGCAGAGAAGTTAACATTCCCAACCGAGGAGGCATTTCTATATCGGAAGAAACAAGAAGATGCCTTAAGTTAAACAAGTGCAGAAATGTACTCGGCAGCATCTCCAGTGAATGAGATCCTCTAAATGTCTGCAAGTAACAGAGTCCACCAATCGACTCTGGCACTTCTTTGATACTTGTGAACGAAATGTTGAGAAATCTGAGATGTATCAGATCTCCTACAGAATCTGGCAATTCTTCAATATTTTCCCCTCTGAGAGTTAATACATGTAGGCTTTTGAACTCTGAGAAGATGATATCAGAAATTTCACCCTCGTAAAATAATGTACGTACCCATTTTGCTTGCTCTTTCGGGATACGACTCGATCCTTGTTCCCATCGAATGTATTGAGCTCCATAGACGCCCTCCAAAACATTATCCTTCCCCTTAGGAATACCCAAAACCGAGCCTGCTACATCATGCACAAGGTCGTGCATGCTACACTTCCATACATTGCCAAATTCGTCCCTATCCACAACTTGCAATAAAGAGTTCTGCAAAAGAAGGTTGAGATTTCTGTTTCCAACATTCTCCATATCTGCACCCTGAAGAAACCCTTCTGCCATCCAAAGTTGAATCAATTCTTCCCTATCAATCGTAGAACCTTTTGGGAAAATAGAGCAGTATGCAAAGCACTTCTTGAGTGGTGATGAATACAAATGATAAAAGCTGAGTTTCAATATTTTTGAGATGGGATTTTCATCTCCTCCAACATCTGATAGCCATTTGTCTTTGATAGAAAGCCACTCATCATGGGGCTTATCACGCAACACTCCCCCTACCACGTTGGCAGCCAACGGCAAACCTTGACATCTTTCTGCAATACTTCTTCCGATGTCTTCAAGCCCCCATGAGATATCTCCTCCTTTGAAAACTTTATCTTTGATTATGCACCAGCATTCTTCGGTAGACAATCCATTCAAGGGGTGAATTTCATGTGTTCTTACGATGGAACCAACCTCTGTGATCCTTGTCGTAACAATGATCTGGTTTCCCCTTGTAGAAGTAATTCCAGACCAGGAGTTCATAAAATCTTCCCATTTCAGCCTGTCTTCATTCCAAACGTCGTCTAGAACAAGCAGATGTTGTTTGGCACCCAAAGCTTCTTGGAGGTTCATCAAAAGAACTTCCTTGCTCTGCCTCTGATCACCTCCTACGTTGTTGTCCTGCTTCAAAATTGAAAGAATCTTTTCCAAAAGCTTCTCTACATCAAACTCTCGTGAAACATGAACCCAAATGTGGTGTCCGAAGTAAGTCATCTTTTCATGATTGAAGACTCTCCGAGCCAAAGTGGTCTTCCCTAATCCACCCATTCCCACAATGGGAAGAATGGAAAGCGGTTGTTCGGTGGGAGCAGTCAGCATGTCCACTAATTTGGAGACATCATCATCTCTTCCAATAAAAATCGGATCTTTGGTGAGTGAAGCAGTTTCAGGGGCAGCAATAACAGGGGCAACAGGTGCAGCTTCAAGTTTTCTATCAAGGCCAAGCACCTTAGCTTTCTTTTGAATGCGCTCGAAAGTCGAATTGATTTCGTTGATTCTGAGAGACGTTTCTCGACGGCGAAGGCAGTGATTGAAGGATGGGAAGCAAGATGGCAGCTTCGTCTTCTTCTTCTTCTTTGGGTGGATTTCCTTGGAGAGACGATGATAGTTGATTTCATCGAGAACATCGTCAGCATCAAAGGCCACAGCATGGAGATGCTGAAGCCACCTTAGGACATCCTCATCATCCTCGATGAACTTGTTCTCAGCGACCTTCAAGAAACTCTGGATCATGCCAAGACTCTCCTTCAGCTGGACCGCGTTTTTCTCAACGCCTCGGATCAGTGAGATCTCTTCCGAGGTGACGTCTATCAGGTTTTGTACTAACACACCAATGGTGGCTGCAATTGCTTGTCCCTCCATCTTTCTTTCTTAGGTTTAAGAGAGAGAGAGAGAGAGAGGGAGCTATTTTTTGTAATTTTGAGAGGAGAGAACAATTGAAATGTGATTACTGATTGTAATGAATGATTCTTCCGTCTTTTAATTTTTTTTAATCGCCAAAAGAAATATTATTATCCCAATCATTTCAATTATTATTAAAATAAATACTCCTAAAGATTAAAATGCAGTAGTGGTTGAAAACTTGAAACGTCCAAAAGCCGTACCTACCAGAGGCTATTAATATTAATAAACAAAAATTACTCCCTAATCCTGTAACAACTTTCACATTTTCCTCATTTGTTTATCCCATAATAATTTTTACATTTAAAAGATGAAATATAATTTTATTCAACAACCTCAAAGAGGGTCTTTAGGGCGTCTCAACCAAAGAATCTCCTTTCCTTTTTTACACACATGGACTCATACACTCACTAATACAATTAAAATATGTGATCCACACTCCTACTAATACAACTACCCAAAACACATTAAATAATAATACTTATCAATCAACGTGCAAAAAACAAAAGACCCTCTTGCTATAGGAAGGATAGAGTGTTTATTATCTAAAAATATTAAAATACCTTTAAAAGTTAATAAAATTAATAAAAAAATATTTTTTTTTAAAAAAAATGTGAAATAGTAAATGTGAAGATTATAACGGGACAGATGGAGTATTATAAATTAAAAAACCATAAATTATTCATTAACCTCAATATTTAATAAGTCAGGGGAGCAGTACGTAGTGGTTAAAACGTCGAAAAGTCGTATACCTACCGGTGTCTATTACTAAAAATAAAAACCATAAATTATTAAATTAACCCACTATATATAAATAAAGATTTGTAACTACCAGTGTCAATATTTAAAATAAAAAATCATAAATTATTAAATCAGCCCACATATATAGAAAAGGAATTATGTGATATCGTCGTAGGAGAAGACTTTTGCGAGATAGATTAGAAAGGATATCATTCTAATAAAAAGAATTTTATAAACAATTTGAGTATGAATAAAGGAAAATTGGTGAAAAATGTCACTTTTAATACTTGATTTTGGAAAAATGCCATTTTTTTACTTTTTTACCCCATCTTCATTATATAATTAATATATAGTCGTACATATAGTTGCATTGGTCGCACATATGTTAGTAAATAAAATATGTGAATCATCGCACATGTAGTCGCGTGTAGGGTCGTACATGTAGTCGCGTGTAGGGTTATGTGAAACGTTACAGACGCAATTGCAAAAGAGATTGCATACTAGGGTTGGTTATGTCCTAATTTAAAAAAAATGTGATATTTTTTCAAAAAAAAAATAGTGGGTGACATTTTTCCAAAATGAATAATCAAAAGTGACATTTTTCTAATATCCTTGAATAAAAAGTGTTACCTCCTCCAAATTGCTCATAAAACAATTTACTATATTATTATTACTTTTCAATCATTTAAGTAGTGTTTTCATAACTGAATCGGACCGAACCGGTTGCCTCCAGTGGTTCAACCGGAAAATGAAAATATCCACTTTTTAATATTATTTCATTATTTTATAAATAATTTTACATTAACATATTTAATGTAGAAGTAAATTAACCCCCTTTTTAAAAGAAATTATCATCATTTTTTAAATAAAAAGTAGATCTATTGTGCAACAAAGTATACTTTAAAAATATAATCTATATTTGAAAACAGTACAAATATAAAAGGTGAAAAAAACCCAATTAATGTAATTTCTTCCCTCCTATCACTATCACGCTCATCCACTCGAACGAACACATTCAATCTACCTCAGAATTACATTACACAATCAAATTAAATCTGATTAGCGACATAAAGCGCAAATCAAAAGAGAAACAGCTACCAAATCAGAAATGTTCGCATCACAGTTGCTGTAGCCTTGTGAAAATGCTCTAGTGAAATTAAACCTGATTGATTTTTCAAAAGTCAGATGGAATACCACCCAAATGCTTCTCTTTGGAGATTAAAATATCAGAGAATTTTTTTTGCATCATATACAAATTTTTAGAAAAACAGTGCAACCTGCATCATACTCAATGTGCTATTAGTAAGTCAATAAACTAAGCTTCTCTGCGAGACAAAGAAAAAGATCAAATTCAAACCAATAAATATGAGATTAGCCATCATTATTTTTTATTTTTTGAATCAAGGAAAAAGAAGATTAGCCACCATATATTCTTTATATAATAACACAAACATATAAACATATAATATTCTATACAAATTCACAACATTCCATTGAATTAAATTCTCTAATGTCATACAACAGCAAGAAGTTATTTGAAGGCGTAGGAAATTCGATACAAAGTTTACAAACTAGGGTTTATGGAGGTTGTTTAGAAATTAAGATAGGAATAGTTGAAATGTTAATTGAGTTGATCCCTGGTATCCCCGGGCACAAGATGTAGAGTTAAAATAATTTTTGGTCCAATAAGAATAAGAAATTTTTAATTTTATCTCAAAAAAGATAAATTTTCAATTTCATCCCGTAACTTTTGATATTGGCCAATTTTGATCCCAAAATCGCCGGAAATTACTTTTTTCGCCGGAAATAGGCATGTGGGGAGCACATGATCAGTTAAATTGGGACTTATGCCAACTGAATCCAACGTGGGAAATAAAAATTAATATGGGTATTCTTAGTCGCATTTCTTGTAAAAATGTGTAAGAGTAAGAGACTCTATCGTCGAGTAAACGCGTGACCAAGTACAAAATTTATAGTAATGTCGTCCCTAGGGAAAGTAAACTCATGTTTGTATCCGGATTTTCCATTGATTTATTCTTTGTAAGGATGATAGTTTGAAGGTTTTGTATATAAACTATTACTTAATCCTCTACTTACTCAACTAGAATTTAAACTAATCAAAGTAAATGATCAAACAACAAGCAAATAATGAATGGAATGGATATAGAATTCACTTGAGAAGAGAGCAAGGCTAATCATACTCATGGTTAAGACTTGAGCTAGATATGCAAAACTCTTGATTGTAATTTTCATTAACTTGTGGACTAAAAGCAATCACAATTATACCCCTAATCCCTATGGCCAAAGTAATTAGGTTCTCGACCCTTTTACAAGTCTAAATCTCCTAAGATTGATCTTAATCTCAATTCCCTTAAGGTACTATGATCATAAGTTGGTTCTTTTCACTCAATTTCTTAAGTGTCCCTCTATGAATGTTCCAAGCCTAAGGAGGGTATGGCTTACATCCCCTTATACTAACATGCATGCATATTTCAATATATGATTCAATTAAACATCCACTCACAACATTGGAATGACCATCCTAATACTATGAATCAAAAATTTAATCACACAAACATTGAAATGAAACATGATTGATATATCATAAAAGAAAATCCACAAATCAATTCAAATCACTACTCAAGTTCTACATATCTAACTCTTTACCTCAACCATTCATATGAATAGCCCTACTATAGGACTAGCCACTAAACATGATGTTTAATTCAATACAAATCAAGCTTTGCTCCATTTGAGCCAAAATAAGAAGAAAATCAACAAATGAAAAGTAGATTGGCTTCCCTTGCATGGAGAAACCTTCCTCCTCTTCAATTTATCAACTCCTCCACTCCTTGATGCTTCACTCTTCTCAAATGATGGATAGATGGATTAGATGATGGATTTATGGATTGAATGTGGAGATCAAATGGAAATTGGATGGATCTAATGGATAGAGATGGAATATGGATCTAGTGTATGAGGAAATGTGGTGTGGAGTATGTGTAACTGCTATGAATCTGATCTCTCCCTCTTAATTTCCCACAAGTCATCATTTTATGTCACTAATGGATCTTCTAGAATCTTTCGGAACTTTCTCAAGACTGTACAGATTTTTGCACCTACACAGCCCGTGTAGCAGCACACGGCCCGTGTAGGGCACGCCTACTTCGACGTGTTGTGCGTGCTTCCGGACACGGCTCGAGCTGCAGTACAAGGCCTTGGTAATGACCGTGTAGCGTTTTCTGATGTAAGTACACGGCTTCTTCTTACAGGACCGTGTTCCACACACGGGCGTGCAGCAATGCACGGACCGTGCACCAGCACACGGCCATCTTTCTGGGCGAGCAACGATTTCTGATGACAATACACGGTCACTTGTTACAGGCCGTGTTCCGCACACGGCCCGTGTATAAGCAGGCCCTTTTCTTCCATCTCCGTTTCGCTCCCAACTCTATTTTTATTCATTTCTTGACCTATTTTACACATATTTAAGTTCATTTACACAATTCTATCAATTCATACCATATTTCTCAAAACAACAATAACACCACAAAAAATACACAAATACAAATAAAAATATCCAAAAATCCACAAATAAAGACACTAAAATGTAGGTGAAATGACTACGATCAATGGACCAACGAAATTGACGCCGCCTCCTCCCATAAAATTTAAATTTATTTTTTATTTCCACATCACATATAATATTAAAAATAAATGCATGACAAAATATATATTTAATATACCTATTAATCCATTATTAAATAGAAAATACAAATAAAAATAGAGTAAATACCAAAATTGGTCATGTAAGTATGACCTTTTTCAATTTTAGTCATTTTTTATTGCATTTTTACTTTGGTCCTCCGGGGCCATTTTTTGTCCAAATTCAGTCTTTTTTCGTCGGAAATTTAAAAATCTCATCGGAAAATTATGCGTGAGATGTACGCACTCAAAATTGGTCCTTAAGTACGGACTCTTCCAACTTTAGTGCTTTATTATTGCAATATTTATTTTTGGTCCTCCATTGTCCGATTTTAGTCATTTTTGTCCAAATTTAATTATTTTTCGCCTAAAATTTAACTCGCTAGAAATCATGCGTGAGTTGCACGCACCAAGAAAGAAGACATTAACAATTAAAAAAAGAGAGCAGGGGTAACCACGTGTAATGAGCAGCGAAGAAAATAAATTAAAATGAATTACAGGGTCAGAGCAGCACGGGCTCGCGTGAAAGACATGAGCTCTACTATTCTATCGTGATTCCCACCCTCTCTTCTTCTACTCTCTCCAATTTATAAAACTTGGGATGCTGAGCAGAAAACTCATTAAAAAACTTTACATATTATCCATGAGACATATTATTCATTTATTCAATTAAATATATTTTAAATTAAATTAAAAGTAAATTAGTAAAAAACAAGTGCTCCGTTTTGCTTGTGACTCAAAACACTAACCAATTAATGCGGTGAAACTGTGTTGATGCCCAATGCCCATGATTAATTAACCATTTCATTTTTTAATTTTATTATAAATTTATTATCATATTAATTACTTTTAATAATAAAATATTTATTATAATTATTATCACATTATTATTATTAATATTAATCATTTATTAGATAATTCAATTGTTCTATTATTACTTTATCTTAATCAAGCATTATTTTATATTAAAAATATTATCACTTTTTATTCAATTTACGAATGGGTCATAAAATAATTTAACTAAATAGCTATCACTTTTTTATTAAAATGTTATCACTTTTAGGGTCATTCTGGGGTGCACCGGTGCACCCTTAAATTTATAGCTAAAATGGGTAGTGGGGTGATTTTTTTATTATAAAAAATATAATTATTTTGTATTATTTAATGGTAGAGATTGATTTAAAAACTAATCTAATGGTCATGATTGTCCAGGTACACCGGTACACCAGGTGTACCCTAGTCGGACTCCACTTTTTATTATTCTAGTAAATTGTTCGTAAAATAATTTAATTAGATGAACATCATTTTATTTTTTATTATTAGGGATAATTTATTACACCATTATCACATTTTATCCATTCTATACAATAATAGTGCGTGCAACTCACGCATGAATTCTGGCGAGTTTTTTAAATTTTTGGCAAAAAATGTCTAAATTTGGACTAAAAGGACTAAAATCGGACAATGGAGGACAAAAAGTGAAAATTGCAATAAAAAGAGGACTGAGGTTGGAACAGTCCATACTTACAGGACCAATTTTGAGCACGATTGTAACTCATGTATAATTTTTCAGCAAGTTTTTTAAATTTTCGGCAAAAAATTACTGAATTTAGACCAAAAGGACCAAAAGTGAGAAATGCAATAAAAATGGATTGAAGTTGGAAAATATAATACTTACTTGACTGTTTTTTATATTTACCCATAAAAATAAGAAAACGATACACTGAACTTGAAGATCTTCATCTACTCCTCTTCCATCGCCATCTTCCATCGCCGAAATTGTCGCAAGCTCCGCTGCAGGAAAGGTCTCCGATTCAGAGTTCAGCCGAAAAATGCGACTCCGCTCTCCTCGCCGAAAGCCACCTGTCGAACTAAAATTGCTGCCCACAGCCGTGGAATCAACGTTGGAACCCTCTTCAATCATCGAAAAATGTTGCAAGCTTCGCTGCCGGAATAGATGCCGATCCAAAGTTCAGCAGGAGAACTCGCCTCTGCTCTCCTCGCCGAAGCCACCCGTAGACGCCGATCTAGAGTTCAGCCTGAGAATGCGCCTCGCTCTCCTCGTTGAAAGACATTTGTCCATGAAAATCAACCACCGTCAAAATTCTTCCTGAGTAAATCACAACCACACCACACATTGCCGGAGGTTTTTGCCATCAGCTGCGCATCGGTGCAAGTGCCACGCGGAAAATTGTGAATGCACTCTAGTTCGCCTTAAGCGACGCCAGATCCGTTGACGTCGCTTTGTCTCCAAAAAATCGTCAATAAGTAGATGAAGATCTTCAAGTTCAGTGTATCGGCGATGAAAGAGGGTTCTGAGCTTCTGCGATGAAAGAGGGCTTTGTTTTATTTTCTTTTTTATTTTATTTTAATGTTTGTAATGCAAAATAAATTAAAATTTTATGTGAGAAGATGATGTGTCAATTTCATTGGTTCATATTAATTATCATTTGCCACATTGGATTAAGATACCGATAATCCCCAAATTTGCTGATCATGTGTGCCGTACATGTCTATTTCCAGCGAAAAATTAATTTTCGGCGATTTTAGGACTAAAATTGGTCAATATCAAGAGTTATGAGACGAAATTGAAAATTTATCTTTTTTGGGACAAAATCAAAAATTCCTTATAATTATGGGACCAAAAATGATTTTAACTCCAAGATGTATAAGGGTATAACATTTTGTTATAAAGAGTATATAATTTTATTAATAAGAGTATAATTTTTTCATTAAAAATGTCGGTTGAAATATGAATAGTATAAAATGTGAATAATATAAATATTTGATTAAATTTTTTTTGAGAAAATGATAAATCGTAATTTTACACGATTATTTTGGATGAAATTCACTTTTTTACGCGTGAGTTGTGAATTATTTAGTGTAATTACGACTTTTTTATATTTTTCACATTTGAACTTTAATTATTTTATTTCTATTGAAACAGGCTAAAATTGAGATAAATTGTATAGTTACAATAATTTATTTTGTGTGACTGATACAATAATTTTTATTGCAGGAAAATTAAAGATTTGACAAGGCAAAATAAAAGAGGGATTTGATTTGGAGAGCAAAAGGAAACTTACCAAAGATGAAAAGATCCAATGAACCTGGAAACTCTTCAAGAAGGAAGGTCAAAGATAAATTAATTTATAATTCTTTATAGAATATATTAATCTTGAGAGATCACACACTCCCGGATCAGACACGCTGAGAAGTAGATTAGGAGGCGACGGGAAGAACTTCACCACTTAGAACATCGGTTTAGTCTTTTTAATTTATTTTATTTAATTTCAATTATGTAATTTTGTTTCTAGTCCAGGAATTGTGAACCTCCATAAATTAATTTTAATGTTTGATTAGGAATAAAATTACCAACATGTTTGATGAATTTATTTTATGATTGACTTTGATGTGAATCTTGAATTTTCAATTACTTGTTTAGACTACCCCTCTAATAAGTGATTGATTGTTCAATAACTATTTTACATATTATAATCCGTAATTGTTATAATATTGTGAACCGAGTAGCAAAATGAGGGAGTGCCTCTTGAAATCACGAAATGTAGGTTGTATGATTCGCTACCCCCGTTTTCATAGCCTAGTAGTCCTAATATTTAAACCTTAATGCATTGTCGAGTTTGAATACATAGGGTCACTCGAGAATAGTTTAATTTGGTGGTCATACCCTGAATTGTTAATCTTAAGGATATTTCGGGTTAATTGGTCGTACCGTTAGCCTAGGGGCTTGAGTTTATGAACTTGTTGGGATTTTAGGAATTTGATTCATGTTAATTAGGATACGGGAGGGGATCAAATCCTTGGACTAGGTTGTTATTTTATTTGTTTATCTTATTTTATATTTACAGTAATTTTAATTATTTATGTTTTATGTTCATTAGTTGTTAGAACTCAATCCAACCCCCCTCCGGTTACTCTTTTGAAAACACGATTAATTCAATTTAAATTCAATTACCTCCTGTGAGATCGACCCGTACTCATCTTACTATATCTTAGTGGGTTTGTGTGGAAAAAATACAAATCTTATTTTTGGGTACCGGCAACCAATGACGGAGGGAGTTAAGGACTAGGGCGCGTTGGCCCCCCGGCATTCGAAAAATTATTAGTATATATATGTTCAAGATATTTAAATGTTATGCACTTAGAATAGTGGTTGATGCTTTTTAACGTTTCCTGGAAGTTGAGGGTTCAATTCCTCATGCAGAAACATTTTATATTTTCTTTTGGGCCTTTTTTTTTCTTTTGGTATTGTTTGGATTAATTTTTATTTTATTCTTTTTATTTATAAGTTTCAATTATGTTATATATATATTTCAACAAATATCAATTAATAATATAAAAAATATAATTTAATTTCAAAATTATCATCATTTATAACATACATATTTACTTTTTATTAAAAATCATCAAATTATTTCAAAAAATTTAATAAAGTTGTTAAAAAGTAGTAACTTCCTCTAAAAAAATGCAAATAATTTTGCACCGAATGAAGTATATTATAGTTTACATTACTACTTTGGATGGACGAATGAAGTATATACTTTACAGTATTATTTTGGCCCCCCTAAAATTAATTTCTGGCTCTGTCACTGCCGGCGATAGCATACCAGAAAATCAAGGATATAAATTCATATACGAAAGAATATAACACTTGATACTAAATGGTACAACTTTTAAAAATATGAGATTTGGGGCACGATATCCCTTACACGCAAGCTTTTGCATTCTTAATTAAGGATATTGATGTTTTATTAGTAAATGATATTTTAGTCATGTCCATCTATAAAGTATATTTAGGGGTCGTTTGCTTAGTATTAGAGTGGGACTGATGCATTTTCTCTTGTAATACCACGGTTGTATTAATGTATTCACAATACCTGTGGCTCGATATAATTTCAAGTCCACTATTAATAATTTTTTTATCGAAGTGGAATACACAATACCACCTTTTAATACTTAGGTATCACACATAATTTTACCATTATAACTTTTTTCCATAATAATAATAATTAATAATAATAATAGGGGTTATTACTGATAGATACACGTAAGTATAGTCTAATTATTAATAAATACATTGATCTAATATAATTACTGATGAATACATAACGTCTTTTTATTTTTCCAGCTTTGCCCTTAATTATAACGATTAATATTCAACTTTTCACTTAACGCTAGTTTTATTGAACCCTAATATGCACTAAATCAGATAAAAATAATGGGTGAGAGATTTAAGTATAATTATAACAACCTTTCAATCATGTATTTTTTGTTTCTCTTTTAAGGATGCACACTAATGTACAGTTCTTCAATTTAATCGCGTATTTTTTGTTTCTCTCTCAATAATGCACACGAATGTACTTAACAATAGTTTTATTGAACACTAATGTGTACTAAATCGGATAAAAACAATGGGTGAGATATTTAAGGACAATTATAACAACCCTTTCTTCAATTTAATCGTCTATTTTCTATTTCTCTCTCAAGGATACACACTAATGTACATTTGTATAAATATTATATTTAATCGCGTATTTTTGTTTATATCTTAAGGATGCACACTAATGTACAGATGAATATGAGTATTATGGGTAAAAAATAATATAATTTTGTATTTATCAGTAATTTTCTGAAGCGAAAGTATCGTTTAGTAATTCTTAATTACGTTTTGTACCTACTAATTACTTACCCATAATAATAATAACTATAATAATTAACAATAATATTAATTAATAATAATAATACAATGAGGGTAAATATATCATTTTCTTTATTATCCTATTTATTAAATCCTCAATAACAAACATAAAATAACTAATACCTAGCTATCGATAATCTCATTTTTTTCATGATACCAAATATCAATACAATTAATTATAAGTCAAACAAATCTCATTATACACCATTTTCTTATATCCAATAGAACATCAAACTAGCTCTACAAGAAAACTGTTTTTTACCAACGGATTATTTCATTGGTAAAAGCCTTAATTCCATTGTTAAATTAGCTTACCAACGGATTAGCAATGAAATCCGTTGGTAAAATGGTGATTCGTAAATTTTTAGTAACGAAAAATCAATTATGTTGCTAAAAATTTCGTTGGTAATTTATATAAGGATTCCCTTAGTAATCCGTTGGTAATTATCAACAAATTGAATTTAATTGGTAAAATAGAGAATAAATCATTTGACATTCTATTGCTAATAGAAAAATATCATTTTGGTTACTAATTCATTGGTAATTATCAACAGATTGAATTCCGTTGGTAAATTTCGTTGCTAAAAAATATTTTTTTTAGTGTTAACGTATGAATAGCCGCTCTCCCAAATAAATTAGGTGGCAGGAATATAATAAAGTGGAGGCATCAACAGAGAATAATATTGATAATGGAGAATCTTAGATCATAATGTTTATTTAAAAGTAAATAAAGTAAGAGAAAAGTTAGGTTTAGGTGGTCCACAACGTTATTGAAGTTGAGAAATAGTCTTGTAATTTAGCATTTGCCTCCATCTATTTAGGTTTGATACCCTAAACATTGGATATTTTCCGGCTGGCATATAAATAAATATATAAGTGGGACTTAGGCACACTGCATGCTGAGACCGATTAACAATATATAGCTCAATCTAACTCACTAATTTCTATCGATCCTTAAATTAAAACTGTGATTTCCCACGGTTTCTTTACGCTTAGGAGTATGTTTAATAATAGCAGGGTAAGTTTATAAAAAATATATAATGAGTAGTATAATTATTTTGGGTATGTTTAGAAATACATATTTTATAAGGTTATTTAAGTCATATACTAGATAATTAATAATATTTAAATTTACTTTTTTGGAGTTTGTTCCACAATTTTGGAGTACAATAACAATTTAAAACAGCGCCTTCCTGTAATTTTGTTATAAATAAAGTGCATTGAAATACCCTTAAAAATTAAATTAAATTAAATAGGGGCTAAAGGAAATCGTGTGCACCCACGTGAGATGGTATCCATAAATGTTTGGTTTTGTTTGACCGAACGGACAATAAGGTTTCACGTAACACAAGACCTAGTAATAACGGGACAGCATAGAAGTAAATGCAGAGACAGTAATCAATAAATAGTGAAGTAGGGGATATATTGAATTTTGGGCCATTCAGATTCAACATGATTCACCTCCCATCTCTCTTTTAGCACCGGACAACGTCGGATGTCCAATTTAATCAAGTTGGTGAGGTGTCTCATTGCTTCCATGGAAGGCAGACGCCTCAACTTGTTGCAATTGCGTAGAAATAAGTAGTTGAGAGATGAGAGGTTTCCGAACTATTCTGGCAATTCTTGTATTCCTAAACCATCTACGTGTAAGATGGAAAGAGCAGTGAGATGTTGGAGTTGATCCGGGAGAGAATCCCAATCTTGCATCACTTCCAACGTTAATATGCTAAGTAAGTGGGATACCATTACCAATATTCCATCAACAGCCTTGTTAAGCGACTCACAATCCCATGAATCTGATCCATCACACTCCATGGTTAATTCACTCAAGCTGAGCAGAGGACTGCCCTGCCCCTCGCTAAGAGGAGGAGAAGGAGAATTGATGACCAACTTGCCTGATACTACCTTATGAAAAGATTTTCATAAAACGAAGTTATATCATTTTAATAAAAAATAGTATTCAAATTAACATATATTTTATAGTGATATAGTATATTATTTCATGAATTATTTATAATATATAAATAAAAGTATATTCATAAAATAATTTACTATATTATTATTTATTTTTATTAATTTGAATACCATTTTTTATTTTTTTTGCTTTTGCCTTTAATCTTGGATTGGAAACTTTAACTTCCATTAATAATATTTACATACCTTGATTTAGCATAAGTAATAGGGCCCACCCCCTCTAAATGTACTCCAATACAATTTAATGATATATACTCCCTCATTTCACACGTAAAGTCACTGTTTCTTTTTTTTTTTTTTAAGGTAGATTAAAAAGTACTCCCACCGTCATTTGGTAAGAGCCCATTTATTTTTGAGCACATGAATTAAGGAATATTATTATTTAATATGTAGTGGATAGTTGTATTAGTGGGTGTGTGAGCCCTATGTTTTAATTGTATTAGTGGGTGTGGGCGGGTCCCATATATCCAAAAAAGAAAATGGGATCCTTTGGGTGAGACAACCAAAATGATAAAATAGGACTCTTACCTAGGGACGGAGGGAGTATAATTATTTTCTGTGCAGTGAATATTTGTATTAATAAAGAGTGATATCATGTGTGAGCTCTTTTACTAAAAAGTAGAAATAGGTACTTTTGGAGACCCAAATAAGTAAAATGGAGGCGTTTAGAGTAGACATTGGCAGTAAGAAGTGGGCAATTTTTTTTGTCAAAAAAATTAATTATATTATTTTATATAATAATGAATACTATATTAAAAATTAATTTTACGATTAATATATACCAGGTTCACTCTAATTTCTTTCATAACCTTTTAACTTAAATACATACATAAGTCATAAGGAATTCAACGTACGTAATTGTAAACACTTAAAACCGTTCCCAACCATACTCACCACGCCACGGAGGAACGCCATGGAAGAACGAAAGAGTACTCGATGACTCGAATGAACACATCCAAACTACCTCAGAATGAGGTAGTCTCTTGTAAATCAATTTTATATGATAAACCTTTTAAACTCTGTGATAGCTCTTAATTTAAAAACCCTAGCAATACATAGGGTATATAGGATTAAAAGGGGAGCACATAGTTTATATCGTGAACCCAGTTTACACAAGTGTTTGTGCCGCATAATTACATTAGTCAGACATAACACAACCAACTTAAACTTGATCAGCGACTTGAAGCACGGATCAAAATAAATAGCAACCAATTCAGCAATGTTAATTTGCATCAAAGTTACTGTAGCCTTATGAAATAAATGCTTTGGTGAAACTAAACCTGGTTGATTTTTCAAATGTCAAATGGAATACCTCCCGAATACTTTTCTTTGGAGATTCAAATATCAAAGGATTTTATTGCATCTTAAACAAATTTTTAGAAAAACAGTGCAACCTGCATACTTATGTGCTATTTGTAAATCAATAAAATAAACTAAGCTTCTCTGCCAGACAAAAAGAAAGATCAGATTCAAACAAATAAATATGAGATAAGCCACCATTATTTTTTATTTTTTGAATCAAGCAAAAAGAAGATTAGCCACCATATATTTTTCATATCATAACATAAACATACAAACATATAATATTCAATACAAATTCACAACATTCATTGAATCAAATTCTCTAATGTCATACAACAGCAAGAAGCTATTTGTAGGCGTAGGAAATTCGATACAAAGTTTACATACTAGGGTTTATGGAGGTATGTTTAGAAATTATGATAGGAATAATTGAAATCTTAATAAATAACTTTGAGAGGGGCTAGGGTAGGACCGGTCCTACCAAATTTGGTGGAACCGGATCCTCTTCTTTCAATTGGGTATAGGATTTAAGCTTTGCTGATTCAAGTCTGCAACAATGGCCGGATCCTATTCATCCTATGGAGCATCCGATTAATGTCTCTGCCTGGGATTCACCTACTCCCTCCATGGCACTACCTGCAACAATGGCCGCATCTACAAACTCCCCCTCTCCGTTCTCTCTCTCAAGGGTACCATCTCCCCTTTCCTCTCCAATTGCACCAATTTACATCCTGTTGACTTATCCTCCAATCAACTCACCGGCCCATTCCTCCCGATTTATAGTACTTGGTCAATCTCACCATCCTCAATCTCTCCGCCAACCACCAATTCGACCCTCTGCGCCTGTAGGGGCTCTCGCTGCCTCGATGAAAAGCATGGAGCTCTTTGAGTTGGCAATCGTGGGAATTGAACTTGGGAGCTTGATTCTGAGCTTTTCAGTTGCTTGAAAGTTAAGAGCAGTAATTGGCTAATGCTGAAGGTAAGATTAGCTAACTCATGCCAGATTATTGAGATCCACTAACGTTTGGCAGATTAAGATTCAAGATAAATGACGACATTTAGCAATAAATAACTAGTCGGGGTGAGAGAGAAGTTTCTGAAAAGTTGCCTTCATAAATACTCTTTCTTGTTTGTTCAATTCTTCGTCTCACCCGAAATTATCATGGATGTATTAATAAAGGGACATGAATATAAAGATGTGACAAGGGTTGGATTTTGACTAATGGGTGGAATTCTTTGAATCTTGGCAATGTTGTGTTCAAACGTTTCTGTTCTCTTTAACGATTTCTGGTACTTATGGCATTGATCATTTTTACATTTGTTTGATGCTTCAGTGGAGATACTTTTCAAGATGGGATTTTGATTTCTAATCTTTTCTCAAGTTATGTTGTGCTCTTAGTTGATCTGTTTGTGTTTAGATTTTGTTTGGAATGTGATAATTATGTTGTGTTTCCTTGAGTGGAATACAAATGGATGATGAAATTTCTCTTGGAATTTTTTTTTGCTATTTCAAGGTATGGAGAAATTTGGTAATGTGCTAACCAAGGGAACATGAGAACATGGAGGGTTTTCTGGTTTGTGGTTACAGAATTCATGGATGTAATCTCTATTCTTGATCCGGTTGATGAAATTCTGGTACGAATCAAGAATTGGAATAGAGTACTTATAATGTGTTGGGAAAAGTTTACATATTTGATGTGTCTCATGAGTTTTTTAATCTAGTATTCATTTATGTATTTATGAGGTTGCCAAGACTAAAAACTAGAAGAAACTTTTGTGGGAAGAGCCGCTATTAATGTCTCCCATGAACAAAGACCAACTTAGGCATATTTATCTAGCTATTATTATACAATCAAGCATGCATATTCAAGTTTACACTTTTAATTAATTAAATCAAAAAAGTAATTTTATTAATTTTAAAATATTTTATTTTCTGAAATTCAAATATGAAATTAAAGAGTAACACAAATTATTAAAAAGAGTAATCTAATTAATAGAAAAGTGTAACTTAAAAGAAGTAAACCAAATAGAACAATATTTTTTTTCAAAAAAATTTGAATATGAAATTAAAGAGTAACTCAAATTAATAAAAAGAGTAACCCAATTTATAGAAGAGTAACCTAAAAATATTAATAATTGAATATGAAATTAAAGAGTAACCCAAATTAATAAAAAGAATAATCCAATTAATAGAAAAGAGTAATCTAAAAAATATTAATAAAAATAGAAAATATTTCTAAGATAGGTAATGTTTTGGGTTGTATACATTAACTTGAAGAAGTCAAAGTGTATTGACACAATAAGGATAACATAGTTCCAAATAATAACAACAAAGATAGCTCATATGCTCACAGACTAGATGTCTGACTCTATTCTTTTTAGAAAACTAAGACAAATACTCATACAAATTATTTACTAAGGTCCAATATTAACACACCGAGGGTTCTGATCTCCATAGGTTACAATGCAACATAAAATTGATAGAAAATATCTTAGAAAAAATTAAAAAAATAAAAAAATCATATGAATCTGCTTTTCGTCGCCCTTTCTCTCGTCATTTACGTCAATTATGCCCCGCATCTCCCCCAGTCTATCCCCACTCGCACAACCCTGCATTGTCCTTACCCTTTCTCCAATTTTGCAACCCGTTCCAGCGCTAGCGCCATTAAAGAGTAACCCAAATTATTATAAAGAGTATCCCAATAAATAGTAAAGAGTAACCTAAAAATGTTGATTAAATAAAATAATATATAAATAAATTAACATTAAAAAAAATAATTGTTCATAATAACCTAATTTATTTTAAAGAGTAATCTAATTAATAAAAAATGGTAACCTTATAAATTAATAATAAAATTAATAATAAAATTTTCAAAACTAAATTAATATTGTCACTTTGTGTTTAAGAAAAAAAACTTTCATTTTGTCAGATGCTGAGTATTTTATAAATGAACTTTCATTTCATAATGCATCTATTAAAGACAAAGAAAAGGTCTTGTTGAGTTTTGAGTTGTTCCAAAGTCTTGGAAAAAGTCCTGGCAAAAGTCCATTATGGTCACATCTTTCCCCATTTGAATTTCAATATTTTGACTTCATGAGCTTAAGTTTGGTCTGCAACTTGATTTCCTACATATAAAAACCTTATCTTGCTGTTCTGTCCCCATAACGTTCATTAAAACCATTACCAAATCTCCATATACACTAACTACACACCTCACGTTTTCATTCCCATCCCACAATTGGTGATTAATCCTCTAATAGAGGAAACTACTACGACGTCGTACATAATAGATTTTCCGAGTTACTTCGTGTGCCCTATCTCCATGCAACTCATGAAAAATCCCGTGATGGTCTCCTCCGGCATTAACCTCATCAATGGGCCAACAACTCCCCCAAATCTCAGACCAATTACTTCAATGCTAAGTATCTTACAAATGAACTCTTTTAAGAAAAAAATACTTTCTGTTTTACTCCATTTTCATCACTTTGTTTGATCTTTATTCTGCAAATCCAAACCCAGATTACGATTATACACTAGATTTTGCAATTCTTGGATCTCTTCTGAATCCTTTGGTAGAAATAAATCAAGAGATTCAGAAGATTCTTTGTGATTCCTCTCATTCTATGCCGTCCCGTCTTCCATTTTCTGAATCTGCTGTTCTCTGCCAGAATTGTGATTGGGAAACTGAAGATTCGTTGATACTGAAGATTCTAATAGGAAAAATGCTTACGAAATTGAATTCATGAATTCCCAATCTTCAGTAGAATTCCCAATGCTTACGAAATTCCCAATCCTACGTGATGTTCCCAATTAGATCCCATTGCTTACAAAAGATGCGTGAACTCCCAATGCTTACGAAATTGAGCCACAGGATCAGCTCTCGCCACCGCAACCCCTGATAAATTCCCAATCTTCCAGGAACTCACGCATCCCGTGATGTTCCATTCGAATTTCACTAGGTTTCAAACTCCGAGCCTCAAATCGACCTGACGATGCCTCCACTTAAAATTCCGAGATGTCTTTCATGAAAAACCCGATTAGAATATATGAAGTGTAAAATTCGGTTCCACCACCAAGTTAAAAAAAAAAGACGTTCCTATTCTAGTCTTTGTCAATAACTTTTATAAAACCCGGGTCACTCACCAGAAACCCAGTGGGCTAGCCAAGCCCACTTGGTTAGTATTTGTATTATTTATGATATTTTAGTCTTGTTTTTATCTATAATAAAGTATGTTTAACCGGAGACTGAGTATAAATATCCGCTCCCAAATAAATTAGGTGGCATGAATATAATAAAGAGGAGGCATCAACCGAGAATAATATTGATGATCGAGAATCTTAGGTCATAATGTTTATCTAAAAGTAAATAAAGTAAGAGAATACTTAAGTTTAGGTGGTCCGCCGTATGACAACATTTTTTAAGTTAAGAAATAGTCTTGTAATTTAGTATTTGCCTCCTTTTTAGGTTTGATACCCCTAAACACTGGATATTCTCCGGCTGACATATAAATAAATATATAAGTGGGACTAATTAAAAGGCACTCTGACTGCTGTGTATGTATATGTAATAAGACTTCTAGATTGCTTGATTAACAATATAACTCAATCTAACTCACTGATTTCTATCGATCCTTAAATTAAAACAAACACGATCTGCCTTTACAGCAAAAATATTGACCAATTTAAAGCAATATGGTTCAAATTGTTTAGTAATAAAGGAAATGTATCCAGGATTTAATTTGAGATCTCTACAGTGCATACAAACTACAAAGCAATTTGATGAAAGGATTACCACACTTGCATCACCTTCTACCAACATGATAATAATGATGAGCTTGCAGTCACAATATAGCTATACAAGTGTAACAGCAAGTTAAAGAAATCTTAAATAGAGGTACCCCAGTTTTCTTTAGGTGATTTTGAAGCAGAAATCCACGTGGCTTGAGAGGTAACAATCAAGAAATACTCAAGTCGTAGAGTTGTGAAATCTTGGGCCATTCAGAATCAACACGAGTGATGTCGCATCTCTCTTTTAGCACCGGACAACCTGTAATGTGCAAGGTTCTCAACTTGGTGAGGCGTCGCATTGCTTCCATAGAAGGCAGACACCTCAACTTGTTGCAATTGTCTAGATATAAGTGCGTAAGAGACGAGAGGTCTCCGAACCACTCTGGCAATTCTTGTATTCCAAAGCCATCTACTTGTAACCTCCTAAGAGCAGTGAGATGTTGGAGTTGGTCCGGAAGAGACTCCCAGTCTTGCATCCCTCTCAACTCTAAATATGCGAGCGAGTGGGATGCCATAACCAATATTCCATCAACAGCCTTGTTGAACGACTCACAATCCCATGATTCCGATCCATCACGCACCATGTTTAGTGAATGCAAGCTGCGCAGAGAACCGCCCTCACTAGGAAAATTGACAACCACCTTGGGGACATATAAAATGCTCAGTCGTAAAAGGCGAGGCATTCTATGCAGACAATCGATTATCATTTGAACGTCCTCCCTCGACTTTAGACTTAGTAGAGCTAACTCCTCAAGCGACAGCAGCTTGCTTGAGTCCAACATTTCACGTGGAAACTTGATGCGTGTTAGGTCGGATAGGTACAACTTACGGAGCAGAGTGAAGTCCTGTGGAAGTGTTATGGACTTGATATTGTGGCACGACATTATACTCAACTGTTGTAAAGAGGTGAGAGTTTGCAGGCCATCTGGTAATTCCATCAACTTTGGACATTCCCATATTCTCAAGACATAGATTTTGATTGTTATAAAAAATCAGGGAGACCTGCCAATTGGTGTATTCTATTGATTCTGAGTTCCTCAAGAGATGTTAAATTGCTCCCACATATGTTTGCAAATGATAACCCAGTCTCCATCCTCTTAACATTCAATACCTTAAGGCATGTGAATTCACTTGCAGCACTCCTCAATTGGGGGCAACCTTCTATCTCCAAGTATTCAAGGCTAGGAAATATCTTCACTTGAGCCCCACTTGGATTTTCCACTTCTTTCCATTCCATCAGCTTTTCCATGTCTGAAATCTCAAGTCTTTTAAGAGCAGGAAACATAATACTGGAGCTACAGTTGCGAGAACCAATAGATTTTACATTCCTAAGACGAAATTACTAGAGATTACTTAGTAACTAAGATAACAGATTACTTAGTAACTAAGAATACTTAGTAATTAAGATAAAAGATTACCTAATAACTAAGAATACTTAGTAATTAAGATAAAGATTACTTAGTAACTAAGAATACTTAGTAACTAAGCATTAACCCCTATAAATAGGTCATTATATCATACATTGTAATGTGTGTGTGAGGAGTAACTAATTAAACTCCCATCTACAAAATGGAATGCCTCACATCACCGCCCCACTTATCTATCCTATGTCTACTCCCATTATCATTCTATTCTTTTTTTTTCCCCACTAAATCCTGCACCCACTACCATCAAAATCATTTCATCCCTTTCCACTAATCAATAAACATCATCACACTCTTTCGATAATTACAAGCCACCTACTTCCACTTTCTATTATTTTAAAATATTTTTTCCAACATGGTATCAGAGCTCGGTTGGATCAATAACTGGGTTCAAAATAAGCTTCCGCAAACTACTATCCAAACCATTCCAAAAGCCTCCAAAAATGTCCTCTCTATCCAATACATATGAAATCCGATCCCAACCTTCACAGACAAAGGCTACAGTGTTGAGCCATCAAAATGAAGACATACTTCATGTCTCAAGGTCATTTGGGAACAGACAAAGGCTACAGCGTTTGAGCCATCAAAATGAAGAGACCATTGATAAAGGATACGATGTCCCAATGGTCACAATATCTTTGTCTAATACAGACAAAGAAAGTTAAACAAAAGCATGGAGAAAGACAACTTGGAGTTCTACATACTACAGGTGGTTGAGGCGGAGTCAATATTTCCTAGGATCAGTGGAGCAAAGACATCCAAAGAAGCCTAAGATATACTAAAAGAGGAGTATGACAAGTGGGTGCAACAACAAGATGAAGAAACTGGGCAACAGAGACCTGGTGAAACATGAAGAAACTGGGCAACAGAGACCTGGTGGAAGATGAAGAAATTGGGCAATAGAGACCTGGTGAAACATGAAGAAACTCGGCAACAGAGACCTGGTGGAAGATGAAGAAACTGGCAACAGAGACCTGGTGAAACATGAAGAAACTGGGCAACAGAGACCTGGTGAAAGATCAAGAAATTGGGCAACAGAGACCTGGTGAAAGTTGAAAAAAAAAGGCTCAAATAGCCAACAATACAAAAGCTCTACCAAGATCAACGTTCGAGATACTACGAGAAAAGCTCGGATCATCCAAATGTGCATCAAGGGAGATTGATAAATTATTGATGCACAAACTAGAAAAATCTAGACACATTTGCTTAACCAATAAGCAAGCATTAGGAAGAAAAGTCAAATTTGGTAAATTGATTATGGACAATAAGTAGAATCCTCTGGAGTCTGTAATACACCGACTCACTACCATTATAAATAAGAGAGATGTGTCATGTAATTGTGGGGGGTGTGAGGAATACAACTATGGAAAACCTCACCTCACCTCACCCCACTTATACTATTCAATCCCTATTATCTCCACTAAATCCTGCACCCACTACCATCAAAATCATTTCATCCCTTTCCACTAATCAATAAACATCATCACACTCCTTCTTTAGTATATTCCAGGCTTCTTTGGATGTCTTTGCTCCACTGATTCTGGGAAATAGTGACTCTGCCACAGCCACCTGTAAAGCGCCAAATTGTCCTTCTCCTCTTTTTGTTTAGTTTTCTTTGTCTATATTAGACAAAGATGTTTTGTCCGTTGAGACATGTTTTTGTTTAGTTTCCTTTGTCTGTATTGATGGGAGTTGATGGGAGTCTCCACCCCCACACTCTAATATTACAAATACAAAGGCTTTGAAACTGGGCAATAGAAACTGGGCAATAGAAACCTGGCTTTGATACCATGTTGGAAAAATATTTTAAAATATAAAAGAAAGATAGTGGGTGGCATGAGTTGATGGATTTGTAGAAGTGGGAGCAGGTTGATTGATAATGTTGATGGTGGGACGAGTAGTTATAGAATAAAGTGGATTGAATAGATGATGATTAATATAGGTGGGGTGAGGTGATATGAGGATTGTATTCCTCACACCCCCACAATTACATGACACAACTCTCTTATTTATAATGGTAGTGAGTCGGTGTATTACAAACTCCAGAGGATTCTACTTATTGTCCATAATCAATTTACCAAATTTGACTTTTATTCCTAATGCTTGCTTATTGGTTAAGCAAATGTGTCTAGATTTTTCTAGTTTGTGAATCAATAATTTATCAATGTTAAATCTATTACTGAGTGCTGTCCACAAATGTTGGGTATTGTTTAATCAAACAGACAAAAGGGTTTCACATAACACAACCCAAACCCAAGTAAAAAAAAAAGGGATAGAATAGAAGTGGATGCAGAGACAATAATCAATAAATGCTGAAGTTGGGGAGATGAGGTGGTCGTTTAATATGGTATCAGAGCCCATGGTTAACAGAGGTCCAGGGTTCGAACTAAACGACCACAAATTTGAATAAGTCATATCCAGTGAGCAGCGTGCGGAGTTGGAAACTCCACGCAGAGTAGTTGGTAGAAGTTAGTTTCAATGGTGCTTGAGAGGCAACATTGAAAGCTACTGGAGAGGGTGGGTTGGCACGTTGATCGGTGGTGATAGGTTCGGCTGCCATGGATGCAGCGTGAAAGCAGAACGCGAGAGAAAAAAAAAGGAAGGGGAGTGAAGAGTGGATCACGATGCGTGACTTTAGGGAAAGAAAGGAAAATGGGATCGATAGATAGGGCGATTAAGCCAAGATGCTCTGTGATACCATATTAAGATTATGGAAAAGGATAATTTGTATTAATCACGTACAAGGAAAATATACAACAACAAGAGTAATGTAGAGTTATGTACAACCGATGTGGGATAACAATATATACTATTACACTATTACTCCCAATACGCCCCCTCAAGATGGCGGTGGGTACACTACGCCAATCTTGGACATAAGAAGAGTGAGCCGAGGACGAGCTAGGGGCTTTGTGAGAGCATCAGCCAGCTGCTCAGAAGACGAGACATGAGCAACACGCAACTGAGAAGAGTTTACAAGATCTCTGACAAAATGATAGTCAATCGCTATGTGCTTCATTCGTGAGTGAAATACTGGATTTGAGCACAAGTAAGTGGCACTGATGTTGTCACAGTAAATGGCCGGAACACATGAGAGAGATGGAAGGCAAAGTTCCTGCAGAATGGAGCGAGTCCATTGAACCTCAGCAGCAGCAGAGGCAATGGACCTATACTCAGCCTCAGTAGAAGACCGAGCAACCGTTCGTTGCTTGCGAGACCTCCAGGATATGGGATTGCACCCAAGAAACACCACATATGCCTCAGTAGAGGATCGATCATCACAGTCTCCTCCCCAATCCGCATCAGCAAAACAGTGAAGAGATAAAGAAGAAGAACTCCGAAGAAACAATGAATGATTTCGAGTACCATTTAAGTACCGAAGTAGTCTTTTTACGGCGCCCCAGTGTGTGGTGGTGGGTGTATGCATGTATTGAGATAACTTGTTGACTGCATAGGCAATGTCTGGTCGAGTGTGAAGAAGATATTGGAGAAGACCAAGAACCTTGCGGTACTGAGTGACATCAAACACATCAGAACCATCTGTACGAGAAAGTTTAGATCCTACAACCAAAGGAGTGGCTACTGGCTTCGAGTTAAGCATGTTGAGATCAGAGAGAAGATCAGTGATGTACTTCTGTTGAGACAAGTAACAGCCGTCCGCCGAACGAGATACCTCAATCCCTAAGAAGTATGATAAATCACCCAGCTTCTTGACAGAGAAGTGTGAGGCCAGATTGGCTTCAAAGGAAGACAGAAATCCAATGTTGTTCCCTGTGAGAACTAAATCATCCACATATACCAAAAAGTAGGCCATAACATCTTCTTTATGATAGACAAAGAGTGACTCATCTGACTTTGTACAGATGAAGCCATACGAGACAAGAAAATTCCGTAAAGCTGTGTACCAGGTTCGGGGAGCTTGCTTTAAACCATAGATGGATTTTCTGAGCTTGCAAACATAATCAGGGTGATTAGCAGAGATAAAACCTGGTGGCTGCTGCATGTAGACATCAGTAGATAGAGTGCCATGAAGGAAGGCATTGTTTACATCAAACTGAAGAAGTGGCCATTGTTGAGTAACAACAATGCTAAGAACGATCCGGATCGTGGCTGACTTTACAACAGGGCTGAAGGTGTCAGTGAAATCAACCCCGGGTCGTTGATGAAACCCTTTCGCCACAAGACGTGCTTTGTATCTTTCAACAGAGCCATCCGGGCGTCGCTTGATCCGGAACACCCACTTACAACCAACAATGTTTTGAGCCAAGGAAGAAGGAACAAGATCCCATGTACCATTCTTGTGCAGGGCATTGAATTCAGAGGACATCGCATCACGCCAACAGGGAGTAGATAAAGCCTGAGAGATAGTAGTGGGCTCAATATCTGTGTAAGTTGTAATAGTGAGACAGTACCTGGGATTTGGTTTGAAGATGTTGTTCCTAGACCGAGTTACCATACGATGTTGAGTTGGAGCAGGTGGTGGTGGTGGTCGTGGAGGCGGAAGTGGAGAGTCCTGCCGTCGAGGTAAGAGAGAGGGACTGGTCGGAAGAGGTAGTTGGCGTATGGGTGGTGGAGTAGGTATGGATAGATCGGGTGGAGCAGGAGGTGATGGTGTTGGGGGTGGGGAGGATTGGCCAATGGTGGAGAAAGGGAAGGTATGCTCAACAAAGTCAACGTGTCGTGACACAAAAACTCTGTTGGTGTCATAATCAAGACAGAGATATGCACTTTGTGTGAGAGAGTATCCAAGGAAGACACAGGATTTTGATCGAGGTGCAAGTTTATGTGACGTGTATGGTCGAAGCCAAGGATAACAAAGACAACCGAAGACACGTAGTTTGGAGATGTGAGGTGGCTTGTGAAAGAGTTTTTCATATGAGGATAGCATCTGGAGATTGTCTTTTGGAAGACGATTAATAAGGTACACGGCAGAGGAGACAGCGTATGGCCAAAGGTGAAGAGGAACTGAGGAATAATGTAACAGAGTGAGAGCTGTATCAACAATGTGGCGGTGGCGCCGTTCAGCAGCCCCATTGTGTTCTGGAGTATGAGGTGGGCTAGTTAGGTGAGTAATGCCATGTGAGGTAAGAAAAGAGCGCAGGGCAATAAACTCGCCACCATTGTCGGTATAGAGAGTGCGAAGACGACACTGCAATTGGTTCTCAACTAGGGATTTAAAGGCAATGAAGGTGGGTAGGACATCAGACTTGCGTTTCAATGGATAAAGCCACACATATTTAGTGAAGTGATCAACAAAGATAACATAGTATTTATAGCCATCAGAAGAAGTAACAGGAGAACTCCAAACATCAGAAAACAGTAATTCAAGTGGAGCAGTAGCATGTAAAGTGGATTCACCAAAGGGCAATTTATGAGATTTCATAGTTTTACATGCATCACAAAATAAATCAGAGCTTTTTAAAGAGGGCAAGTTAAGACTGTTTAAAACATGGTGAAGTATTTTGGGGGCGGGGTGACCTAAGCGGGAGTGCCATAGACGGACATTATTTTTTGATGAAAGTAGAGCTGAAGGAGATGATGATTTAGGGAAAGGCCAACGGTACAGTCCACTAACTCTTGGGCCGTCCAGCAGAACGTCCCCACTCTTCCGATCCATCACCTGAAAAGAAGTGGAAGAGAAAAGAACAGACACATTATTTTGCTGACAAAGTTGGGAAACAGAAATTAAATTTTTTGAAATTTTGGGGACAACAAGAGAATTAGAAAAAGAAAGACAATGCAGGTTAGGGAATGAGAGAGAGCCTGTGTGTGTGATAGGCAAAGATGTACCATCACCAACGATGACACTATCTTGACCATCAAATGGGGAGCGGAGAGAGAGATTTGAGAGGTCTGTTGTTATATGATGCGAAGCTCCTGAATCCAACACCCAGTCACCCGATGAAGGATTGGAGACCGCCGAGTTCGCCGTAGGAAGAGCAAACCGTGCCTGACCAGGAGACAAGCGTGCTGCCGGAGGCTGGAACGATGGAGCCAGCTCCGGGCAGCGCCTCGCGGAGTGCCCCTGCTCACCACAAAGTTGGCAGTGGCCTTGGTAGCCACGGCCTGGAGACCGCCGAAACTGGGAGGAGGCGGGCGACTGCTGGTGCGCGGAAGCCCGGTTGCTGCTGGACGACGCTCGTGAGCCACCAGGGCGCCACCCTTGGCGACCGCCACCTCTCCGGTTGGTCTGAAGTGCAGCAACAGCGGTGGAGTCTGCCTGAAAAGCGGTCGACGGCACAACAGCAGAAGATTTGTGGACAAGCTGTGCTTCTGCACTAAGCAACTTGTCGTGTAGTTCTTCAAACGAAATAGCAGTGTCCCGAGCCTGAATTGCAGAAGCCAACTCCCTGTAAGAATCATCCAGGCCGTGTAAGATCTTGATTACAAGATCCTCAACATCAGTGATGACACCAAGAAGTGCAAGTTCATCAACCGTGCTCTTGATGTCGAGCAAGAAATCAGTTATGGATCTGGTGCCTTTGATGGGGTTATGAAGACGATTTTTGAGCGCCAAGATGCGCCCTCTAGATGCTGACCCATAGATGGAAGCTAGGGTTTTCCATGCTTCAGCGGAGGTTTTGGCAGCCGCAATGAATGGAATTAGAGTTGGTGTGATTGAACCAACGAGAGCACTGAGGATCAGTTGATCCTGACGAACCCAATAATCGTATGCCGAATTGGGTCGTGAAACACTGGCTACGGTAAGATCAGCAGCAGGACATGGGTGTGAGCCATCAACAAATTTGAATAAGTCATATCCAGTGAGCAGCGTGCGGAGTTGGAAACTCCACGCAGAGTAGTTGGTAGAAGTTAGTTTCAATGGTGCTTGAGAGGCAACATTGAAAGCTACTGGAGAGGGTGGGTTGGCACGTTGATCGGTGGTGATAGGTTCGGCTGCCATGGATGCAGCGTGAAAGCAGAACGCGAGAGAAAAAAAAAAGGAAGGGGCGTGAAGAGTGGATCACGATGCGTGACTTTAGGGAAAGAAAGGAAAATGGGATCGATAGATAGGGCGATTAAGCCAAGATGCTCTGTGATACCATTGAATATGTTAAACGACCACCTCATCTCCATAATCTTAATAGTTTAAGCTTGGGCCATTCAGATTCAACATGATTGACGTCGCATCTCTCTTTTAGCACCGGACTATCTACGATGAACAAGGTTGTCAAGTTGGTGAGGCGTCGCATTGCTTCCACGGAAGGCAGACGCCTCAACTTGTTGCATTTGTGTAGATATAAGTAGATGAGAGATGAGAGGTTTCCGAACCATTCTGTCAATTCTTGTATTCCAAAACCATCTATTTGTAACAGGAAAGAGCAGTGAGATGTTGGAGTTGATCCGGCAGAGACTCCCAATGTTGCATCCCTTCCAACTCTAATGATTTAAGTGAGTGGGATCCCATTAACAATATCCCGTCAACAGCCTTGTTAAACGATTCACAATCCCATGAATCTGATCCATCACACTCCATGGTTAACGAACGCAAGATGTGCAGAGGACTGCCCTGATCACTAGCAAAATTGATGACCAACTTGGGGACGGATACAAGCCTCAATTCTTCAAGGCGAGGCATTCTATGCAGACAATCCATTATCATTTGAACTTCTTTCCCCCCCTTTAGCCTTCGTAGCTCTAACCTCTCAAGCGACAGAAGCTTGCACGAGTCCAACATTTCACGTGGAAACTTGATGCATGTTAGGTTGGATAGTGACAACTCACGGAGCAAAGAGAAGTCATGTGGAAGTGTTATGGACTTGAGATTGGGGCACGACGTTACATGCAACTGTTGTAGAGAGGTGAGAGTTTGCAGACCATCTGGTAATTCCATCAATTCGGGACACTCCCGTATGTCCAACACTGATAGATCTTGATTGTTATGAAATAACAAATCTGGTAATTCCATCAACTTCCAACACTCAGAGGTTTTGATTGTTATGAAATAACGAATCTGGGAGACCTGCCAATTCGTCTATTCCCCAGAGTATGAGTTCCTCAAGAGATGTTAATTTGTTCCCACATATGTTTGCCAATGGTAACCCACTTTCCATCCTCTTAATCTTCAATACCTTAAGGCATGGGAATTCACTTGGAGCACTCCTTAACTGGGACAATCTTTGATCTCCAAGTATTCAAGGCAAGGAAATATCTTCACTTGAGGAATTTCAATTTCTTCCCATTCCATCAGATTGTTCATATCCATAAACTCCATTCTTTCAAGAGCCGGAAACATAATGTTGGAGGTACAGTTGTGTATGCCGTAGAATGAAGAACCTATAGTCTTTACATTCCTCAGACCAGAGAAACGAATAGATTTGAGGCGTGGCAGATGCCCCAAAGAAGGGATTTCTTCACATTCAAAACAATCTACAAGTCTTATCTCCATCAAGTTATTGATTCCAACCCAGTGGCCTTCAACACACACAGCCATCTTTAAAGTCCAATTTGGAAAACTTGCTCCGTGGAATCCACTAATATCTATGATTTTTAGATTGGGGTGAGGTTGGAGGCCTTTCAACACATTCTCATAATTTATTTTACCATCCCTGATTCGATTCCACTGCAGTACTAACTCGACTAAACCCGACTTTTGATACAAACATGCTTTCTTTGATTCTTCTTCTCCTTGCACTCTTTCAAGATTGTAAATCTTCAATGCCCCTTTGAGATCTTTCAGGCTTTCAAGCTCTACAATCTGGTGCCCCTCCTCATCGCCAACTTTAAAGAATGGTAAGGTTTGCAGAGAAGTTAACATTCCCAACCGAGGAGGCAATTCTGTACTGGATAAAACAAGAAGATGCCTTAAGTTAATCAAGTACTTAAATGTGCTCGGCAGCTCCTGCAGGAAATCATTTGCTCCAAATGTCTGCAAGAAATAGAGTCCACCAATTGACTCTGTCACGTGTTTGATACGTGTGACTGAAATGTTGATAAATCTCAGATGTATCAACTCTCCTATTGAATCCGGCAATTCTTTAATATTTTCTCCTTTGAGAAGTAATACATGCAGGCTTTTGAACTCTGAGAAAATGATATCAGAGATTTCACCCTCGTAAAATAATGTTCGTAGCCATTTTGCTTGCGCTTTTGGGACACGACTCCACCCATATTCCCATCGAATGTATTGAGCTCCATAGATGCCCTCCAGAACATTATCCTCCCCCTTGGGAAGACCCAAAACAGAGCCTGCTACATCATGCACAAGGTCGTGCATGCTACAATTCCATACATTGCCAAATTCATCCCTCTCCACTGCTTGCAATAAAGATTTCTGCAAAAGAAGGTTGAAATTTCTGTTTCCAACGTTCTCCATATCTGCACCATGAAGAAACCCTTCTGCCATCCAAAGTTGAATCAACTCTTCCCTATCAAACAGATAGCCTTTGGGGAAAATAGAGCAGTATGTAAAGCACTTCTTGAGTGATGATGAAGACAAATGATCAAAGCTGAGTTTCAATATTCTTGAGATATAATCATCTCCTCCAACACCTGAGAGCCATTTGTCTTTGTTGGTTTTTAAAGTAATAGTAAAAGTTGGGTGAGTGGCATGAGTTAGATGATTGAGGATAGAGAGGTGATTATTGTTGATAGTGGGCCGTGTAGGAGAGAACTAGTTGATGGGTTTATTAGTTTTTCATGTATCATGTATAATACTTGAGCCATATTTATAGGTCACATTGTGGCTAACTAGAATATTCTAGACTAATCACTACTAACAAGTCATTAACTAGCTTTCTCTAGATCATTCTACATTATGCCATCATCTAGCCACTTCTAGATTTTTCTTATATTAATACACATGTTTTTTTCTTTTTTTTCTATTCTTATTACAAATAATTTTATCAATAATTTTCTAGAATAGTCTAGGATATGCATCATATTTTAATACTCCTCCTTGATACATATTCGGATGATCTCGAGCTTTTCATATAGTATCTCGAACCTTAATTTTGATAGCGCCATTGTGAATATATTCGCTAGTTGCTCTTCCTTTCCAATGTGTTTGAGCTCGACTTTTCCATTATTAGTTGCTTCTTGTAAGAAGTGCTATTTGATGGCGATGTGTTTTTGTCCTGCTGTTAAGCACTGGATTTTTCGCCGTTGTTATTGCCGACTTGTTGTTGTAGTAGATCTATGTAGGATCTTTTGTTGTTCTCTCGTCATGTAGTTGCTGCACCCACTTGTCACTCCCTCGATACTCCTCCTTTAGAATAGTGACTCCGCCACAGTCATCTGTAGATTGTAGAACGCCAAGTTGTCCTTCTCCATTGCTTTTTGTCTAGTTTTCTTCGTCTGTATTAGACAAAAATATTGTGTCCGTTGGGACATGCTTTTATTTATTTTCTTTGTCTGTATTAGACAAAGATGTTGTGTCCGTTTGGACATGCTTTTGTCTATTTTCTTTGTCTGTATTAGACAAAGATGTTGTGACCATTGGGACATCGTATCCTTTATCAATGGTCCTATAGGCCTTGACACATGAAGTATGTCTTCATTTTGATGGCCCAATAGTTGTAGTCAGAGAAGGTTTGGAATGGGATTTAGTGGATATTAGTAAGAGAGGACATTTTTGGAGACTTAGAAATGGCTTGGGTAGCATAGTAAGGATTTTGGATAGTAATATGCGGAAGCTTAGTTTAACGCCCAGTTATTGATCTAACAGGGCTCTGATACCATGTTGGTTTTTAAAGTAATAGTAAAAGTTGGGTGAGTGGCATGAGTTAGATGATTGAGGATAGAGAGGTGATTATTGTTGACAGTGGACCGTGTAGGAGAGAACTAGTTGATGGGTTTATTAGTTTTTCATGTATCATGTACAATACTTGAGCCATATTTATAGGTCACATTGTGGCTAACTAGAATATTCTAGGCTAATCACTACTAACAAGCCATTAACTAGCTTTCTCTAGATCATTCTACATTATGCCATCATCTAGCCACTTCTAGATTTTTCTTATATTAATACACATGTTTCTTTCTTTTTTTTCTATTCTTATTACAAATAATTTGCATCATATTTTAATAATCTTTGATCGAAAACCACTCGTCTTGGGACTTATCGCGCAGCACTCCGCCGACCACGTTGGCAGCCAATGGCAAACCTTGACATCTTTCTGCAATACTTCTTCCGATTTCTTCAACCCCCTCTGGCATATTTCCATCTTTGAGAACTCTGTCTTTGATTATGGACCAGCATTCTTTGGGTGATAATCCTCTCAAGTGGTGAATATCACGTGTTCTAACAATGGAACCAACCTCTGTGTTCCTCGTCGTAACAATGATCTGGTTTCCCTTTGTACAGGTAATTCCAGACCAGGAATTCATAAAGTCTTCCCACTTCAGCCTGTCTTCATTCCAAACGTCGTCTAGAACAAGCAGATATGTTTTGGCATCCAATGCTTCTTGGAGCTTCTTCAAAAGAATTTGTCTGCTCTGATCACCTTCAACGTTGTAGCCTTTCAAATTTGTAAGAATCTTTCTCAAAAGATTCATCACATCAAATTCTCGTGAAACATGGACCCAAATACGGTGTCCGAAGTAAGTCTTCATTTTTTCATGATTGAAGACTCTACGAGTCAAAGTCGTCTTCGCCAACCCACCCATTCCGACAATGGGAAGTATGGACAGCGTTTGCTCGGTGGGGGCAGTCAGCATCCCCACTATTTTAGACACCTCATGTTTTCTTCCAATGAAAATTGGATCGACGGTGATTGAATCAGTTTCAGTGGGAGCAACAACAGGGGCAGCTGGTGCATCAGCAAGTCTTCATTGAAGGCCAAGCTCCACAGCGTTTTACCGACTGCGCTCGAAAGTCGAATTGATTTCGTTGATTCTGAGAGCCAATTGTCGACGGCGAACGCAATGGTTGAAGGATGGGAAACATGATGGGAGCTTCTTCTTCTTAATTTTCCTGGAGAGACGACGATAGTGCATTTCATCGAGCACATTGTCAGCATCAAAGGCCACGGCTTGGAGTTGTTGAAGCCACCTTTTGACAGCTTCATCGGCGATGAACTTGTTCTCAGCGTCCACCAAGAAACTCTGGATCATGGCAAGACTCTCCTTCAGCTTATCGGCGTTTTTGTCGACGCCTCGGATCAGTGAGATCTCTTCCGTGGAAATGGTTATCAGATTTTGAACCAACACACCAATGGTGGCCGCATCTTTTCTCAATTTGAGAGAGAGAGAGAGAGAGAAAACAAAATGTAATCGTGGGTGGACTCCAATTCTAAATGTATGAACAGTAATCGGACCTAAGGTTTCAATTCTAAAATGCCTGATTTTTGTAACCTATTGAACGGCTAATTTCGGATTTTCTTTTCTTTTCTTTTCATAATGCTAATTTTCTCTTTTCTTTAATTAGCAGGTAACGGGGACCCAATAATAATTGGGGCAGACATTTGATATTTAATATTTTATTAAAATGTTACTTTCTTCGTCCCGAATACATGCCCGTATTTGGTCGTACGGAATACATGCATGCATTTGGTGATAAGGAATCTAAAAAAATATTTTTTTGTAATATTGATGTAAGAAAAAGAATGGTTATTTTGAATAATTAAATACTCTTTTCGTCCCTTTGATAAGTGTCTGTTTTCTTTTTGCACGTGGATTAAGAAGTATAATATTTTAAAGTGTAATGAGGTGAGAGAAATAATATTTTAATGCGTAGTGGGTAGTTGTATTAGTGTTGAGTGTGGACCCCATGTGTAGTGGGTTGAGTATAATAATATTATTATGTGCGTTGCATCAACCAAAAAAGGAAATAAATACTTTATATTGGGACAGAGTAAAATGGTTAAATGAACACTTATCAGGGGACAGAGGGAGTATAATAAAGTGAATGACATGTTTGACTCCTTCTAGATTGAGTGTAAAATAAGGTGATATTTTTGTAATATTGTAGTATTGTTATGTAATTGATAGTATGCATTGTTTCCATTTTTATGTTGTGCAAGTACTATTTTTTGGACGAATCAAAATAGAAAGTGTGCAAGTATTCTAAGGACAGATGAAGTATTACTTTACTATAAATTGTTAATGAAATACTCCCTCCCTCCCATAGAAGTTGACACACTTTTCTTTTTGGTTTGTCCCACTAAAGTTGACACATTTTTTTTTTAATACATGGGACCCACACAAAAATAATTAATCTATTCTCATGGGGCCCACATATCACCTCTAATACAATTATCCACTACACATTAAATATTATTTCTCTCACTTCGCTTTACTTCACTTTACATTAAATTATTATACTCTTTAATCTCCGTGCAAAAAAAAAGTGTCATCTTCTCCTGAACGGAGGGAGTAGTTCATAACATCATTATCATTTTTTATTAATTGAATATCACTTTTTTCAATATAAAAATTATCACTTTTTTTTTTCGTCTCACATAAATTTTTGGATAGTCAATTTAAAAGTATCCATTTTTCTTTTTAATAAAAAATGACCCTACACATTGTTCACTAACACACTATATATATAATAATAATAAGTGTAAAAAACAAATGTATACACATGGAGTATTTTTTATAGGGAATTTTTTTTTTAACTTTTTAATATGTCTTATTTCTCATTCATTTTTGCTTTTGCTTTGTTCTTTTTGCTTTTGCTTTTAAGTTTTAATCTTTGATTGGAAACTTTAACTTCCACTAATAATAGCTTATACTTTAGCATAATAAATTAGGGTGCAGGAATATAATAAAGTGGAGCCATCAAATTGACCAATAGTGAGGCAACCGAGGACAATATTGATAATCGAGAATTTTAAGTCATAATGTTTAAAAACCAGAGAAGGTGGCCGCAACTAACACACACAAATACCTCAATCTAACTCATTAATATCTATCGATCCTTATAAACTAAAGACAAACACGATCTCCACTCAATTACCATCTTCCTTTACAAAAATTTACCAATTTACTCCAATTGATCGAAATTGTTTAATAATAAAATTTATGAGATGAAATAATCGATCATCACTTATCGTGATGAGAGTGTGATTCTCATTATATACAAGTGTATTTACAATTGTTTCTAATAATGGATCCGTAAATTGTGGATCTAATAAATCAAAGAATGAAGAGTACATGGTAAGTCAATTATTTCCTCTAATACCCCCCGTAAGCGCTGCGTGGGATGTAAGCAAACGCAAAGCTTGGTACGCAAGAACTCAAAAGCTGGTCGTGGTAAGGCCTTGGTAAAAATATCTGCTAGCTGAAGATGAGACGGAACGAACTGAGTGTGCAACCTGCCGGAGGAAATTAGTTCGCGAATAAAATGACAGTCGATATCGATATATTTGGCACGTTTATGTGCTACCGAATTCTGAGACAAGAAAATTGCACTTCTGTTGTCGCATAGCAGAGTCGCCAGAGTAACGGGTGACTGGTGAAGCTCCTGCAATAAATTCAACAGCCAAACGATTTCCGGACCGGTGTTAGCCAAAGCCCGATACTCAGACTCACAACTTGAGCGGGCGACGGTAGGCTGCTTCTTGGCGCTCCAGGAGACGAGATTACCTCCGAAAAAAATCGAGTATCCATATGTAGAGTGTCGGGTCTCCACACACCTGGCCCAATCCGCATCAGAATACCCTACAATCGTCCTTTGTGGATGATGTGTGAAAGTAAGACCATAATGTATCGTGCCTTTAACATTTCGAAGAATGCGCTTAACAGCAGAGAAGTGATCAACAGTGGGAGAATGTAGAAACTGACTGACAGTGTTCACAGCGAATGAGAGATCAGGCCTAGTGATAGTGAGGTACTGTAACGCACCAACCAAAGAGCGATAAAGAGTTGGATCGTCAAACAATGAACCAGTACTCCGCAAGGAAGTTCCGGCTGCAAGTGGAGTGGAAACAGGCTTGCAATCGAGCATAGCAGCATGCTCTAAAATATCTCGAGCATATTTCGCCTGGCCAACTAAAAAACCACGAGAACTGTAAGAGACCTCAAGCCCTAAAAAATAGGTCAGCTTGCCAAGATCCTTAATAGCAAACTCTTTGTGAGTGCGATCAATAAAGCACCGAATTAAGCCCGGATCATTTTCTGTAAGAATGATATCATCAACATATAGGAGAAGATATAAAAGGGAGGTCCCTTTGTGAAAACAGAACAATGAAGAGTCAGACTGAGTCTGCCGAAACCCCAGGGTTGCCAGATAAGTACTAAATCACTAAAACTAAGCCAATGGAGTTTGGCGAAGACCATACAAAGCCTTCTTAAGGCGACAAACATGAGACGGATTACGCGAATCAACAAATCCCGGTAGCTGAGCCATATAGTCTGGCTTGGATAGAACCCCGTTCAGAAAGGCATTTTTAACATCCAATTGATGCAGAGGCCATTGATGATGGACAGCGAGAGCCAGGACGAGGCGAACCGTGGCTGCCTTAAAAATAGGGCTAAAAGTGTGGTGAAAGTCAGAGACAAGAATTTGAGTGAACTGATGAGTGATATTTTCACCTAAATTTTAGTGTCTTTTTATATGTGTTTTTGTATTATTTTATCCGTATTTTATGTACTATTTGGTTGTGTTTTATGTTTTTATAGAAATGTGTGTGAATGAGCTTAAAGCGGATCTCAATTTGGAGTTGAAACGAGGAAGAACGAGCCAAAACAGTGAAGCGAACAGCACAAACACGGCCAGCCGAGCCCGGCAACACAACTCGTGTCCAGTGCAGAAACACGAGCTGTGTACCAAACACGGGCCTGTAACGGAAGCTGTGTGCGGAGGCCAGATTGCACAACACGGCCACCCATGTGGCCGTGTGCTGCGCACGAGCCGTGCGCTGTCCGAAGCTCGCCGTTGATCAGAATCCCAGACACGACTCGGGCCGTGTAACAGCACACGAGCCGTGTAGGTGTAAATTCTGTCAAAAATCAGAATCCTTCTAGAAGTTTCCCAAGGAGTATAAATAAATACCCCTTTATTCAATATTGGAGAGAAGATCCGAAATTCCACCCTTCCACACACATGATGAGAGTGAAAATTCATGTAATTTCGGGTTCAATTTTATATCTCTTTGAGTGTTTAATTACTATTATTTGAACATATCTTATTACTTCTAATTATTATTGACTAAATGGTGCTTGAGAGGTATTTTGGTGTGTTTTGATAGGAAAATGGATAACAATGCAAAGTTGGGGTGAAAGGTCAATTTGAGTAAAAACAGAAGACCATCTTCTATAATTTTTCTGTAATCGTGTGGAGGTCCGAATCAGTCTTGTGATACATGATTGGAAAGCCACGGAAGAGAGGAACGCATGGGCGCAAGAATCACTTTAATTGGAGGTCGGATGAAGAAGTTATGAATTAAACGGTAAGGTCGCGCAGATAAGAAAGGATTTTCGAAAATTTACGGAATTTTATTCCATGATGCACAGCATGGTTTACTTCTATGCAAATGATTTGACACGTGTAGAAATCAACTTTGTGAATTGAATTGATTTGGAGGGGCCCATCTATCAACCTTGTGTGAGATAATAAGGCTTAAGGCCCATGCAGCAGTCCAACCTATTAATGAATTATTTTGGCCCAAAGCCCAACTTATTTCAGCAGCCAAAATTCGTGAGTATATTCAAGCCCAAATTGACGTGAATTGAGGAGAGTTCTGTTTTCTCCACAACAGAACATTCACGCCCAAATTGACGTGAAGAGAAGATTCCAATTCTGTCTCTTTTACAACAATTCATGGCCAATCTCACCCATTCACTCCTCACCATCCATCCTTCTATCGAAGACGGAGATTTCGACGGAGATAAAGATTAAAGAGATGGAGTCCTCCAAAAGGGTTCTTTATTTTTAATTATTTATTTTTGTTATTTTAGCATAATGGTTAGGGTTAATTACATCTTTGTGATTTGCCCCCATAAATCCATGGGCTAAGCTTCTTTGTTGGTAATGTTAGGGCTAAATACAGTTTTGACTATGTGATTTGATTTTGCCCTAGATTTGGATTGATTATTCTGCAGATTGTTTATTTCCTTATTGAAGAGGATATTTTGAGACTTCATATTATTGTGTTTTTGGGTTTTGATTCCTTTAGTTATTCTCGACGGTATCACTGATTGATAGTTAATAGGATTCTAAATTTCTGCATAATAATTGTTGTTTCTTGTGACAGTCTTAGGGGATTGGCCTATAATACCTAAGAGTGTTAGACAATCAATTTGGAATATTAATTACTTGGTAAAACATCATTATTAGGTAATTAATAAAGAGAAAAAAAGGGTTAACAATCGCGTACCTAGAAAGGGAAGTCTAGTGCTCTAGCCTTAATTGGAATTTAGCATGAAGTACCTATAGAGGGAGAGGGAGTTAATTTCTTATTGATCTTAGGATTTTCAGCTCATTATAAGTGTTAGATCCTACCCGATCAAGGTGATTTAACTAGGCTTAGTGATCCTCTTATAAACGTCTGTAGGTAATTAATTTGGGTCTAGATAAATTAGTCGCATAGTTAAACTGTTTGCCCGAGCATTACCAATTCTCCATTCTTGAATTCCAAATCGTATTCCCTGCGTGATTTATTTTATTTGCATAATTAGTTTAATTATTTAATTTTGCTTTTATTAGTTAATTAATTATCTTTTCCAAAAACCCTCAGATTTGTCTTACATTGGAATTATCATATAGAATTACTTGTTAAATTTATAACTATCTTGTGGGAACGATATTTCACTTGGTCACGCGCACTACAATCGATCCCTTATACTTGAGGGTAAAAGAAAATAGCGATCAAGTTCTTGGCGCCGTTGCTGGGGATAGTTTATAGATTTAAATTTAATTCTATTGTGATTTATTTTCTTGTAGGACGTTAAACTTTACTTGCTTAATTTTATTTAATTTTATTTGTGATCCAAACAATTCTGATCTTTTGAGTGAGAGCAGGTGTATGATCACTAGGTCTAGTGGAAGTGCAATCGTACCATTAAACCTAGAGCTTGAAGCACTTGTTAGAGAGAACAGAAGGAAGAGAAAGCAACCTGCTACACCTATTCCTAGTTCGGAGTTGGATAGTTTTCTTTCGTCAGAAGAGGAGGAAGTTGAAAGGCTTTCACAGAAATTTGACGGAGTTGATTTAGTTGAAAAAACTGAGAATAGGAAGATGGCTGATGATCAGCAAGCTCCAACACCTATGCGAGATCAATACAAACTGAAGCACACTATGAATGCTGGGTTGAATGGACCTGCGATCACCGCAGAGAATTTTGAGTTACCTTTCGGACTGATCCGGAGGTAGAGAGGCAGCAGTTTGGTGGGACACCTTTGGAGAATCCTAGTGAGCATCTGCAGTTATTTGACGAGTATGCAAGAACGCAGAAGCACAGGAATATTCCAGAGGATGCTATCAGGATGCGGCTTTTCCCATTCTCACTTACGGGGAAAGCCAAGGAGTGGTACAACAACCTTCCTCAAGGATGTTGTACTGATTGGGAACAATTGACAGACAGGTTTCTGAATAAATACTTTCCTACATCCAAGAGTTTCTTGATAAAGAAAAGGATTACACAATTCAAACAAGGATCCTTGGAGAGTTTCTACGAGGCATGGGAGAGGTTCAAAGAGTTGTTGCGGAGCTGTCCTAAACATGGATTTTCAAAGGATACTTACTTAGGCTTCTTCTATCAAGGCTTAAGAAGAGACTCAAGAGTGTTGGTGGACGCGACAGCAGGTGGATCTATATTTAAGCAGTCTGCAGAGGCAGCTGAAGAGATATTTGAGGAGATGGCTACAAACACTTATGATTGGCCAGCAGAAAGAGCAGATGGAGAGGGTTCTTTTGACAAAGTGGCAAAGGTTGAGATACAAGCCGGAAATAGTGAAGTGTCAGCTCTCCATGATCGACTCGATGAGTTGAATAATAAGATGGATCGCCTCACGAAAGGAAACAGAGAGGAGATAACTAAAGCTGGAGATGAGGAAGAATTTGAAGAGGCGTATTATGCTATGTTCCAAGGAGGAGATAATAGAAATAGACAAAATTTTAGACCGAGCAATCAGTTTGGGGGGAGGAATGACCAAGGTAACAATCGTCAGTATCAACAGGGTTGGAACCAAGGAAATTCAAACTTCAATAACCAGAGAAGGAGTGAAAATTTGTCTTATTCTAATCCTAACAGTGCAGTTGCACCACCTCCGGGATTTGAGCCAGCTCAGAAACCTGCCGAAGGGAAACCATCAATGGATGATAAGCTTGATTTGACGCTCAAGATGATGGTCACAAACAAAGAAACGGCTGAAGCAAGGTACAAGGAAGCAGAGAAGAAGCAAAAAGAAACAGATCTTGCTATCAGTCAGTTGAATGCTGCGGTTGGTAAGTTGCAACAGCAAGGAAAATTTCCTGCACAGACTGAGTTGAATCCGAGAGAGCATCAGTGTCATGCTATTACTTTGAGAAGTGGTAAACAGTATGAAGGGCCTAGGCTGCCGGATACAGAGTACAGAGAAAATTGGTCTGGGGAAACTAACAGGGACAGTCGTGCGTACACGCACGCATCCGAGTGGATGCCCAGCCAGAACCGTGTGACACACGACGATAGCCGTGCACCATCACCAAAATATTTCTCGCACGGCACTGAAGACACGTCCAGGTTCTTGCACGACGGTAACCGTGCTATGCCGCCCGAACCGTGCACCACGTACGGTGGTTCGCACGACGTCGTGCGTGTGATGAGCAATATGCCGTGTGATCCTAATTCTGCTCCAGTTGAGTTTGTTCCTCACCATACTGATACAGTTGGTTTCCAAAGTAATATTGATCATCCAGTTGTGACTGAAAAGAAGTGGGAAAAAGCTAAAAGAGAAAGGAATAAAAAGGAAGGATTAGAGAGAAACAGTTTGGGTATTCCAAAAATAAAGTATCCCATTCCTTTTCCTACGGTGCATTTGAAAAAGGGTCTTGATGAGAAATTTCAGAAATTTGTAGAGATATTCAAGAAGATCCATATCAATATTCCTTTTGCTGAAGCAATTGAGCAGATGCCTCATTATGCAAAGTTCCTTAAGGAAATCATGTCCAAGAAGCGGAGTATTGGGGATAAGGAAACAGTGAACTTGACTGAGGAATGTAGTGCCATCATCCAGAGGAAGTTGCCAGCCAAGCTAAAAGATCCGGGTAGTTTTACTATTCCTGTTCAGATTGGGAAGAACGCCACATGCAGAGCTTTGTGGGATTTGGGGGCGAGCATTAATCTGATGCCCCTAAATACATTCAAAAGTCTTGGTTTGGGGGAGGTGAGACCTACTTCAGTGACATTGCAGCTAGCTGATAGGTCTCTTACGCACCCTAGAGGAGTTATTGATGATGTACTTGTGAAGGTGGATAAGTTCATCTTCCCAGTCGATTTCTTGGTGCTTGATATGGAAGAGGATAACAATGTGCCTCTGATTTTGGGGAGACCATTCCTAGCCACTGCTAGAGCTCTGATTGATGTTGAAGATGGAAAGTTGAGGCTCAGAGTGGGAGATGATGAAGTAGTATTTTCTCTATATAATGCATTGAAGTGGCCAGCTGAAAAAGCAAACTGCAAGTTCATTGATGTTGTTGATGAGATCATTGAGGAAAAATTGCCATTGATTTTGTCTACGGATCCATTAGAGACATGTATCAACAACTGTCTTTCTTTTCCTACTCTTGCAACTGATTTTTTATCTGATTATTCAGGTAATATTTTTGATGATGAATTTAAAGGATATTTGAATGCTTTGAATGCTTGCAGGGAAGATAAAAGAGAGGTGTTCAAAATTGAAGGAGGAAAGTGGACACCACGGTTCTTACCACTGGAGAAGGAGGAACCTGAAGCTGAAGAGAAGAAGAAGGTGGAATTGAAGCCTTTACCAGATCATCTATCATATGCCTTTTTGGGAGAAAATCAAACATATCTGGTAATTGTATCATCTGCTTTAACTGAACTTGAACTTGATAAACTGCTTAGAGTCCTTAGGGAGCATAAGTCCGCCATAGGATGGTCTTTGGAAGATTTGAAAGGTATAAGTCCATCTATTTGCATGCATAGGATCAGGTTAGAAGATGAAAAGAAAACCTCTGTGCAATATCAGAGGCGTTTAAATCCTGCGATGCAAGAAGTGGTTAGGAAAGAGGTACTTAAGTGGTTGAAGTCTGATATTATTTATGCTATTAGTGATAGCCCTTATGTGAGTCCATTGCATGTGGTATCTAAGAAGGGGGGCATGACTATAGTACAATCTGAGAATGGAGAGACTTTGGCTACTAGGATACCTACAGGTTGGCGTGTTTGTGTTGATTATAGGAAACTAAATGAAAACACACGCAAAGACCATTTTCCTTTACCTTTCATGGATCAGATGCTTGATAGGCTTGCGGGGTATGAGTTTTATTGTTTCTTAGATGGATACTCTGGTTACAATCAGATAATGATTGCACCGGAGGATCAAGATAAGACTATCTTTACTTGCCCATATGGTACTTTTGCATTTAGGAAGCTTCCTTTTGGTTTGTGCAATGCTCCTGCTACTTTACAGAGATGCATGATGTATATTTTTGAGGGTTTGATTGAAAGAATTATGGAAGTATTCATGGATGATTTTTCTGTTTTTGGATCTTCTTTTGATTCTTATTAACCTTACTGTTGTTTTGGAGAGATGCCAAGAGTCTAACCTTGTTCTGAATTGGGAGAAATGTCATTTCATGGTAAGAGAAGGTATAGTACTTGGGCATCATGTGTCTTCTAAGGGGCTGCAGGTTGATCGAGCAAAGGTGGTAGCCATTGAGAAACTTCCGCCACCGATTAATGAGAAAGGGGTTAGATCTTTCCTTGGTCATGCGGGTTTCTACCACAGATTTATCAAGGATTTCTCTAAATATTCTAAACTCTTGTCTCATTTGCTTGAGAAAGATGTACCTTTTGACTTTGATGATACTTGCTTACATGCTTTTCAGGTACTTAAAGAGGCTTTGATAACTGCTCCAATTTTGATCACTCCGGATTGTAAGCAGCCTTTTGTGTTGATGTGTGATGCTAGTGACATGGCATTGGGGGTTGTGCTTGGACAGATTAGGGAAAAGAGATTCAGACCTATTTACTATGCCAGCAAGACCTTTGATGTAGCTCAGAGGAATTACACAGTAACAGAGAAGGAGTTTCTGGCAGTGGTGTATGGCTTTGATAAGTTCTGCCCGTATCTAGTGGGCATAAAGACAGTGGTGTATACGGATCACTCAGCTATCCGCTATCTGATGGAAAAGAAGGATGCAAAGCCAAGAATAATCAGATGGATCTTACTTCTCCAAGAGTTTGATATTGAGATTAAAGATAAGAAGGGGAGTGAGAATGTGGTAGCTGATCATCTCTCTAGACTTGAGCCGCGAGATCATTATGATGAGAAGTATGAATTCATTAAGGAGGTCTTTCCTGATGAAGACATACTTGTGGTTGATTGCTTCGAGTTAGTAGAGATGGTAAAGAAGCCTCCAGCACCATGGTATGCAGATATAGTCAACTTTTTGGCTAGTGGAGGTCAAATAAAGCCTTACAAGCTGACTGAGTATCATTATAAGAAGTACATATGGGATGATCCAATTCTCTACAAGCTGTGTCCGGATAACATCATACGCCGGTGTATTCCTGAGGAAGAATGGGAGAGCGTCTTGAGTATGTGCCATGATGGACCAAATGGGGGTCACTTTGCAGCAGAGAAGACTGCAGCACGAGTTCTTCAATCAGGTTTTACTTGGCCTTCTTTATTTAAGTGCTGTAGATTTTATGTAGAGAATTGCGATAGATGCCAGCGGATGGGGGGCATATCAAAAAGAGATGAAATGCCCTTGAAGAATGTGTATGAGGTGGAGCTCTTTGATGTGTGGGGCATAGATTTTATGGGTCCATTTCCTTCATCGAATGGATTTATATATATCTTGCTTGCTGTTGATTATGTCTCGAAGTGGGTGGAAGCAATTCCAACCAAGTTGAGTGATGCAAGAACGGTCATTGCGTTCTTGAGGAAGCACATATTTTCACGTTTTGGAGTGCCGAGAATTCTCATTAGTGATGGGGGAACTTATTTTCTCAATAAGCTAATGGAGAATCTTCTCAAATCTTATGGAGTGAAACATAGAGTATCCACACCCTATCATCCGCAGACGAATGGACAAGCTGAAGTTTCCAATCGTCAAATCAAGCAGATTCTGGAGAAGACTGTGAGTACTAGCAGCAAGGATTGGGCTAGTAAGCTTGATGATGCATTTTGGGCATTCAGAACTGCGTATAAGACCGTTCTAGGCATGTCACCATTCCAATTGGTGTATGGAAAATCTTGCCACCTTCCTGTGGAAATTCAGCACAAATCCTTTTGGGCGGTGAAGAAGATTAACCTTGATCTTGAAGCAGCGGGTAGTCGTCGCCTTCTACAGTTGAATGAGCTTGAAGAGTTTAGAGAAAAGGCGTATGAAAATTCCTGTATCTATAAAGAAAGGACCAAGAGATGGCATGATGCAAAACTTCGAAGTAAGAATTTTCAAGTGGGAGATTTTGTACTCTTATTTAATTCTCGTTTGAGGCTTTTTGCAGGTAAGCTTAAATCAAAGTGGATAGGTCCATATGAGGTTAGTCGAGTTTATGAAAGTGGAATGGTTGAACTCAAGAAGAACGATGGAGCTTTCTTCACGGTTAATGGGCATCGCTTAAAGCATTATCATCATCACGGTGAAGTAGAGGTTCTGTTTGTTGATCTCTTGACTTGATATACACTGCATTCCGTCGAGCTCATCGACGTTAAACAAGAGCGCTTGGTGGGAGGCAACCCACCGTTTTATTATTTTGTTTGTTTGTTTGTCTTGTGCTAGGTGAATTATACTCAAGGTGCGTACTTACACTTAAGGTATTAACATCCTTTTCAACTTAGATTAATTGATGTTTTCATCTAAGTTTGGGGGTGTGATGTTCTTTCCCTTGTTCCATCCGCACCCAGGTATGTTTACTCTGCATTGTTTAGTGTCTGTGTGCTTGGAAGTTGATTTTTTTTAAAATTTTCGAATGTTATTCGATCTTTCGAATATTTTTTGTAACTATCCAGGTATTCTGTGTTTTTTTTATATTTATTTTTGGGTGTCCCGTGATTTTCTGTCGTTGATTTTCGTCTCTTCGATTTTTTTATCTCTTCTATGATGATGGTTTGTGTTGAGCTTTTATGATTGAGAAGGTATTAAAGGTGAGGAAGTGAACTTGCAAAATTTGAAGAAGATTAAAATCAGGTTACTTCGTTCCTTATTCTAAAATTTCTGTAAGTTTTGAATTCTTATAAGTGACCTGAATTTCTGTGAGGAGCATGAGCTTTAATTTCTATGACCTGAATTTCATGGGGATCTTTGAGTTGTTATTTTTCATGCCTATGCTAAGATGTTGATTATGATTAATAAGGGAAACATGCTTTAATTCTTAAGTACTTGAAGTTCTTGATGTGCTTGTTATGATGTATGCGTAGCCTTGAATAGTGCTCGTTCATTCTATGAAAAAGCCAAGTGAGATTTGAGCCTTTAAATCATGATACATTGACGCATGATATTTTTATTTCTTGAGCGTATCGTCCTTGTGTGTGTATTCTAGAACTTGTCTTGAGTCTCCTTGAATATTCGAGAATAGTATAGTGGATTATGAAAATGATATTAGGCCATTTTTTATTTTTAGCCCATCTTTTCCCTATACTTTACCTGAATTCATTAAATCCTTAGTCAACCCGTTGAGCCTTGAAAAATCCATTCTTTGAATAACCCGTTGAGCTTAATTAGTATTTGATTTTTCCTTGTGTTACTTGGATCAATTGAGTAATTGTTGAAGAGGTTAGAAGAAGAGTGTGAATTTGTTGGAGTTGAAAAGGATGATGAAGAAAGGAGAAGAAAAAGGATATAAAAATCCTATTCAGTTGAAAAGAAAAATAAAAGGGAGAAAAAGAAAGAAAAGAGGTAGTGCCCGAAACTGGTACCTCAAGAAAAAATAAAGTGAGAGAAAAAAAATATATTTGTGGGGTAGTGCACATACCCGTGATGCTGAAAGAAAAGAGGAAAATTAATCTCTCATTATTGTGGTTGAAGAAAGAATTGAATAATTTGGAGTTGAGGAGGGGTTGTGCTTGAAAAGAAAGTGATGAGGAAGAATTAAAAATCGTGATAGATGACCACTTGATTGATCCTAGTTTGAGTCACTTATCCATAATTTCCTACCTTATCCAAAGAGCCTACGTTACAACCAAATAAAAAGATCTTTTTGATTCATGATTTGCTAGCTACAAGTAAAAGGAGAGTTGAGACAATAGGCAAGCTTATGGTTACGCATGTACTTGAATTGAATTTGAGAACACTTATATTTAACCCAAGCGGTGTAAACTTTATACACCTTAAGCGTGAGAGAACATTATATATATCCTGTGAGCATAGGTGGGTTGAGCACTTGGATTGGTGAAGTAATTGTCTTAACTTGTATATTTTGAATGAATTGATGCTTTTGAATTGGAAGTTATGTGAACCAAGTTGAGATTGATTTCATCTTTTGAAAGCTTAGTTGATGTTATGATCCTTGCCTTTGAACATTACTTTCCATCTCATTATTCTCTTGGTTTGTCGTTTTGTTGTTCGAGGACGAACAACACCTTAAGTTTGGGGGGTTTGATGAGAGTGGAAATTCATGTAATTTTGGGTTCAATTTTATATCTCTTTGAGTATTTAATTACTATTATTTGCACATATCTTATTACTTCTAATTATTATTGACTAAATGGTGCTTTAGAGGTATTTTGGTGTGTTTTGATAGGAAAATGGATAACAATGCAAAGTTGGGGTGAAAGGTCAATTTGAGTAAAAACAGAAGACCATCTTCTATAATTTTTCTGTAATCGTGTGGAGGTCCGAATCAGTCTTGTGATACATGGTTGGAAAGCCACGGAAGAGAGGAACGCATGGGCGCAAGAATCACTTTAATTGGAGGTCGGATGAAGAAGTTATGAATTAAACGGTGAGGTCGCGCAGATAAGAGAGGATTTTCGAAAATTTACGGAATTTTATTCCATGATGCACAGCATGGTTTACTTCTATGCAAATGATTTGACACGTGTAGAAATCAACTTTGTGAATTGAATTGATTTGGAGGGGCCCATCTATCAACCTTGTGTGAGATAATAAGGCTTAAGGCCCATGCAGCAGTTCAACCTATTAATGAATTATTTTGGCCCAAAGCCCAACTTATTTCAGCAGCCAAAATTCTTGAGTATATTCACGCCCAAATTGACGTGAATTGAGGAGAGTTCTGTTTTCTCCACAACAGAACATTCACGCCCAAATTGACGTGAAGAGAAGATTCCAATTCTGTCTCTTTTACAACAATTCACGGCCAATCTCACCCATTCACTCCTCACCATCCATCCTTCCATCGAAGACGGAGATTCCGACGGAGATAAAGATTAAAGAGACGGAGTCCTCCAAAAGGGTTCTTTATTTTTAATTATTTATTTTTGTTATTTTAGCATAATGGTTAGGGTTAATTACATCTTTGTGATTTGCCCCCATAAATCCATGGGCTAAGCTTCTTTGTTGGTAATGTTAGGGCTAAATACAGTTTTGACTATGTGATTTGATTTTGCCCTAGATTTGGATTGATTATTCTGCAGATTATTTATTTCCTTATTGAAGAGGATATTTTGAGACTTCATATTATTGTGTTTTTGGGTTTTGATTCCTTTAGTTATTCTCGACGGTATCTGTTGAGAGTTGAATTTCACGCATTTTATATATGCACATTACACCATTTTGCTTAGGAAAGTTATTATTTTTGCATGGAATTATGTACATTTGAGTATTTATATGATTTTGATGCTACTAAGGTGTTTTGTTGAGTTTTGAAGGGTAAAACATGATCAAAAGTTCAAAGTTGGAATGAGGAATGAAAGTGAGAAGGAATGCTGAAAAATACAGTCCAGGTTGCACAAATTTTCTGTATTCTTGTAGAAGTCCAAATTGATCATGTGATATATAGTTGGAAAGCCACAGAAGAGAGGGTCATTTTGACATAAAGAACACCCCAATCGGATTCTAAACGAGAATGTTATGATCAAAGTGTTAACATCGCACATGCTGTACCGAGCAGCCATTTTGCATGACTTTTTACATATTCAAATGTTGGATTTTCTGAAAGCCAAAGAAGGGAGGATCGCATGAGCACAAAAATCACCCAAATTGGAGTCCGTATGAAGAAGTTATGCTCGAAACGGTGAAATCGCGCAGTGCAGTCTTCGCAGCTCGGGAGGCCGCTCGGCTAGAGCGGGACCAACTTTGTGCGAATTTTCAGCCGAGTGGGGTGCCTTCAGAGCCTACACACGTTCCCGTTTCACCTATATGCTGCTCGGCAGGTTTAGGGGCCGCTCGGCCATGAGCTCGGCTCGAGCATGGTGCCGAGCGGCTCAGTTCAGGGCCCAGACGGGGCCTGTTCGACGCAGCAGTGTATATATACCCTCAAATCGCGATTCTGAAGCAGATTGGTCGCGAAAACAGCCCTGCAACAGTCCAAGAGAGAATTAGGGAGATCAATACACAAATTGGAGAGAACCCATCCATAATCCATCATCAATTCACACCTCCTATCACACCCATATCAGATTACAATCTGATTTCATCCTCCATCCAATTCCACAAGGGTTTCAAGTGCTAATTGAGGAAAAATCAAGCAATTGAAGAGACGAAGAAGGAACGTGAGATTGCTCCTACACTAGGGTTTCACAATTCCTATCTATTCCTTTCTATTACTTTGATTATTGTTATGAATTGCTTAGCCATGAGGATTGCTTGTAATCTCATGGGCTAGTTTTATATACAGTTCTAGGGTTTGATGGATTGATTTGATTGATTTGGGGATTTAGACCAAAGATTGGGATTTTATGCAGTTGAGCTTTTGATTTTACTTATTTTACTAAGACATGTTAATCTGCTTCGTAACGTCTTCATAATATATTCATGACATCCGCTATAATGCTTGGATTATTGTGTTAGCTTGTGTGCGTTCATGATTGGTATTGTCTATCTGTTAGGGATTAGAGTAGCTCCGCTATAAGCACTTTAATTTCATGAACTGGTAAATCAAATACTTGATTAGTTTAGTGGAACAATGCAATTAGACAATCAAGTAGGAAGTGAATAGAACCTTGTAGTAATTCCAGAAAATATCTTGTTAGTCGGGCTTACCATCCGGAGGTATTGTTGCTTGCTTTGATTATTATCTAGGAATAAGGCTTGGTAATATTTGCGCACCTTAGGATTTAAACCAGATTATACTGTTAGCTTAGAATCGAATCATATTCGGTGGGATAACAGGGATATGTGGTGTATTTTCAGTGAGACTGCATGAATGAACAATCGTGAGTTTAATAACCCAAATTAATTGGTCTCTACCTGATACCTTAGAACTGTTCGTTATCTCTTGATTAGAAACTTGCTTTTATTTTTATTGCCTTTTAATTAATTTAGTTATTTATATTTTCAGTAATTTAGATAATTAATTCAATTATTTATTATTTGCGTATTTTAGTTAATTCGCAACAAAACATTGAAAATTGGTTACCTTATTCTGATTAAGCTAGTATAATTAGAAAATAAATAGTTAGCTGTCCCTTGGGTTCGATAATTTAACTTGGTCACTTACCGCTACAATTGATATCCTTCATACTTGGGGATTAAATTATAGTGCGCAGAAAAAGCCTATCAAGTTTTTGGCGCCGTTGTGCCGGGGACAGTTTTAATTATTTATTTTCTTTTATTACTTAGTTAATTAGAATATTTTCTTTGGGATTTAATTGTTTTACTTTGGATTTTTCTTGAAGTTGCATGCAAACTAGGTCAAAGACGAGAGCACAAGATCTTGAATTTGATCCGCTTCTGCGAGGAAAAGAAGAGTAAAATCAAAGAATACCAAAGCACCTTCTAAAGCAATTTTAGAGGAGGAAGAAGTGCAGATTGAGAATCAGGCTATCCTAGAAGAGGCTGAATCAGAGTTTGAATCAGAATCTGAGACAGAACCTGAAACAGCATCAATGGGAGAAAGAGTCGATGAGGATGACATCGTCATCCGAGAAACTTTTAAGTCGGAGGATCAGGCATAGTTGGAGCCGTTCAAGCTGATGAAACAAACAACATAAGGCCAGCCCTGATTCATATGGTGGAGAAAAACCCCTTTGCCGGAGACGTTTTTTATGAGCCCTATGGCCATCTTAAGCGTTTCAACAGCTACATATACAATGAAAGCTGCTGATGCTACTAATGATAGATGGAAAATGAGACTTTTTCAGTTTTCATTGGTTGATAAGGCAAGGGAGTGGTATGATAAGCTAAAGGGAGACAGTTGCTCAAACTAGACTGAGTTGCAGCAGTTGTTCGTGGATCGATTTATGCCACCAGGAAAGGTTCTTTTACTGAAACAGGAGATCAATCAATTCAAGCAGCGGAGAGATGAGTCGTTTGGAGAGGCTTGGAAAAGGTTTACTGATGCGTTGAGGAGATGCCCACAGCATGGATTCAAAAAGTCTCAACTCATCAGCGTCTTCTATAATGGCCTTGACAACGAATCTAGAGTATTGGTTGATGCTTCTGCGGGAGGAACAATTTTTGGCAAAACATCCAATGTCGTAGAGAAATTATTTGATGATATCTCTTTGAACTCAAGGGATTGGCCATCTGAGAGGATCCGAGGGACTTATATACTTGGTAAAGTTGCAAAGGTTGAAGAGAAATTTTCTGAAGCTGATAAGAATGATAAGGTTATCGCTCAATTGGAACAAATGAATAAGAACCTGATTACTCTGATATCAGGTAATAATGGGGGAGGCAACCGAGGGTCTGCTAGTGATGATGTAGTGATGAACCTTCAAGAGGTCGAGGATGCTAATTGGGCTATGGGGTAGAGTCTTCAGGGTTCGAGAGCTCCTCAAAATTGGCAAGGAAATAGGTACCCTCAAGGTAATTCGAACCAGAGGAATATCCAAGGGGGAGGTCCTAATAATCAAGGAGGCAATTGGCAGAATCAGAGGCATGAGAACTTCTCTTATTCAAATCCGAATAATGCAGTTCCATATCCTCCTAATTTTGATCCTGGTGCTAAGACTGAAGAAGGGAAGTCCAGTATTGACGATGTGTTAGCAAGATACATGAAGAAGAATGATGCCGACATAAACAAGATCAATAACTGCATTGTTCTCATGGACTCGAATATGACCAAACAGAATGAGGAAGTGAACAAGCAGTTGAAGAATTTGTCATATAACATAGGGCAGATCTCCACTACAGTAAATCAGCAGCAAGTGCAGTTTCAGAAAGGAAAATTTCCTTCGGATACGGAAATCAACCCAAAGGAGAGTGTTAATGCGATCACTTTGAGATCCGGAAAGCATTACGAAGGTCCAGAATTGGTACAGAATGAATCAGAACTGATGCAGAAGGATACAGAACAGAAGCAGGACGAAACAGGGACGGGACAGGGTCAATCTTCCGCCGCTCGGCCACCCGCTCGGGCCGAGCCGCCTACCGCCGATGCCGAGTCGCCGTCGAGTGGGGTTCCGACCGGTTCAGTTGAGTCCTCTGGTTCGGGAGGAACCCAGCTCGGCTCAGTTCTTCCACAGCTCAGCTCGAGCGAGCCAACGAGCTGTCCTCCGGGTTTTCCAGCGCGTCCGAATTCTGTACAGAGTCAGTCTGATCTGGAAATCGCTGATAAAAAGTGGCAGAAAGCAAAGAAACTGAGAGAAACAGAATTGGTATTCAAGAAAGACAGTTTGGGATTACCGATCACAAAGGTACCAATTCCTTTCCCTCAGAAATTCTTGTCAAAAAGCTTGGATGAGAAGTTCAGAAAGTTTGCTGATGTAATGAGGAACATACAAATCAATATTCCTTTTTCTGAAGCTTTGGAGTCAATGCCATACTACGCAAGATTCATTAAAGAACTTATCTCCAGAAAGAGGAAGCTTAACAGTGTGGAGACAGTGAATTTGACAGAGAACTGCAGCTCTATTATTCAGAAAAAGCTTCCAGAAAAATTGAAGGATCCAGGGAGCTTCATCATTCCCTATGAGATTAGAAAAGGACCATCTAGGAGAGCACTGTGTGATTTAGGAACCAGTATAAATTTGATGTCTTTATCAGTGTTCAAGAAGCTTAGTTTGGGGAAGTTGAAACCTACGTCTGTTGCCCTACAGTTAGCAGATCGATCGTTGACATACCCCGAGGGAGTGATTGAAGATGTGCTAGTGAAGGTGTCGAATTTGACTTTTCCTGTGGATTTCCTTGTACTTGACATGGAGGATGAAAAGGATGGTGCGCCTCTGATCTTGGGGCATCCATTCCTTGCAACTGGAAGGGCTCTAATTGATGTGTTCAAAGGAGAGTTGAGGCTTAGGGCTGATGATAAGGAGATTGTCTTTTTTTTGAATCAGGAGATGCAGTGGCCCACGGATCAGCAGCAGTGCAAGTCTGTGGATGTAGTGGACACAGAGCATGATGAGAACTTTACCCTTTCTGATGCAGAGTTTGAGAATTTGTCTAATGATGCATGTATTGATTATCTTGAGAAGTTACTTGCATTGGGCGATGCTAGGGTAAATCGGAATAAGAGGTCCACTTTTGAAGTGGGGATGAAGCCTGCTGCTAAGGAAGAGAAGCAAAAGAGCCAAAGCATTGAAGTGGTAGAGGAGATCGCAGGACCAGACTTATCTCTTACTTTTCCTACTACTAACTCTAATAAGATATTTGATAATCTTTTAGTTGCAGTAAAGATGGATGATCCATATCTGAAGCCTCCGAACATACCTCCGGATTTTTATTCTTATATTGATGTTGAAAATTCTAACTTGTTTGATCCTTATTTTGCTACGCAGGTTGAGCCTACAATTGAATGGAAGATTGACAAGAAGGAATCGAGCCAGTCATGGGAGAAAAAGAATTTAAAGAGTCATATTTCAGTGACAAAGAAGGGTGAGATGGTTAGTACAGAAAATAAGAGAGGATGGAAGTACTTGAAAGTAAAGATGAGAGAAGACTATCCTCCGATCCAGTAGTTGAAAAGAGGTATCCTGTCGTGACTCTCCGACGTTAAACATGAGCGCTTGTTGGGGGCTGTCCCTTCCGTTTTATTGCTTTTATATGTCTGTGTTGGTGTAGGAGTTTTATTAGGTGTTGCTTGACTGCGGTATATACTTCTTTGTAAACTTAGTTTCTCACTTCGTTTAATCTAAGTTTGGGGGGGTAACGTACATATCTTGTCTTGCAGTGTCGAAATAGAATTTTTACATTGTGTTGTTGCTTGGAGAGTCGATTTTTTGCGGATTCTTAATATTTTTGATTTATTTGAGAATATTGAGGGTTCAATTTTTTGCAATTTTCCAGGTTTCGTGTTGCTTTTGTTTGTGTTTATTTGTTTTGTGTTAATCCTAGTATCGGTGTAGTCGATTTATGGTTCTCTAGGATGATTTTCTGATTTTTCTTGGCACTTGATTATATGTGTGATTGTGTTTGAGAAACAGTTTGAGATTGTGCTTGGATATTGAGATACTTGAAATCTGATTATGTGCAAGGAAGATTAGCTATGTAGCTTTATTAGGAGTGCTCATTCATTCTCACAGCCATGTGAGATTTTGAGGCTTTTGAAATCATGACAAATTGCATGATTCAGTTTATTCTTGTGAGTATCGTTCATACACACGTATTCTAGAACTTGGCTTTATATCTTGCTTGAAGCTACGTGTTTGATTAGACAATAGGAGATGATCTTAGGCCATCTTTGTTATTTATTAGTCACTAGCCAAATTATTATCCTACCTATTGAAATTATCCGTAGTTAACCCTTTTGAGCCTAAAAGCCTTATTTTTGTGGAAGCCTACGTGATTAGCCAATTGATCCATTTGCTAGCCTTAAAAATTCCTACCTAGTAGAGAGTTGAAGGAGTCAAGTTGGTATCTTGTGAAGAAACATAAAAGGAGAATAAGTTGGAAGTGATGAAAATTGTTGAAAAGATAGGTTAAATTGTTGCATAGAGGGGTAGTGTCCAAAACTGGTACCCCATGAAAAGGGTAGTGCCTGAAACTGGTACTCTTATTTGAAAAAGAAAAAAAAAGAAAAGAGGGAAGAAGAAAAAAAATTTCAAGTAAGGATGTGGTGTTCAAAAGTGAAGGAGGAATCAAGTTGCAAAAAGCATTGAAGAGCATTGAAGAAGAAAGAAGAAAGTAAGTTGTTTATTGAAAAGTTGTAAGTCTTCTTTGATTCTCTACTAGTGATTGAGTCACGATATCCATATATTTCATACCTTTACCAAAGAGCCAACATTACAACCTAACGCAAGACCTTTGTGATCCTATTGTTGAAATTATTTCTTTAGTCGAGAGTTGAGATGATTGCCAAGCTTATGGTTACGCGTGTGTTTGAATTGATTATGAGTGTAAACACCATACCCTAAAGTGTATATCTCGCACTTGAGTGTTGAGCGTAAATACTACCCGTGAGAATGGGTGGATGAGCATTCCGAATGAGTGAAATAGTTGATTTGAATTGTATGTTCTTAGATGGATGGTTATTTTGCATCTGAAGTATGATCTTTGAATTGTTATATTGTCTTGGATGTCTTCTGCTGTGAAATTTCCTCTCAATTAATCTATATTGGTTTTTAAGGTCGTTGCCTCGGGACGAGCAACAGGTAAGTTTGGGGGTTTGTTGAGAGTTGAATTTCACGCATTTTATATATGCACATTACACCATTTTGCTTAGGAAAGTTATTATTTTTGCATGGAATTATGTACATTTGAGTATTTACATGATTTTGATGCTACTAAGGTGTTTTGTTGAGTTTTGAAGGGTAAAACATGATCAAAAGTTCAAAGTTGGAATGAGGAATGAAAGTGAGAAGGAATGCTGAAAAATACAGTCCAGGTTGCACAAATTTTCTGTATTCTTGTAGAAGTCCAAATTGATCATGTGATATATAGTTGGAAAGCCACAGAAGAGAGGGTCATTTTGACATAAAGAACACCCCAATCGGATTCTAAACGAGAATGTTATGATCAAAGTGCTAACATCGCACAACCTGTACCGAGCAGCCATTTTGCATGACTTTTTACATATTCAAATGTTGGAGTTTCTGAGAGTTCTTTATATGTATAGAAAGCCAAAGAAGGGAGGATCGCATGAGCACAAAAATCACCCAAATTGGAGTCCGTATGAAGAAGTTATGCTCGAAACGGTGAAATCGCGCAGTGCAGTCTTCGCAGCTCGGGAGGCCGCTCAGCTCGAGCGGGACCAACTTTGTGCGAATTTTCAGCCGAGTGGGGTGCCTTCAGAGCCTACACACGTTCCCATTTCACCCATATACTGCTCGGCAGGTTTAGGGGCCGCTCGGCCATGAGCTCGGCTCGAGCATGGTGCCGAGCGGCTCAGTTCAGGGCCCAGACGGGGCCTGTTCGATGCAGCAGTGTATATATACCCTCAAATCGCGATTCTGAAGCAGATTGGTCGCGAAAACAGCCCTGCAACAGTCCAAGAGAGAATTAGGGAGATCAATACACAAATTGGAGAGAACCCATCCATAATCCATCATCAATTCACACCTCCTATCACACCCATATCAGATTACAATCTGATTTCATCCTCCATCCAATTCCACAAGGGTTTCAAGTGCTAATTGAGGGAAAATCAAGCAATTGAAGAGACGGAGAAGGAACGTGAGATTGCTCCTACACTAGGGTTTCACAATTCCTATCTATTCCTTTCTATTACTTTGATTATTGTTATGAATTGCTTAGCCATGAGGATTGCTTGTAATCTCATGGGCTAGTTTTATATACAGTTCTAGGGTTTGATGGATTGATTTGATTGATTTGGGGATTTAGACCAAAGATTGGGATTTTATGCAGTTGAGCTTTTGATTTTACTTATTTTACTAAGACATGTTAATCTGCTTCGTAACGTCTTCATAATATATTCATGACATCCGCTATAATGCTTGGATTATTGTGTTAGCTTGTGTGCGTTCATGATTGGTATTGTCTATCTGTTAGGGATTAGAGTAGCTCCGCTATAAGCACTTTAATTTCATGAACTGGTAAATCAAATACTTGATTAGTTTAGTGGAACAATGCAATTAGACAATCAAATAGGAAGTGAATAGAACCTTGTAGTAATTCCAGAAAATATCTTGTTAGTCGGGCTTACCATCCGGAGGTATTGTTGCTTGCTTTGATTAGTATCTAGGAATAAGGCTTGGTAATATTTGCGCACCTTAGGATTTAAACCAGATTATACTATTAGCTTAGAATCGAATCATATTCGGTGGGATAACAGGGATATGTGGTGTATTTTCAGTGAGACTGCATGAATGAACAATCGTGAGTTTAATAACCCAAATTAATTGGTCTCTACCTGATACCTTAGAACTGTTCGTTATCTCTTGATTAGAAACTTGCTTTTATTTTTATTGCCTTTTAATTAATTTAGTTATTTATATTTTCAGTAATTTAGATAATTAATTCAATTATTTATTATTTGCGTATTTTAGTTAATTCGCAACAAAACATTGAAAATTGGTTACCTTATTCTGATTAAGCTAGTATAATTAGAAAATAAATAGTTAGCTGTCCCTTGGATTCGATAATTTAACTTGGTCACTTACCGCTACAATTGATATCCTTCATACTTGGGGATTAAATTATAGTGCGCAGAAAAAGCCTATCAGTATCATTGATTGATAGTTAATAGGATTCTAAATTTCTGCATAATAATTGTTGTTTCTTGTGACAGTCTTAGGGGATTGGCCTATAATACCTAAGAGTATTAGACAATCAATTTGGAATATTAATTACTTGGTAAAACATCATTATTAGGTAATTAATAAGGAGAAAAAAGGGTTAACAATCGCGTACCTAGAAAGGGAAGTCTAGTGCTCTAGCCTTAATTGGAATTTAGCATGAAGTACCTCTAGAGGGAGAGGGAGTTAATTTCTTATTGATCTTAGGATTTTTAGCTCATTATAAATGTTAGATCCTACCCGATCAATGTGATTTAACTAGGCTTAGTGATCCTCTTATAAACGTCTGCAGGTAATTAATTTGGGTCTAGATAAATTAGTCGCATAGTTAAACTGTTTGCCCGAGCATTACCAATTCTCCATTCTTGAATTCCAAATCGTATTCCCTGCGTGATTTATTTTATTTGCATAATTAGTTTAATTATTTAATTTTGCTTTTATTAGTTAATTAATTATCTTTTCCAAAAACCCTCAGATTTGTCTTACATTGGAATTATCATATAGAATTACTTGTTAAATTTATAACTATCTTGTGGGAATGATATTTCACTTGGTCACGCGCACTACAATCGATCCCTTATACTTGAGGGTAAAAGAAAATAGCGATCAACACACATCACACATAATTCTCTCCATTTTACACCATCATCTTCATTCACTCACCATTCTTTGGATCTACCATCATCCAACCATAAAAATCATCATCCAATTGAAGAAAAGAAGCAAGGAAGAGAGGAAGATAACAAGGGAATGAAGGAAATCACCATTGAAGTGACATCAAGGGAGTTTCCATTCATTTCTTGTATTAAACCTCATAGTTTCATCATGTTTTGTAAGGATCTTAATGTCTATGTTCATTTCCTTCTTAATATGGTAGGCTAATCTCCCTTGTGAGATTAGCAACATGAGAGTTGTTAGATAATTTTGGGGATTTGTGTATTCAAATTCATATGTTGATTGGATCTATGATTTTTTACCATTGATTATTAATTGCTTGAATTGTATTGATGATTTGTGTGTTTAGTTGTTCTAGATATGTGATTAGATTGAGAAATCAATTATATGCTTAGGATAATTAAGTGAATCATTTCATCAAACACTTCATGTGCATTATAGATTGTGAAGAGATTGAGAAGTCCTTCATAGTTTATAACCCTTTGGTAGGACATGTGATTGATTTGATCGAGAGATTGATTAATTGTGTGAAGGGACTCTCATTTAAGCTTAGTACCTAGTTGGAATTGTTTAAGTGAGAACCAATCCATTGAGCTATTTGATATTCATATCATATCCATCTTGAGAGGGAGTTTAGGTGATTTTAGTGTTAGCCCTTAGTCTTCAATCCATGATACATATGAATTTGATACATAATTCCTAGAATTACCACTTCTTGATTGTTGTTAATCTCACTTTTAATCAATTTGGTAAACCACTTTTCATCCATCCATCTTGTTCGTTTGATCATTGCTTGTTCACTTGCATTGATTGATTTAATTTCTTGTTTGATCAACCTCCCTTTGATGATTAGTCTCTATAAAATTATAAGAAACGTGAGATCGCTTAAGCACTAGTGCCTACCTCCCTTGGGTTCGATAATTTCTTGAATTGGTCATTCTCCACTATACTATGGCTAATCAAATGGCGCCGTTGCCGGGGAGGCAACGGTTGCTAGTAGCTTAACGAAGGATCGTTTTGAGTAATCTTAATAGAGACATTTTTTTATTTTATTTGTTTACTTGTATTTGCTTTGTGAAACCTTGTTCTAACTTCTTTTGCTTTGGAGGTATATGCAAACAAGATCCAAGGGGAAACAAGTAGAACCTATCGATTGGGAGATTGAGCATACGTTGAGAAGGAGAAGAAAGGAGAACAAAAATAGTGAGCAAATGGAGAACTTTCAAGAGGATAATCGTGTGGAGATAGAGCATGATGGGGAAGGAGGACACAATATGAACGTGCATGACAACGCACCTCAATTCAATGCAAATCTTCCTCAACAAGCCTATCAAAATCATGGAGCTATGAACAACCAAGCTTTGCTTCAACAAATGGTGCAACAAGTTCTAAGGCAACAAGGCTTTCAACAAGCTTATGCTCCTTCGCAACAAGCATATGTACCACCACCACCACCTCCGGTGCAACATGGAATGCAAAATGATCAAAGGGTGATCCGGAATTTCTTTATGCCAAGAGCAATGCCACAAATAATGGGGCCACCAATCCATGCTAATAACTTTGAATTTAAGATGGGCTTGATTTCTATGGTGAGGGAGCAACAATTTAGTGGAACTCCGAATGAAGATCCTAATGCTCATCTAGCCCAATTTGTGGAGATTGCTAATACCGTGAAGATGAATGGGGTGAGTGAAGATTGTATCAAGATGAGGTAGTTTCTATTTTTGTTGAGGGATAGAGCTCGAACATGGCTCTCCACTCTTACTCCCAGTACGTGCAACACATGGGACGAACTTGCACAAATGTTCTTGAACATATATTTCCCACCTTCTAAAATGCTTCGAATGAAGAGCTTGATTACTCAATACAAGCAATTGCGTCAAGAAAGCTTTTACGAAGCGTGGGAAAGATTTAAGGAAATGCTACGCAAGTGTCCTCAACATGGATTTTCGGAAAATCAACAAGTGGGGTTTTTCTACCAAGGTTTGGTAAATGGTCAAAGAGTGCTTGTTGATGCTTCGGCGGGTGGATCCGTACTTGGAGTGACTCCGGAAAGGGCTATTCGAATTTTTGATTAAATTACTACAAATGTCTACCAATGGCCATCGGAGAGGGTAAGTGGATGCTACGGATTTGAGAGCTATGATCAAGGGCAATACTCGAGTGTGAAGAGTGTGAATGTTGAGCCACAAACGCCAAGCATGGAAATAATAGTAGCGGAGGTAATGAAGCAAATGAGTTTGAAACAAGGAGTGACTAATCAAGGAGTTAATATGGTTGATGGCCAAATGGATCAAAGTGTGCTTCCTCCAAATGGTGTTAGTGGGGAACAATGGGCTATGACAATGCCACGTGTGGAGGATGTGCAATACATGCAAGGAAGAAACTACCAAGGGAATTACCAAAATAATTTTCAAGGTAGTTTCAACCAAAGTCAAGGAAACTATCCACCAAGGCAAGGAGGTTTCAATGGTCAAAGTAGTGGAAGCTCATACCCACAACAACAACAAAGGCATGGTAACTTTTCCTACTCTAATCCAAGCAATGCGGTTGCGTATCCTCCGGGATATCAATCGGGGGCTAAGGCACCGAACAATGAGGGAAGAGCATCAACCGATGAGCTACTTGAACAATTGATTGCATCAAACAAAGCTAGAGAAGTATCGGAAAAAGCTAGAGATGAAGCTAATGAAAGAAGATTCAAAGCTATTGAGGAAAATAATGAAAGAAGATTCAAAGCTATTGAGAAAAATAGTGATAGAAGATGCAAAGCTTTGGAGTACAATGTTGGACAAATAGCAAGTTCATTGAGTGCTCAACAAAAATGAAAGTTTTCGGCCACAACCGAAGTTAATCCAAAGGCTCAATGTTTGTTGGTTGATATGAAAGAGGAACGAAAGGTTGAAGAAGGGTTGGTGGAAAGCAAGGTTGTTGGAGAAATGGAAGAAGTATGTAAGAAAGAAGAGAATGGGCCTAAATGGATACCCAAGTGGAAGAGGGTGCAAGAGGAAAAGAAAGTAGAGGAGAAGGTCAAAGAAGAAGAGTATAAACGTGACTATTGGGGTATCCCAATCACTCTATTCCATATTTCCTATCCACAAATATTTGTAAAGGAGGAGAAGAAGAAGGAATTTGAGGAGTATGTCATGTCGCTCAAGAAGAAGTATAAAGAGAAAAAGAAAGAGGAGCAACCCGAAATGAGTAAGTCGATGCAAAAAGGGGGACCTACGAAGGTTGGTGATCCGGGGAAGTTCATAATTCCTTGTGATTTTGAAGGAAAAAGAACCCTTGATGCATTGTGTGACTTGGGGGCAAGTGTCAACGTGATGTCTCATGCCACGTTTAAAGACCTTGAAATTGGAGAGCTAAATCCTACGACTATCCGTCTTGAAGTGGTAAATGGTGAAGTTGTGAAGCCACTTGGGATTGTTGAAGACGTGGAGGTGAAAGTGAAGGGGCTAGCTTTCCCGGTTGATTTCATGGTGTTGGAAGTAAAGGCGGACCCTCGAGTTCCACTCATTTTGGGAAGACCATTTCTAGCCACCGGAAGAGCAAAGATTGATGTTGGGAGAGAAGAGCTTTCCTTGAGCTCAAATGGAGAGAATGTCACATTCTTGTGCAAGAAAGATAAAGGGATCAAGCCTCATCATACAAGGCCTCCGGATGATTTCGATGATCATGATTCTCTTCTCTTTGACAATTTAAATTTATTTCTTCATGATTATATGAAATTTTCAAATGCTAACTTATCTTCTTATGATGTTAATAGGATGAAAGAATCGGGGCTTGATTGGAAAATCGATAAAGAAGAAAAAGGAAGTCCACTAGAATCACTCCTTGATGAAGATTTGATGCTTGTAAGAAAGAATGGAGAAGTTGAATTAGTGGACAAAAAGAGGGCTAAGCTATTGTTCAAAGTGAGGATGCGAGGAGAAAGTGGGATGGTGTTGGCAATTGGATCGTGCGGTTCAACGTGATCGTTAGTAAAACAGGTAAACAAAATCAGTGGAAGCATAAAACGTGTTTACCGTACTTCTGGGTCGATGTAGAGGATGAACAGCGGTGAAGAACACCTCTGATCTTCTACTGTATGTCCCAAAGTCAACTCTGGTGTTGAGTGGTCAACAATCCCCAGAGTTCTCTCATTCTGCTCTCTGTTTTCTCCCGTGTGTCAAAAGAGGCACTAACTTAGGTTTAACAGGAACTGAGATGACTTATATACTTGGGCTACAGCAGGGACCAGGAGGAGAAATTGGGCTGGGCCTCAATTGAATTTAATTAACCAAGCTTAGCCCAAAGCTTTTAATTAAATCCAATAATAATAATATAGTCCACTAAAATATTATTACTGCACTACCCGTCCAATCCCAAAATTATGTTCTGGGCTCCTTCTTATTATAAGCCCGATAGTCTCCCCATGTTTAAGATATACAATGTCCATTAATTAATTAAGTTACTGACAACTCAAATTAATTAATATCTCATCCGAGAGTAGTACCACTCAACCTTATTATCATGCCGGAAATTAATTCACTTGCAAGATTTACATGATAAACCTTATGAGCTCCTCAAGGGGACATCATCAACCTATGTCGGACATGAATTCCTTCTACAATCAACAGCACACCATAGATACAACACTATTTCCCAACTCACCGAGTTTGTTGATTTAATACTTATAAATCTCACCCATTGATGAATCAAAGAAATACATACTGCCCTACGTGTCGAGGTTATTGTATAGGGATTAAGAGTACGAACTTCCATAATAACAGAGATCAAGTTCTTCTATAAGTCAGTATAAGTCGAACGATCTCAGGCGGTCCTGCTCAATACACACAAGTGCACTAATGTGATTCTATAGTCAAGACAAGCTAATACCAAACCACACTACAACCATACCGATAGAGAGTCCCCGTCTATCTCAGTTGTGAGCATCTGTTTATACTTTATAAGGAAACCGATAATATGATCTTCCGCGTGTTGTCGCACAACATATTATCTACAGTATAAAGTAAATGGACTATTGCATCATGCATATAAAATAAATTATAAGATGCAATCATTTGATCAATGATTCTCATTTCAAATATTGTTATGACATTGTTCATACTAAAGCTAGACTTTTAGTATACAATCCAACAATCTCCCACTTATACTAAAAGACTATGCTGTCATGTCTTCTGCCATACATCTGATTCCTACTCCCACTTACGCGACCATTAAAAGCTCTCGCCTTAAGGTCCTTGTAAATGGATTACTAGGTCATCATCCGATGCAATCTAGGCGACAACAACCTTCCCCTCATCATACGATTTCTCGTAACAGGTGGTACTCGCGCTCCATGTGTTTAATTGCCTTATGGACTTGTGATTTCTTCAAGTTTGCAACTGCACCAATATCATCAATGTAAATTGTGATTACCTTGGGCAAACTTAGAAACACTTCGAAGTCCATCATGAAGTCTCTAGAGTCATATAGATACTTTGGCTGCCTCATAGGCTCCAATTTATCATCTTTCCATGATGGAGTCCGGAGTTTGAAATATATTTCTATATAACACTCCTCCACATTATGACTCTACTTCCTAAGATTAAACACATAACCTTTGAGGAGAATTTACTACCGTCCAATCTGACTAAAAAATCCGAATCTACGTAATCCACAAGAAGCAGTGAATCTGTTTAGTAAATCCACATATAATTTCCAGTCCTTCTCAGGCACTTTATATATATCTTACTACAGTTCATCATTCTTGTTCCGGGTTACGTTGATACCTTCTGTTCATGCGTTCAGCAACACAGATATCCAACTTCGTTCATAGCATTCTTTAGATTAAGCTTCCTTATTCGCCGAAGCATAAGGAACCGCTTTCATCTACTATATCTTCTTCTTGTGTCTCAAAGACACATTCACTTAGATAAATTTACATGCTAAATGAGTATCGACTGTATCATTTTATGAAACTTGAGATAAGCATAATATCCTTTCTTGTGATCCGTATTACCGTGATCAAAAGGATGTATTTTGCCTTTCTTAAGTCCTTCATCTTTACCGCTTTATTAACCGCACCCATACGCCCGATAATACTCTTTAATTGTCTCCAATGAGCAAGATACTATCTACGTATAGTACAAGAAACACCACCACGTTTCCGTCACTCTTTACAACACACAAGACTCATCCGCTCATTGATTTAAATCCATGCCACTGGATTACCTAATCAAAACAGATGCTTCACTATCTTAAAACTTGCTTTAGTCCATCGCTGGACACTTTTAAGCTTACTATCAAAATGCTATTAGTACTTTGCAATGAATTACTCTGGTTGCTTCACATAGATGTTTTCCTCAAGACTTCCAATCAGGAAAGCTGTCTTGACATCTATTTGCTGTCCCTCATAATTTAATATGAGCAGCAATAAATAAAAGAATCCGGATCAATTTAAGCATAGCTACCAGCGAATATGTTCCCTCATAATCGAACTATTTCTTTCTGAGTACATCTTTTCGCAACAAGCTTTGCTTCCAAGGTTTTCACCTTTCTGTATGATCCTCTTTTATTTCCCCTGACCACTTGCAATGGCTTTTACACCATTTTAGTGATCCTTCAAGCTCCAGACTTAATTTAGAATCTGTAGATTCTATTTCAACATTCATTGCAACTTACTAAAATTCCGCATTTTCATCTTGTAGTGCTACTTCGTATCCGTGGGATAATACCATGTTCACTAGGGATCAAGTCTCACGACTCTCCCAAAATATATATTTATGGGTTGTCATACAACCCTCCCACTACGACAAGGCACTACATGTAATTGTGTATCAGACGTGACACGCGTTGCAGTTTACCTTGTAGTATATCCTCTTGTACACTTGGTACTTATACTTAGTGTTTTCCTCTCACTTCCTTTAGAACAACTTATACATGGGTTTGTGATTTATTACATAGTCCTTTTCCAAAAATCTAGTTATTGAGTTAACAATTATCCTTCGATCTTTTGGACTAAATAAATCACCCTCCATTTTTCTAGGATATCCCATATACAGACAAACGTTTCACGAATTACTGTATCTAGGGCATATCCATAAAATGAATTTAATTATTCCAAATAATTCATCATCTATCTAATCATAACCATAAGAGCCTAATACCTTCTACCCACCACACCATTCAGCTGGGGCATGCCCGGTGTAGTCAACTTGAGATTTAATCTCAACTTCTGATTATAAGTTCCTAACTATCCTAAGAGGTTTTCATCATCACGATTGAATCGTAATGATATTATATATTTTCCATGACGCTTCACTGTACCAGCCTTACAATTCTTGAATTAATCCAAGAACTTAGACATGCAGTGCATCAAATAAATATATCGGTTTCCAGAATAATCTTCGAATATTCATAACCACCTCTTGCCTGGATAAGATTAGGTTTACTTGAATCAGAATGAACTAATTCCAACATATATATCTTTGGCTCTACACCCCACAGCCTTGAAAAGGCAGTTAATCATTTTTACTTCCAAGCAAGACTCGCAAGTCCGATAGTTTCCACTTCAGATAAACCTTACGGTCTATCGGCTATCAACTTTTGAATCCTACTCAAGTAAAATGAATTAATCTTAGACGCCAAATGTATGTTTAGTTCATTTCCGAAGGTTCCTTTCTCTTACTTATATTAGAAGATGCATTATTTAACTACTTTTTATTGCATCTGTGGGATGTACATGATTCAAGAGTATACTTTTTATCCACCAACGAACTTTAACGGGTTATAACCTCATTCCTCATTACTATGACCATGTCATTTAAATGAAATGAAGTGTCCATCCGTTAATGCATAGAAACCGAAATTAAATTCTTTCTATGGAACGTATGAAAAGATAATTTCTCATAATCAATCGTTTATTCTTATCATGAGATAAATAAACAACTCCCACTGCAATAGCCACTACCTTTGTAGTTTTACCCATGTAATTAACAATCTTATCCTTACTCAGTGATAAACATTTAGTGATTCCAGTATCTACATACTTTGTATCAGTAGATGCCATTACTAATCATGTTCAAACCATTAGTAAATAAGACATTAAATTCGTTCACATCATGATGAAAATTGGCTTTCTTTTGCCACGTGTTTTTGTCAGAGGTTTCCCACCATTTATATCCTCTTGTAATTCAGGTGGAACTTACTCAAAACGTCTAGGCAATTATGAAGAATAAAATTGACTTATGTTTTCCTTTCAATTTCTATTCCAAGCTTTTCCAATTCATTCATCAATTCAACCATGATCTTTCGCCTTTTAAATTACTCAAGTATCCGAAGAGTTACATGAGACCATCATATTTCTATGAACCTCTCATCTCTTCACTAGAGACTTTAATAGGCATCATGAGACGTCCTTTGTGAGAATACACATGTATTTTCTTAAGCAGTAATTTTCAAAACCAAGATTCTTTCTAATCATCTAATTTGGACAAGTAAATATAATGTCTTTTAGTTAATAATTAGTGAAATAAAACCATTCGAAATTCAGAGAATCACAAATAAATATTCCGATCAAATCTTCAAATTTTATCCTTTTATATTGATTCCCTCAAAACAATATAAAATAAAATTCACCGACATCGCAAGCACCGTGAGTCTGCAAGCCACGATAGTGTGGACGTTTACAAACCCGAACATTTACAAGAGAAGGTTTTACCCATTAATTTCATTTTTCAACCTCACTTTATGACAAAATAATTAATAGTCGGTTCCTCTTTAGCCATGCAAATAAAAGCAGTGACTTCGATGGGGAGGATACTTATTATTTACATCTAAGTGTACACCATTATTTGACCCCATGTCCGCGGCCCAAGCTTGTGTGCCTTACAGATGGAGAAGTACACACGCGCTCGGATAACTTCCTACAGTCATCAATTACAAGTTTGTACCAGTGAACCACATATAAACTCATCCGATAGGGAGGAAGGTCTAAGCCAATGCGCAAGTTCATATGCATCACATTACAAACGTAATTATTTAATGAAGTCTGTTCCAGCAATCCATGAATAAACTCATCCGATGGGGAGGAAGGCTCTAATGCCGACGCGCAAGTCTATTCACATTGCTAACAAACCAATAATGGAGGCCGCGGGAATTTATTACCAATCCCCTCTCCCACTTAGTTATTTAATTACCGAGGGTTTTTAACATGCATATAATATTGCAGAATAAAATATACAACTAAGACATGCTTCTATTAACAGTAATTTAAATAAATAAATCACATAGAACATGCCTTTCACATATACAACAATAATTGACAATTAAATCAATTAATCAGTTATATAACATTAATTAATTGCATAATTAGTGGATCAATCAATTTGGGCCCAAGAGCAACAAATAAGCACAAAATGAACAGCAGATTAAATAATTAATCAAGCTCATTATCCATGGCCCATAATCTTAACCCAAAATTAAATTAAGTCCACCAAGACCACTAGCACAAAATTAGTCCATTAATAAAATTAATTTATCATGCTTGGCCCATTACTCACAATTAATTAAATTAATTAGTCCAGCAGCCCATATCCATTTTAATTAAATTTGGGCCAACAGCCCAAAACCAAATTAAAATTGAGCAGCCTATAAACTAAAATCTGAAATTGAGCCCAAGACAAATCCCATAATTTATTTGGGCCCAACAGCCCATCACCAATAAATTAAAACCAGCCTTTGCAGGCAGCCCATTGTCAAGGCCCAAAAACAATTAGGAGAATAGCCCACATAATCACATCAATAAAAATGTGGGCCTAATAAGCACAGCCCAAAATAGAGCCCAATTAAACGAGAAGCCCTAGGAAGCGCAGCCGCCCGCTCCTCTTCTTCCTCCATGGATCTCCGGCGCAACCAGGCGCCGCTGTCACCGGCGGCGCCGCCAATCAGACCAGCGTACACCGGCATTACCAGGTGCTGCTTCCGCCGGTGGCCGCGCCCCAACCAACCACTGGGACCGAGGTCACCGAAACTTTGCATCGTCGCAATCCGTCTGAGGTCGACACTGCCCAGCTCGTCGTCGATCGGGATCCGCCCGCACCAGCTTCGTCAGCTCCGCCAGAGCTGTCACCCACCACCGCTAGCCGCCGCCTGACGACAAGACAGCCCCCGGACGGGATCAACTACCGATCACGCCGCCCAAGGCCTCCACAGCCCACTGTCTCCCAAACGACTGCCGTGAGGCTCGCCCAGAAGCGGGTTCGCCATGGACCAGACGCGCACCATTTCCGACTCGCCATCAGTGCTGCCACCCAGATCGTCAATCTGCCGCACCTATATGGACGCCGATCTGCCCGGCGCTACATGGTACATCGCCGACACAGACCATCCATCCAGCGCGGCGACAACCACCGCCAGCCATCCAGCCGAGCGACGGCAGTCCAGAAACGCGCTCCGCCGCTGCCCACAACACTGCTGTCGCCGACCACTGCTCCCGGCTACTACCGCCGACCAGCCTTCGATTAGCCTGGAACCCGTCATTGATTCCGATCAGAATGGCCTTTGGTTCGCCCGGAATTGTCAGTCTGCCTTCACGTCGTTCATACGCGCCCGTCGACAGAACTAGCTACTAATCGTACTTCTTTTCATGTTTTCTCACAGTCGAGTGTAAAGGGGTGTGTGTGTTATATCTATTTTTTTTTTAACAGTAATAAACACACATACAACACTTTTCTGCTGATTTTGATATAGATTAACATAAAAAGCAGATAGTACAAATAGGATACCATGGATTATCATAGACATACCAAACCCAAATGTCATGCTTTCACAGATAATTAAATCACCAGATGCACGAAAAGAACATGTGATCAAAACCAGATTAAATCATTTAATCACATAAACTAATTAATCACGTTTTCACCACGAAACCAACGCTCTGATACCAATTGTTGGCAATTGGATCGTGCAGTTCAACGTGATCGTTAGTAAAACAAGTAAACAAAATCAGCGGAAGCATAAAACGTGTTTACCGTACTTCTGGGTCGATGTAGAGGATGAACAGCGGTGAAGAACACCTCTGATCTTCTACTGTATGTCCCAAAGTCAACTCTGGTGTTGAGTGGTCAACAATCCCCAGAGTTCTCTCATTCTGCTCTCTGTTTTCTCCCGTGTGTCAAAAGAGGCACTAACTTAGGTTTAACAGGAACTGAGATGACTTATATACTTGGGCTACAGCAGGGACCAGGAGGAGAAATTGGGCTGGGCCTCAATTGAATTTAATTAACCAAGCTTAGCCCAAAGCTTTTAATTAAATCCAATAATAATAATATAGTCCACTAAAATATTATTACTGCACTACCCGTCCAATCCCAAAATTATGTTCTGGGCTCTTTCTTATTATAAGCCCGATAGTCTCCCCATGTTTAAGATATACAATGTCCATTAATTAATTAAGTTACTGACAACTCAAATTAATTAATATCTCATCCGAGAGTAGTACCACTCAACCTTATTATCATGCCGGAAATTAATCCACTTGCAAGATTTACATGATAAACCTTATGAGCTCCTCAAGGGGACATCATCAACCTATGTCGGACATGGATTCCTTCTACAATCAACAGCACACCATAGATACAGCACTATTTCCCAACTCACCGAGTTTGTTGATTTAATACTTATAAATCTCACCCATTGATGAATCAAAGAAATACATACTGCCCTACGTGTCGAGGTTATTGTATAGGGATTAAGAGTACGAACTTCCATAATAACAGAGATCAAGTTCTTCTATAAGTCAGTATAAGTCGAACAATCTCAGGCGGTCCTGCTCAATACACACAAGTACACTAATGTGATTCTATAGCCAAGACAAGCTAATACCAAACCACACTACAACCATACCGATAGAGAGTCCCCGTCTATCTCAGTTGTGAGCATCTGTTTATACTTTATAAGGAAACCGATAATATGATCTTCCGCGTGTTGTCGCACAACATATTATCTACAGTATAAAGTAAATGGACTATTGCATCATGCATATAAAATAAATTATAAGATGCAATCATTTGATCAATGATTCTCATTTCAAATATTGTTATGACATTGTTCATACTAAAGCTAGACTTTTAGTATACAATCCAACAGATGGACCATCCTTTGGTTCGATGAGCATGAAAATTCCGTCCGGCTTGAAGACGTTAAACTTAGCGCTAAATGGGAGGCAACCCATTCTTTTTATATTTTGATGCTTTTTGTTGATTTTGGTTATGTAGGTGGATTGAGCTCGTGAGAAGAAAGCGTATTGAAGAAAAGAGAAGTGTTTCATGGCTTCTCCACAAGAAGACCATCAATGGAAACTACAAGGGTAAGTCTCACCACTTTTTGCAAATTTAAGTCTCAACTTGTTTCGATTTAAGTTTGGGGGGGGGGAGTGTGTGGTGTGACTCACCAATTGAGTGTGCTTGATATGATGATATTTTGATAATGATAAGTCTTCTTGTAAAAATTGATCAATTTTAAAATTTTTCTCATGAGTTTTGGTTGGATTTTGGTATGATTGGTTGTGTTGAAGTTCATGATTGTCCATATTTTTATGAAATTGTTGAGCTAATGGTGTTTGTTGAGTCTTTGAGCATGAGTGAAAGGTATTGGAAGTATGAATGGAGCTTGGAGCTAACGCTTTCATTATCAAATGCCTATTGAGGGAGTACTCTACACCTTATCACTTCTAGTTGCTTGACATATTTTGATTTGGATTGATGGATTAACATGCTACTTTATGTGTTATGTCTTTGGGAGGTTTCCTTTTCAATCAAAGATGGGGATGATTGTGAGCTTACATTGTTATGGATGATTGAATATGTGTTTCATTTTCTAATGATGGTGATTGTTGTTTTTGCATGTTATGTGTTTTTGTTTTGTTTCTTGTTTGTTGAGTCTTTATTTTATGTTTTGTGTGTTTTTTTATTTTTGTCTTGGTATGTTTGGTGGTTTGTTTTGGGATGTTGTGAGTCATTTTTGAACATGAGTGGTGATATGTTGTGGTAGTAAGTGATGACAAGTTATGATTAAGAATCTCTACACTTTCGAATTGTGACATATTTTACTTAACTTGTTCAATTTTGAGATGAATGTGGTGTAATAAGTTTCTTAAGGTCCAATGCATAAGCTTATGAGAATTTGAGCCTCAACCGTGCATACATGGTTTTTCTTCATGAGTGGATTGATTGTGTTTGATAAGTTAGAACTTGCTCAAGGACTATAGGAACGAGCCCGATTAGTGGAGATTAGTAAAATGATCTAAGGTCATCTTTGTTATTCATAGTCATTGCCATATATTTTCCTACCATGAACATCATCCCTAGTTAACCATTTTGAGCCTTTAAGCCTTTTTATTGTGAATATAACACATTACAAGCCTTGATTACCTTCTTAAGCCATGTATATATATCCTTTGTGTGGGTGATTGAGGAGATGGTGGCTAGAAAAGTTTGATGAGGAAGAAAAAGAAGAAAAGGAAATGGTAAACAAATAAAAAAAGGATGAAAATAGCACAAACAAGAGTGAACATGCAACCTCAAAACAAGAAAATGAGCAAAGAAACAATGAAATGCTCAAGTATTAAAAGTCAAAAGAAGGAAGCATGCATTGAAAGAAGCTAAAGAAATCCAAGGAAGTTGATGATTAGTGCTTGTGAGTAATAAAGAAAAGAAAGGAAGAAACGGAAAGTGGAGAAGTTGAGGAAATTGGCCATCTCTTCGATTACTTACACTTGTTTAGTCACTATTATCCACATTCTTCCTACCCTACCAAAGAGCCTATCATTACATCCTAATTAAAGACCTTTTTGATCATTAATTTAAACTTTGGTGGTTTGTGAATGTAGTCCACGAGCAAGCTTATAGCGAGTCGAGCTAATCGGTTAATGAGTGATGATTTACCCTACTTTAAAGAGTGTTGAGTGACATTTATAACCTATGTGAGGCTTGGACCAAAAAGAGACTATATTACACTAATATTCTCTTGTGATTGAACTTGTTAATTCTTCATGTCATGAATCTAATGTTGTAGGATGACTTAGCATAAATTGTGATTCTTATTATTATTGATGTGTTGTTACTTATGTTCGTTTAGTCTTTTCCTAGGTGAAAATCACTCTCCTTGGTTTATCATTTTCGTTGTGCGGGGACGCACAACACTTTAAGTTTGGGGGTGTGATGAGTGATATTTTCACCTAGATTTTAGTGTCTTTTTATATGTATTTTCGTATTATTTTATCCGTATTTTATGTGTTATTTGGTTGTGTTTTGTGTTTTTATTGAAATGTGTGTGAATGAGCTTAAACCTATGATTTTCAATTTTTATTGGATGCTAGATATGATAAGGAAGACGTAGGAAAAAGCAGATCTCAATTCGAAGTTGAACGAGGAAGAACGAGCCAAAACAGTGAAAGAGGAAGCAGGGCAGCAAGAACACGGGCCGTGTACAGCGCACGGCCCTGTAAGAAGTGGCCATGTGCCGACATCAGAAGATCCAACACGACCACCCTGTGCCCGTGTTACAGCACACGAGCCGTGTTGCAGCACACGAGGCGTGTTGCGTAACACGGCCCTGTCCAGAATGGCCGTGTGAGAGCAACAGAAGACACAACACGGCCACCCCTATGGCCGTGTGCAGAGCACGAGCCGTGCACTGTCCAAAGCTCGCCGTTGACCAGAATCCCAGACACGACTCGGGCCGTGTAGCAGCACACGAGCCGTGTAAGTGTTAAAACTGCTGAAATTTCCAGAAACATCTAGAAGCTTCCCAAGGGGTATAAATACCCATTTATTCAACAATTGAGAGAAGATCCAAAATTTCACCCTTCCACACATAGATCACACACTATTTCCTCAATTTTTCACCTTTATCTTCATCCATTCTTCATCCACCCATCTACACTTGATCCCCTCCATCAAATCCACTATCCAAGTGATCAAGGAAGCAAGGGAGAGTGAGATCACAAGAAGAAGAAGGAGATCTCCATTGAAGCACTTCAAAGGGGGAATCTAATTCTAATTTTTGTGCATTTCTTTATAGATTGATCATGTTTTGTAAGGATCTTAATGTCTATGTTAATTTTCTTATGGATATGAGAGGCTAATCTCCTTTGTGAGATTAGCTCCATGATTGGTGTTGGATAATTTAGTTTTTATGCAAATTGATTTAATCTTGAATGGGCTTTGTGTTATTTCTATCATTGATTGTTGATTGCTTGATGTATATGATGATTTGTGTGATTAATTGTCATGGGCATGTGATTAGATTGAGAAATCAATTATGTGTTTAGGATAGTTCATTGAATTATTTCATCATACACTTCATGTGCATTAATTTAGAATGAGATAGAGATATCCTTCTAGATTTAGAACCCTTTGATAGAACATTTGATTAGCTTAATCGAGAGATTGGTAGATTAGGTGAGGAGAACCAAGTCATTAGTAAATTCATAGTACCTTAAAAGGGAATATTGCCTATGATTTAGTACCTAATTAGGGAACTCATAGAGTAATTAGTACCTAGTGGGAGGTGTTTGCTATGGTCTCGATCCTATGTGCTTTTGGGAGTCTTGTTGAGGGCCTACATCCTATCCATCTCGAGAGAGAGTTTAGGTGGAATTAGTGATCGCTTCTATACCTTGTCCATGAGAGATTAGAATTAATTGCATGATTACTTAATTATCTATGCCATGATTGTTGTTAATCTCATCATTGCATCATTTGGAACCCTTTTATCTTTGCATTCATTTTATCTTTATTTCTTTCGTTAGTGTAATTGCATTTATTTGCATCATATCCTCTCTTCCGTCGTCCTTATAAAATCACGATAAACTTGAGATCGCTTAAACTCTAGTACCTTCCTCCCTGTGGTTCGATAATTTCTTTAATTGGTCATGCCCACTAAACTATGGCTAATCATGAACCCTTGAGCGATAAGACGAGCTTTGTGTCGTTCAATCGAGCCGTCGGACCTGTATTTGGTCCAAAACACCCACTTGGAACCCACAACGTTTGCTCCCGAAGGAGCAGGAACCAAATCCCAAGTCTGATTCTTCATCAGTACATCAATTTCCTCATGCATAGCAGCCATCCAATGAGGAAATTTCGAGGCCGACTTGAAACCACGAGGCTCAGAAGCAGTGGTTAGAGAGCTAAGTAATGCTGTGTAGGTCAGATCAACAGGATACCGTGGTTTGAAAATCCCATCCTTTGCACGGGTGACCATTGAATGAGTGGGCCTAGCAGAAAGGATCGGCGGCTGTGTCGGGGGAGCCAGCGGTGCAGGAGGTGGCGCCGGAGGAGCTTCGGGGATGACATGATGTCCAGGGGGATCATCAAGCGTAGGGGCATGAAGAGAAGCATCGTCGACCAACTCCGGGTCCGTATGCAGTGGAGACCCAGTGGAAGAAGGAGATTCGACCACAATAGGAGGAACAGGATCCAAGAAGCTCGCAATGGGCAGGTTCTGAGCCGACTAAGAAACATTACCAGAGAAAGGGAATATCTGCTCATCAAATTGAGCATGCCTAGTAATGTAAATGCGGACGGAAGACGGATCGAAGCATCGAAAACCCTTATAAGTACTGTTGTATCCCAAAAAATGCAAGATTTACTCCGTGGTGAAAGCTTATTTGAGGCATAATCACGCAGGAAGGGAAAAACCCGACAACCAAATGGTTTGAAAAGTGCATAATCCGGAACACTGTCAAACAGCATTTCATACGGGGATTTGTTCTAAAGAACAACCGATGGGAGCCTATTGATGACAAATACTGCAGTTGAAAAAGCATCAAACCATAAAGATTGTGCAAAATATCATTATTAGCCATAAAATCAGCAACCCGGTTGTTTACAAACTCAGTGCCCCATCAGATTGGAAAACCTTGATGGAGCGAGAAAATTGTGTGCAGACAAATTTGTGAAATCAAACCACCACATCAAAGAATTCCGATTTAGCAGATAATGGATAAAGCCATGAGAAACGTGAGTAATCATCAACAAAAACAGCATAATATCTATAACCAGCAGAGGAAACAACAGGAGCAGGCTCCCACAAATCACAATGCACCAAATCAAGAACACAAGGGGCACGTTTCTCATTTAAAGAGAACGGAAGTTTTTTGCTCTTAGCCAACTGACATGAAGAACAAAAATAAGGTCTGGTAAAATGGATGTAACAGACAAATAACCCAATTTATTTAACAAGAAAATAGCACTAGGTGAAACATGTCCTAGGCGCAAATGCTATAAACCAAAGCTAGCACGTAAGTTTTTATTATGAATTGCAGCAACTAAGGCTGTTGTACCACGTTCCAAAACGTAAAGCCCATTCTCACACCTTCCCTGAGCCAGAACCTTCTTTGTCAGTCGATTCTGAATAGCAAAAGACTTGTCAGAGAACACAATATCAACATCACAATCCGAAGTCAATTTGCTAATAGAGAGTAAGTTTTTAGTGAGGCCCGGCACAATAAAAACATTCATCAAATCAATATCGGGCAAAATACGATGGAAACCAATATGAGAAATGTTTAATGAATTTCCATCACCAACAGTGACGGAGTTGTTACCAGAATATGGTGCAAAAGAATCCAAATGATCATTGTGAGGAGTCATGTGTGCAGATGCCCCGGAATCCACATACCAATCCAAGTTTGTATTTGAAGAAGAAACATTGCATGCGGCATGGAAAGCTTGAGCAAGGTCCGTATTGTTGGAGGGAAGAACAGCAGGAATAGAACCCAGTCGTCCACCAGCATAGCCTTGGAGTTGAAGAAAACGCGAACACTTGTCAGCGTAGTGTTCGCCCCGACACAACTGGTAGTGAGGCGTGTAAGCGCGCCTGCCACCCCCAACCACGCTGTCCAGAAGCGAAGCCACCACCTCGACCACGCTGCGGGACAGAAGCACGACGATCCTCACTCTGATCGTCGCTGATCGTGAAGGCGGCCGGAGATGGCAAGGCTGTCGGCCATTCCATCGAGCGCGTCATAAGGTCAAATTGGATTGCTTGATGAAGGAGATCTCGGAATGGCGGCATGGGTTGCAGCGCCATCCTCGTGCCTGCAAAATTGGCAAACGAGGGACCGAGCCCCCGTAGAAACTAATGGCTTTTGTCGTTCTCATCCACCGGCCGTTGGATGGCCGACAGCTGATCGCATAGCAGTTTGAAGCGGCGGCCGTAATCTGCCACCGATTGATCATCACGGCGTAAGGAAAGCAGTTCCTCGCGCAGTTGGTTGGCGCGCGAGGTGGAAGCGTGGGCAAAGGCCGACTCCAACGCTTCCCAAGCGGATCGAGCGGTGGTGCAGTCAAGAACTTCCGCCATGGCTTCCGGTTCAAGCGTGGCATACAAGACACCAAGAAGCCTCTGGTCTCGTAAGTGCCAGGCGGAGTAATCAGGATTAGGGGAGATCTCACCCGTAGCAGATGTGACAGACTTGGGGGAGATGGGGATGAGCCATCGATGAGATCAAGCATCTCAAACGTGGCTGCCATGGACAAGAACTGCCGTTTCCACATGAGATAGGTGGCAGTGGAAAGCTTGATTTGGACTAAGTTGATCATGGCGATCGTCTGTGAGGAGGGAGATGGGGCGGGGGCTGCCATGGATAAGGGATGAAGGAGAAAAGAAGCGAGAGAGAGAAGAAGAACGGCAGATGGTCGTGGGAGAAAGAAAGCAGAAGGGAGAAAGATTGGGTTTACGATATCCAGCTGATACCATATGAGATGAAATAATCGATCATCACTTACCGTGATGAGGAGTGTGATTCTCATTATATACAAGTGTATTTACAATTGTTTCTAATAATGGATCCGTGAATTGTGGATCTAATAAATCAAAGAATGAAGAGTACATGGTAAGTCAATTATTTCCTCTAATAAATAATAATAGCATTGAGAATTACTAAAGAGTCTACCAAGCTAGCATTACAAAATTATTATGTGAATGTGAATAAAATCATACATAATCCTTCTCAAAAGTCATAGAGCTAATTATACAAAGAGAATGCAACATCTAGGAGAGTTCTTTCTGTATGAAGCAGAATCACCCACGAATATTTTCAGATGTAATTTGTAGATTTTCCTCTCTCAAGAGATGATTTGTGCATGCTCAAATTCTTGAAACTATACTCAATATGCCTGTTCTTAAGAAATCCAAGATCCCTTTGAGAAAACAAGAAAGTTTCTGAGAGAGAGAGAATCATACTTGCAGAACCTGTTTATGCACATGGGAAAAGCCTCCTTGTACGAAAGTGTGAGCAGTCGCATGAAAGTGTAGATAGTCTTCCGTGTACAAGCACAATGCCATATCAAGTGTTAAAAGAGGATTAATCATCATAGAGTCCAACAATGCTGTTCTCAAACCAGAAAGGAATACATCATCATACACAAAAGTCAATAGACAATGTATAATAGTCTTTTCCACCAAAACAGAGCTTTTAGTCACATGAAAACACATTCATGTTGGAAAATCTAATGTTAGACCCGCATTTTCTCAAAGCACTTGCTTTGAATACTGAATACACTTCAGTCCCACAATAACATATCTGTTATTAAGTATAGATTCTTGCATGTGAGTTGGGTGCATGTAATCATGCATTACACGTGGAGATATGTGATTGGTTGAGCCAACACAAGATCATAAGTGAAGATTGATGTGTTGGCATGAGTATGAGCCATTAAAATCATTTGTGCATTGAAGGTGAGATGATGATCAGTTAAAGAAGGAGGGAAGCAACTGTTAGTTTGTTAGTTAGGAAGGTGGTTATCAGATTCCATCAATCAACCAATAGCATGCATGCTGATCACACACAAGGCAGTTCATCTTCGGTGTATAAAACGTGAGAAAACAGATAAGGGTTCTAAGGGTTTTCTAAGAGAAGATAATCTACTTTAGTTGTATTCAATTTCATCAATAAGATTCAAATACTTTAAGAGTGGACGTAGGCTTCATCAAGAACCACTACACTTGCTTTGTTATTCTTCAGTTTATATTCATAAGTTTGTGTGTGTGATCATAAGTTTTCAATCGATAGAGAATTCACGTGAGTGCATAAGTGAGGTTCTTGAGTTGATTCACAAGAAGTGGTGCCGTTTGTGGGAAAGAAAGCTACTGCCATCTGATTGAAGAGGAAGATCACTATAGTTACAATAAAGTTTGATGTGGAGAGGTTTACAGAAAAGTCAAACTTCAGCTTATGGAGAATGAAGATGGAGACGGTCCTAATTCAACAAGGATTGGCTAATGCAATCAAACCCTTACCAACCAATCAGACATAAGAAGGTACTATAATCTAGATGAAAATAGCGACAATCATGGATCACAGATATCGTTTACAGGTAGTAGCACTATTGAAACAAAGATTATGATTGCTGCAGCCCACCTTCTAAACGTGTGCTTTAGCATAATATTTATTGTTATTTTACTGATTATGCAGGTTTTAAATTTTTTACATTTTCTTTTTAAAACTTTCTAATTTTTCCTACTCTCCTGCAGCCAGTTACCCTTGAACTTGGCGGAAAGATGATTATGTATATTATATCCTTAACCACAATCCAACAAAAAGAAGGTATCGTGAAAGCACTTACAAAGAGAACAAAGGGTTTATTTCTTATATGTAATCTAGAAGTAGATTAAAAATTTTAGAAGTCATTATTTTTCATTATTGGATGATATAAGTCCAGAAGCAATTCAAGTTTCAGATAAATAGTTGTAGTTCTTGCTGTAAAATAGTAGTTTTATTTTTCGTTATTTCAATTTATTTATTTTTTTGAAATATTGAAATTTTATTTATTTTATATTATTCTGATTTCATTCAATAAATTTATTATTCTGACTTTATTTCAATTTGTTTTTGTACTCTGTTTTGCAGGCTGAAAAGGCTAGAATAGCCAAAGAAGTTGAAGCTCATGAGATCCGGAAAGAGATTGAGAAGCTCAACTACCCACATTTTAATTGCACGAGTATCGGGACGATAACAGAGGAATTTTTTGATACCAAAGATTGTTAGTGTCAAATTTTATGCTTTTAGTAGCTAAAAATTTCGGATACTAAAAATCCTTTTTTTTAGTAGTGACTTGTATCGTCTTGAAAGAAATCATTACAAAACGTTTGAGTTCTTAGACACGAAGCAAGTTGGGCGTCGGATGTCCTGTTATATTTTGGTGTCACATCTCCTGTTACACGTGTTAGATGAGTGACACGTGTGCGGAGGGGGAAAATCTCAACCATTCCCCTTAGGGTTGATTGTTAGGGTATAGATTAGTCTATCCTACGTGTCAATCATCCAACTGTTTGTAACAGTAGATGTAACACCGAATGTAACACAAGATCCGAACCGAGCAAGTTGGTACCATTTCAAACTACAGATACGTTCAAATTTCATAAGCAATTGGCTAATTCAAACTCCAATAAAAATAAAATAAACTAAAAACGCTATGCTGAGTTGAAATTGGGTGCGGCCCAATTGCTTATGTTTGGCCCATTTGAATTCTTTTTTTTTTTTAATGACTCATTCCGTTGAATTTTATGACATCAAGTAGCAGTCAGTCGAGTCAATTTAATTAGCAGCGACTCACTTTCACTGTTGATCAGCCCACTTAAATATGAGAAAGATGCAGGACATGACACTCCTGAATGGGAGGCCCAACAAGCAATCCATTTCATCACAGCACAAGTAAAAAAGAGATAGAATAGAAGTATGCAGAGACAGTAATCAAGAAATTGTGAAGTCTCGGAGATATTGAATCTTGGGCCATTCAGATTCAACATGATTGACGTTGCATCTCTCTTCTAGCACCGGACAACCTTTGATTTCCAAGGTATGCAACTTGGTGAGGCGTCGCATTGCTCCCATGGAAGGCAGACGCCTCAACTTGTTGCAATTACTTAGATACAAGTAGTTGAGAGATGAGAGGTTTCCAAACCATTCTGGCAATTCTTGTATTCCATAACCATCTACTTCTAAACTCAAAAGAGCAGTGAGATGTTGGAGTTGATCCGGCAGAGACTCCCAATCTTGCATCCCTATCAACGTTAATGATCTAAGTGAGTGGGATCCCATTATGAGCATTCCATCAACAACGTTGTTAAACCACTCACAATCCCATGAATCTGATCCATCACACCCCACGGATAAAACATGCAAGCTGGGCAGAGGACTGCCCTGCCCCTCACTAGGAAAATTGATGACCAACTTGGGGATGGATACAATTCTCAATACTTTAAGGCGAGGCATTTTATGCAGATAATCAATTATCATTTGAACACTCTCCCTCCCTTTTACCCTTTCTAGATCTAACTTCTGAAGCGACAGCTCTTTGCATGAGTCCAACATTTCACGTGGAAACTTAATGCATGCATTAATTAGGTCGGATAGTGTCAACTCACGGAGAAAACTGAAGTCCTGTGGAAGTGTTATGGACTTGAGATTGGGGCAAGATCTTATATCCAACTCTTGTAGAGAAGTGAGAGTCTGCAGACCATCTGGTAATTCTATCAACTTTGGACACTCCCTTATGTCCAACACTGATAGATTTTGATTGTTATGGAATAACAAATCAGGGAGACCTGCCAATTCGTCTATTCCCCAGACTGTGAGTTCCTCAAGAGATTTTAATTTGTTCCCACATATGTTTGCCAATGGTAACCCACTCTCCATCCCACTAACCTCCAATTCCTTAAGGTATGGAAATTCACTTGGAGCACTCCTCAATTGGGGGCAATCTTCGATCTTCAAGTATTCGAGGCAAGGAAATATCTTTACTTGAGGGATTTCAACTTCATTCCATTCCGTCAGATTATCCATTTTGCAAATCACAAGTCTTTCAAGTGCCGGAAACATAATATTGGAGGTACAGTTGTGAATGCCGTAGAATGAAGAACCTATAGATTTTACATTCTTAAGAACAAACAAACAAAGGGATTTGAGATGTGGCAGATGCCCCAAAGAAGGAATTTCTTCACATTCAAGACAATTATCAAGTCTCATCTCAGTCAAGTTATTGAGTCCAACCCACTGGCCTTCAACACACACAGCCATCTTTAAAGTCCAACATGGAAACCTTTCTCCTTGAAATCCATCAATCTCTATGATTTTTAGATTGGGATGAGGCTGGAGGCCTTTCAACACATCCTCATCATTTATTTCACCATCTTCTCTGCTTTGATTCCACTGCAAAACCAACATGACTAAGCCCGACTTTTGAAACAAACTCGCTTTCTTAGATTCTTCTTCTCCTTGCACTCTTTCAAGATGGCGAATCTCCAGTGCCCCTTTGAGATTTTTCAGGCTTTCCAGCTCTACAATCCGGTGCCCCTCCTCACATCCAACTACAAAGATTGGTAATGTTTGTAGAGAAGTTAACATTCCCAACTGAGGCAATTCTGCATCGGCAGGAACGAGAAGATGCCTTAAGTTAATCAAGTACTTAAATGTACTCGGCAGCGTCTCCAGAAAAACAGATCCTCTAAATGTCTGCAAGTAATAGAGTCCACCAATCGACTCTGGCACATGTTTGATACATGTGAATGAAATGTTGAGAAATCTCATATGGATCAGCTTTCCTATTGAATCTGGCAATTCTTCAATATTTCTACTGCTGAGAGTTAATGCGTGGAGGCTTTTGAAGTCTGAGAACATGATATCAGAAATTTCACCATTGTATATTAATGTACGCAGCCGTTTTGCTTGCTCTTTCGGTATACGACTGGATCCGTGTTCCCAATGTATGAATTGAGCTCCGTAGATGTCCTCCAAAACATTATCCTTCCCCTTGGGAAGACCCAAAACAGAGCCTGCTACATCATGCACAAGGTCGTGCATGCTACAATCACTTACGTTGCCTAAATCATCCTTATACACAACTTGCAATAAAGAGTTGTGCAAAAGGAGGTTGAAATTTTTGTTTCCAACGTTCTCCATATCTGCACCTAGAAGAAACCCTTCTGCCATCCAAAGTTGAATCAACTCTTCCCTTTCAATCGAAGAACCTTTTGGAAAAATAGAGCAGTATGCAAAACACTTCTTGAGTGATGACGATGACAAATGATCAAAGCTGAGTTTCAATATTCTTGAAATATATTCATCTCCTCTAACACCTGAGAGCCATTTGTCTTTGATAGAGAGCCATTCATCCTGGGACTTATCACGCAGCACTCCGCCTACCACGTTAGCAGCCAACGGCAAACCTTGACATCTTTCTGCAATACCTCTTCCGATGTCTTCAAGCCCCTCTGGGATATCTCCTCCTTGAAATACTCTATCTTTGATTATGGACCAGCATTCTTCGAGTGATAATCCATTCAAGTGGTGAATTTCATGTGTTCTTACAATGGAACCAACCTCTGTGTTCCTCGTTGTAACAATGATCTGGTTTCCCTTTGTACAAGTAATTCCAGACCAGGAGTTCATAAAATCTTCCCACTTCATCGTGTCATCATTCCATACGTCGTCTAGAACAAGCAGATATGTTTTGGCACCCAAAGCTTCTTGGAGATTCTTCAGAACAACTTGCCTGCTCTGATCACCTTCAACGTTGTCGCCTTTCAAATTCGCAAGAATCTTTTTCAAAAGATTCACCACATGAAATTCTTGTGAAACATGGACCCAAATATGGTGTCCGAAGCAAGTCTGAATTTTATCATAATTGAAGACTCTCCGAGTCAGAGTCGTCTTCCCCAATCCACCCATTCCAACAATGGGAAGGACGGACAACGCTTGTTCAGTGGGAGCAGTCAAGATCTCCACTATTTTGGAGACATCATCATCTCTTCCAATAAAAATAGGATCGACAGTGATTGAATCGGTTTCAGTGGCAGCAATAGCAGGGGCAACAGGTGCATCAGCAAGTCTCCTCTCAAGGCCAAGCTCCACAGCTTTCTTTCGACTCCGCTCGAAATTGGAATTGATTTGGTTGATTCTGAGAGCCATCTGTCGACGGCGAAGGCAGTGATTGAAGGATGGGAAGCATGATGGCTGCTTCTTTTTCTTCTTAATTTTCTTGGAGAGGCGATGATAGTTGACTTCATCGAGAACATTGTCAGCATCAAAGGCCACGGCTTGGAGATCTTGAAGCCACCTTTTGACAGCCTCATCTGCGATGAACTTGTTCTCAGCGTCCTCCAAGAAACTCTGGATCATCACCAGACTCGCCTTCAGCTTATCGGCGTTTTCGTCCACGTCTCGGATCAGTGAGATCTCTTCCGTCGTAACGGCTATCAGATTTTGAACTAACACTTCAATGGTGGCCGCAACGGCTTGTCCCTCCATCTTTCTTTAGGTTTGAGAGAGAGAGACAGAGTTTTTCTGATAATTGAGAGAGAGAGGAGGGAGAGTTTTTTTTTGAGAGAGAGAGGGGAGAGTTGAATGTGATTGCTGATCATAACCACACCGCATGGAATTGACCTGTTCAAACTGTTGAAGATAATCTATCTTCAACACAAACTACCCCACCACAACCCATTGCGTCCCTCCAATATAACTATCAAAAACAACGTATAAAAAGTAAACTGTCACCTCTACCAGGGATGGAGGGGTATTAAATTGTTATTTATTTTTAAATTTTTACTGTTTTTAGGTTATAAAGATTGTATTATTAGAACGAACTAACGAGGAAAGAAGGAAAAGCTAGTTGGGACTAGTATTTTATTTTAATACTTAGGTATGCATTTTTTCATTTTGATTCATCCCAAAATAAAGTATACATTTTCTTTTTTGGTTGATGAGACCACACAAACACTTATTATATTCACATGGGCCCACCAATTACACTAATACAATTATCCACCGTACATTAAAATATTATACTATTCTTTAATATCTGTACAAATAGTTAACATATATCTTGTTCCGGATTATGCAATCTCTCATTTCTCTTTCACTCCCATCTGTATTTCTCTGTCATATTCATCAATTTAATATGTAATCTCTCATTTTTCTCTCTCTCTCATCTGTATTTCTTTGACCTTTTCCTCCTTTATTTCTCTCCACAAATATCCTTATCTCATTCACTGTAGGAAAATCTAATTGAAATGGGTGGATTGAAATAGATGATAACCATGAAACAGGTTCCATTAAGTCTGAAAATTAAGAATATATTCCTTTTTAATTTTTTATTAGAATTAAAAAGACAATTACACACTAGAATCCGATCAACTGCCATATTGTTAAACGACTCACAATCCCATGAATCCGATCCATCACACACCATGTTTAGTACATGCAAGCTGCTCAGAAGACTGCCTAATTGGGGACAAATACGATGCTCAGTCGTTCAAAGGAAGGCATTCTATGCAGAAAATCGATTATCATTTGAAGTTTGAATGTCCTCCCTCGACTTTAGACTCAGTGCAGCCAACTCCTCATTGCAAAGAATTTATACTTTATTTTATACATGTTATTAAATTATTACATTTGAACATGTTATAAATTATTTAAACTCCTCAGTAGAGCTAAGTACTCCTCAATCGATTATCATTTAAAAATGTTATAAATTACTATTTAAATAAAATTTTTAATACTAAAAATTTATACCTTCTATACTCTCTCAATCCTATGAGAATTGACATACTTTTCTTTTTAGTTTGTCTCATAAAAGTTGGCATATTTCAGTTTTAATATTTGAATATTACTCTTAATTAAAAAATTATTTTTATCACCAGTCGCGATACGGAGAATAATTTCTCATTATTTTATTGGTTTGACTTGATTGATTAATAAGCTCCTCGTCCATATGGTAACTTGATAGGGGTCGTAGTTAAATAGGACCAAGGTTCAGCAGTGAGATGACTCACTCAAGTTTTGTCATTTAATTTTATTATAAATAAAATTCCATTAAAATACTATAAAAAAACTAATATTAAAATTAAAATTAAGCCATAAAGGAAACCAGGTTTGGGTGCACGACAGTAGTATCCACAAATGTTTGATTGAAAAGACGTTTTTCACATAACACAAGGCAAGGCCTAAGTAAAAAAAGGAAAAGAATAGAAGTAGATGCAGAGACAGTAATCAAGAAATTGTCAAGTGTTGGAGATGTTGAATCTTGGGCCATTCAGATTCAACATGATTGACGTCGCATCTCTCTTTTAGAAGCGGACAACCTCGGATACACAGATCACTCAACTTGGTGAGCCGTCTCATTGCTTCCATGGAAGGCAGACGCCTCGACTTGTTGCAATTGAATAGATATAAGTAGTTGAGAGATGAGAGGTTTCTGAACCATTCTGGCAATTCTTGTAGTCCAAAACCTTCTACTAGTAAGAAGGAAAGAGCAGTGAGATGTTGGAGTTGATCCGGGAGAGACTCCCAATCTTGCATCCCTTTCAAATTTAAATGTTGAAGTGACTGGGAATATCCCATTAACAATATTCCATCAACAGCCTTGTTAAACGAAACACAATCCCATGAATCTGATCCATCACACCCTATCTTTAATCGCCGCAATACTCCAAGGCGAGACATTCTATGCAGACAATTGATATGAACCTCCTCCCTCCCCTTTAGCCTTCGTAGCTGTAATTCCTCAACCGGTAGCAGCTTGCATTAGTCCAACATCTCACTTAGAAACTTGATGCATGTTAGGTCGGATAGTGACAACTTACGGAGCAGAGTGAAGTCCTGTGTAAGTGTTATGGACTTGAGATTGGGACACGACGTTATATGCAACTCTTTTAGAGATGTGAGAGTTTGCAGACTATCTGGTAATTCCATCAACTTTGGACACTCCCATATACTCAACACTGATAGATTTTGATTGTTATGAAATAACAAATTTGGGAGACCTGCCAATTCGTCTATTCCCTGAGTTTCTCAAGAGATGTTACTTTGTTCCCACATATGCTTGCCAATGGTAATCCACTCAGCCTCACCCCAATCTGAAAATCATAGAGATTGATGGATTTGAAGGAGCAAGTTTTCCAGATTGGAGTTTAAAGATGGGTGTGTGACGGAGATAAGACTTGTGAAGTGTTCTGAATGTGAAGAAATCCCTTCGTTGGGGCATCTACCACGTCTCAAATCCCTTCGCTTGCATGGTATGGTGAAGGTAAAATTTCTATGCCATTCAAAATTGTAGCTCCAATATTATGTTTCCAGCTCTTGAAAGACTCGATATTACCTGCATGAAAAATCTGTTGGAATGGATACAAGTTGAAATTCCGATATTTCCCTTCCTTGAGTACTTGAGGATCAAAAAGTGCCCCCAATTGAGGAGTGTGAATTCCCATGCCTTGCAGGTTTATAGGATGGAGAGTGGGTTACCATTGGCAAACATCAAGTTGAAATTCCTCAAGTGAAGATATTTTCCTGCCTCGAATACTTGAAGATCGAAGAGTGCCCCCTATTGAGGAGTGCTCGGTTAGTTAATATTTGAGTGTTGTTAAATACACACCCCTTATTATTAAATACACGCCCTTGATGAATGCACACCCCTTTTTAATTGGTTAAATCTTAATTTTATTATATACACCCTCCTAAACTATCAAATTTACCCTATTAAATTTAAGATTATACACACCATCAATATTTTTAAAACATTCACACCTTCAGGACAAATCTTTCTTCTCGTTTATTTTTTCCTCTTCACCTCGAAATCATACGTCAACATTGATCCACTGTTTTGATTTTTTCCTCTTCACCTCGAAATCATACGTCAACGTTGATCCACTGTTTTGAATCCTGCAACTCCTGTGAATAACAGGTTCTTGGGAGCTTCTTTTGGGGTAATAGGAGCAACATTTATGCAAACTCTTTGGTTATGTTTGTATGGAAGGGTTTGAGGAGAGATTTATAAATCCTTCCCTTAAATCTCTCCCTCATGTTTGGGTAATAGTTGAAATCAATGGATTTATAAATACTCACTGAAACCGTGTCATTTGAAATCCTTCAACTGTTCTGTAATTGATAATATTAATTAATATATAAAATTAATAAATTAATTAAATATATATATATATATATATATATATATTTTTTTTTTTAACTCTACCACCCAACCTACCCTGACCACCCACCTCCCAAAAAAAACATTTTTTTATAAAACTTTACATTTAATAATAAAAATATTACCACTCACCCTACCCTCTACCCCCTACCCCCTACCCACCCCACCCCCACCCTCGGCTAGACATGCACCGATTAATCGAAATCGCCGGTTCCAACCGGAAAACCGGCGGTTTTAACCGGAACCGGAACCGCCGGTTCCGGAACCGTAAAAAAAGAAATCGAAACCGGTAGAACACGATTCGGTTTCGGTTCCAGCCGAGCACAAACCGGAATCGCCGGTTCGCCGGTTCACGGTTAAAACCGGCGGTTCCTCTATTTTTTTTATTTTTTTTTATTTTTTTTTTGAACGGCCAAGATCGACTGTCCGTTGGAGATCCGACGGCCCAAAAAAGTGACCGTTGGGGAGGTGAACCGGCGGTGAACCGGCGGTTCCGGTTCGAACCGGCGGTTCCGGTTCGAACCGGCGATTCAGGCGGGAAGGCGGGCTTTTTTGAATTTTAAAAATTCAAACGTGCGGCCGAGATCGTGTGACCGTTGAAGATCAACGGTGGAGATGGACGGCGGAACCGGCGGTTCCGGTTCAAACCAGCGGTTCCGGCCGATTTTTTTTTTTTTTTTTAATTCAAGGGTTGAGATTTTTTTGTGTTTAAAATTTGAAATGGATGGATGAGATCACTTCCAATCCTCTATAAATACCCTCCAAGTGTGATCAATTTTTGCACACAACATTCACATTCAATCTACTACTTCTTCTACTACTACTACACTCTCTTCTCTACACTACTTATTCTTCTATACTCAATTTGAATCTATTCCACATTCTTGATTGATTCTACATTTCTACTCAACTACTCAAGTTCTCAATCTCATCTCATCTCAAATTGTAGTCTTTTATTTCAATTATCTTATTATCACTTTCATTTCAATTCTCTCATTATAATTTTCTATTCTTTCCTACACATATACTACTAATTAGTATACTTCTACTTCTAGTCTCTTAGTTTTAGTTCATAAATCTTATATATTCATCTTTTTTTCAATTTAAAAAAAATGTCTAGAAGAGGTTCTTCTTCATCCGGTGCCTCACCTTCTTCATCTAGAGGAAAATCCATACCCAACACCTTAAATTGTCCTCCACCACCTCCACGTGAACCACGCCAACTTCCACCAACTCTAGAAGATATTGAACTTGAAAATATTCCTTCGGATGAAGAAATCTCCCCTCATTTGTTCAACTTGAATGTTAGGGAGATACTTGGAGATGATTTCCCCTCCGACGACGACAACGATAATACTCAAGGTCAATCACAACAAAGGGCGAGTGGAAGTCAACCAACCTCGGGTGGTACGGGTACGGGTACCGGAGACGGAGCCGGAGGCTCTAGCGGAGGCGGAGGATCGACTCGAAGTTCCCAACAAGTGTTACGTTCCGATATATTTTCCATTCATTTCAAGAAGGAGGCGATTGAGAATTCGAATGAATTCAAAGTTATTTGCAACTATTGTGGCACTAAGTATAAATTCAAGCATGGCGGAGGATATGGAACGTTCATCAAGCACATCAACTCGAAGCATCCGGACAAGATTGGCATCTCAACCGGTCAAACACAAATAGGACGAGGGTTCACGGCCTCTTCCGGAGGAGAAGGTTCATCGGCGTCGGGTAACACTCTTTTTAAATTTGATTAACCTAATTATTTGAGATTATACCTTAAACTTATGTGCACCAAACATTTGCCATTTAACTTTGCTGAAAATGCTTTTTTTCAAGATTGGGTAAATCTCACTTTAAATCCTCAAGCCCCACCTTTGCATCGTAATAAATGTAAACTTGGTGTTGCTAAAGTTGTTAAAGAGTATGGTTTGATTTTAAAATAAATTTTGCAACAATTACCTCATAAAGTGTCTATATGTTCGGATATTTGGAGTAATTTTTGGCAAAAAGCGGATTATATGGGTATTACTTGTCATTGGATTGATAGTTCATGGAATTTGCAAAAAAGATTAATTGCTTATAGATCATTTGATGTTCCTCATACCGCCGTTAATATTGCTCACAAAATTAGTACTATTTTGCAAGAATATGGTTTAGTTACAAAGATTTTTACAATCTCATTTGATAATGCTAGTGCTAATACGGCTAGTTTAGAAAGTCTTATTGATATTTGCAAACCCTCAATTGGTGGTAGATTTTTTCATGTTAGATGTATTTGTCATATATTGAATTTATGTGTTCAAGATGGTATAAATGCTTTGAAAACACACATTCAACCTATTAAAAGTGCTATATGGTATATAATGAGAAACCCTTCCATTACTAAAAGGTGGAAAAGATATTGTCATTATGTGAACATTCGCCCAAAAAAATTTCCTTTAGATGTTTCAACTCATTGGAATTCAACGTATAAAATGTTGCATGACTCTTTTGATTATAAAGATCATATTTGTGCTTTTTACTCACAAGATGCGGGTGGTCAAATCTTGTTTGCTAATCAATGGGACACATGTTATACTCTATGTGATATTTTGCAAATTTTTAATGATGCTACGGAAGAACTATCCGGTGTTTATTATCCTACTTCAAATTTAGTTGTTGATAATTGTGTTAAAATTGCTATGGTTTTTAGTGCTAATGAAGCACACCCGTTGTTGTCAAATGCTATTCTTTCCATGAAATCTAAGTGGTTAAAATATTTTTTCAAATCCCGGACTTGTGTTTAGTTGCTAAATTGTTGGACCCACGTATTAGAACAGATGGTTTAGAAGAATTGTTAACGCTTTACTATGATTCATTGTATGCTAATTGTGATTCTCCTACTAGACAACAAGCTCCTAATCCTAAAGACATAGTTGCAAGTACTTATAATCTACTAAAGGAACATTTTAAGGAGTATAAAGAACAAAATGGTACAAATGATGATCAATCTAGTGGTGATGATAGTAGTGATAGTGTTGATAATTCTAGGAAATATGATGCTCTTCAAAAATTTTATAGTTTTTATGATGCTAGATCTCAAAAACGTGCACGGGTGATATCTAATCCTTTTCAAGAACTTGATTCTTATTTTACTAACACTTTTGAGTTTGAAACAAGCGGAACTAGTTTTGATATTTTGAAGTGGTGGTCAAGGAGAACAAAGTCATTTCCTATTTTATCATTGATTGTAAAAGAGGTTTTTGCATCTCCCGCCTCTACGGTTGCCGTCGAACAAGCATTTAGTCTTGGTAATCTCACTTTGGATCCGACACGATCCAATTTAAGTGTGACAAATTTAGAAAATTTGTGTTTGCTTGATGATTGGTCAAAGGCGGAAAGACGGATTCAAAATCAAATTGAAGAAGACCGATCGGATGATGAAATTACGGAATATGGAAGCGAGTTAGATTGGTAGAGTAAACAAAAAAAGCCATCACCATTCACCTCCACGGAGCCAAAGAGGTAAGTTGAGGTAAGTTAAGAGAACTACGTGGGCTTTGATTCCTTTCGAGGATACGTAGGCAACTTAAATTTAAGTTGAACTTGAATTTTCAAGTTTAACCCTAAATTTAAGCTCAAGTCCTTTTTTTTTACTTTTTTTTTCCTCTATTATGTTGTTGTATTTTATCTTATAAAGTTTGTATTTTTAAAATTTTTGAAGTGTAACAATAGAGTAGTTGACATGGAAGTAAACTTGTAGTGTTCTCTACACTTCTACATTTGTAAATTGTAATGGTTTAGACTTTAATAATTAAATTTTTTATGTGATCACATTAATTAATATTGTTTGATTATTATGAATTTAATATCAACTTTGAAATATTGCATAGTGCATACATGATACATCATGTTTTCAATTTTAATGATATTATTATTACATTAATTCAAATTCAATATTTCCATTTTCAATTACACATGTTTTATTTATTTAATAAATAAATTACACATAATAACTGATAAATGCAAAAAAAAAAAAACCGAAAAAATATAACATAAAGAAAAAAAAATGCAAAAAAATGCAAAAAAAAAAAAAAAACTGAAAAACCGGCGGTTTCGAACCGGAACCGGAACCGCCGGTTCACGAACCGAACACCCTATAACCCGGTTCGGTTCTGGTTCCTCCTCCGTTGAAACCAGAACCGCCGGTTCGGAACCGAAACCGGAACCGGCGGTTCCGAACCGGGGTGCATGTCTACCCTCGGCCACCTGCCACCTGCCAAAAAATTTTTTTTAATTTTTTTTATATTTTAATATTTAAATAATAAAAATATTATCATCCAACCTCATCAGCGTGAAATTCACCTAGAATTATGGGTTTAATTGCATGAATTTACTTGGATTTATGTGGCTTTAATTCAGTAGTTAAGCATGTTTTTTTTATGGAAGATACAATTAATTGCTTAATTACTTGGAGAAATGTATTTTTATACTTTTTGCAGAAAATTGGTGATTATGAGGTAGAAATGGATTCTACAAGTAAAGAGAAAGATGTGAAAAAAAAACGAAACTCAATTCGGAGTTGAAACGAGTAAGAACGAGCCAAAACAGTGAAGTTGTAAGCGTGCTGTCACAAAAATTCGACCCCTGCACAAAAATTCGAGTGAATTTTTGTGTCAGTTTCTGCCAGCTAATTTTTAATGCCTAATTTTCCTATTTTGGCCCTTGAACTAAAGTATCCCACATGAATAAACATATCAATACTCCTCATATCCCACTACTATAAATACCCTCTCATATGAAGGACATCAACAACAATTCTCCATTCAAGTCAATTCACTCCATATTTTAGATTAGAATTTGGGGAGCTCTTGAAAGAGAGATCTCCACTAGTTGAGATTCCTCCCCCTTTGGGGTAGGGATCCATTTCTTTAAATGTTTTTATAGATTAGGAATTTATTATTTTCCAAGAAGGTAGGGACACCAAGGAGAGGATGATCCTCATGAATGTAAAACTTCATTAAGGCGTAATCTAATCCTACTTATTATCTTTTTATTTTATATGTTTTGGTGGTTGATTGAAGGCATGATTATTGATTAAATTATGAAAATGTCTTGATTGAATTTCCGACTTTGATTAGGTTTCATTTATGAAATTCACATGCTTGTAATAAATTGGAATTTATGTCTTTGGTATTAGTGTATAGTGATTAGGTTGTGTATTGTGTATCGACATGTCTTGTCGTTGCTTTATCCTTAGTTGCTTTGCATGATTATCATATGTGAGTTTCTTCCATTTATTACATGAGGGTTTAATATAAGGGGAGCCTAGCCAAGGAGTCCTTATGTTTAGAACAACATAAATGAACACTAGTGAGATCAATTAGGGCCGAGGATTAAACTAGTGAAGGGAACCCATCCATACGAACATAGTACCTTGAAGGGAATTGCAAGTAGGATCGATCCTAGGAGCTTTTAAGGGGTTGTGAAAATAATCTACATCCTATTCACCATGGCCATTGGGGATAGGTGAAAATAGTGATCGCCCTTATCATGATTTGCTGAAAAAATGGAAAACAATTAAAGATGTTGAATGATTGATTATATGAGTGCATCATGAAAACTACCATGTCATTGAAAATTTAAAAATATTGTAATTAGATTTATTTTTTCATGCATTTTATTTTCTTTAATTTTTAAACCTCCTTTTCGATCGTCCCTAATTAATCACGATGTTATACCTAAAGTCCATGAATCCTAAATTCCCTTGGGTTAGATATTTTATTGCTTAGTCGCCCGAACTATTAACGACTAATCAAATGGCGCCGTTGTCGGGGAATTTAGTTGTATTTGTGACTTTGGGTTCGTTGTCATTCATTGTATTTCTACGAGCTTATCACGCAGCACTCCCCCGACCACGTTGGCAGACAACGGCAAACCTTGACATCTTTCTGCAATACTTCTTCCGATGTCTTCGAGCCCCTCTGGCATATCTCCTCTAGAAACTCTATCTTTGATTACGGACCAGCATTCTTCGAGTGATAATCCATTCAAGTGGTAAATTTCATGTGTTCTTACGATGGAACCAACCTATTGTTAGGAATTTAGATACACACACGTACACGATGACACGAATAACACGAGATTTATTTACCCAGTTCGTCTTTCGACTACATCTGGGGGCGATGCCAAGCCAGGATTTTTCTTACCTTGTTGGACAAGTCAACTACAATGAGAAAACATCTTGATCTATATAACACAATGGATAACTTCTTGATCAAGATAACTTGCCCTAATCCTAAGCCCATTAGGATCAACTGGGCCAAAAAAAAATACGGGCCCAAAGAATTTAGGCTCCATACTTCAACAATCTTCCACTTGGAGACTAAATCCTCCATGTAGCATATCTTCTAGTTCTCCTCCCGTATCCGCCTGGCATCGTCTAGCCTTTTCTTCAAGTTCCAAGGCTAATTGAAGCTATGCATAGCTTCAATTTCTCTAAGGTCACCACCTTAGTAAACATGTCCGCTGGATTCTCATTTCCAAGGATCTTCATAAGCTGTAAGACCTTCTTCTCCAAAAGGTGACGGATGTAGTGATACTTCAATTCAACATGCTTTGTTCTTGAGTGAAATACCGGATTCTTTGCAAGAAATATAGCACTTTGACTATCACTAAAAAGAGTACTATTTTCATACTCCTTCCCAAGTTCCCCCAAGAAATTCTGCAACCACACCATCTCCTTACTTGCCTCTGTCACAGCTATATACTCTACCTCCGTGGTGGACAATGCAACAACCTTCTGCAACTTAGAAGTCCAAGATAAAGCAGTACCACCATAAGTAAATACATACCCGGTTGTACTTCTTCTCCCATTAAGGTCGTTAGATGCCAAGTCTGCATCCACATAATCCACCAACGCCACACTCTTGCCTTTGAAACATAAAGCATTGTATGTGGTACCTCT